>JAJQQW010000002.1:21098952-21493952 GCA_025583905.1 Ia io | reverse complement strand
CCATAGACAATAATAGTTATGTATGTGAGAGATGACATTACTTTGACATATGCTGGTGGGTGAAAAAAATGTCTAACAGTAGACAGAATACAGAGGTATTAAAGATTAAGGAGTGAAAAGATACAGTACTTTCTCATAAGTTAACCAGGAAAGTTGGAAGTCAGAGTTATCAAGAAGGATAACTGGCTGTTGGCTGGGGTTAATTTGCATACTCACCCTGATTGGCTGGTGGGTGTGGCTTGGCTGGTGGGCATGGCTTATGTAGCGGAGTGATGGTTAATTTGCATATTACAATTTTATTAGAGAGGATAATGTTTTTTTCCATCCATTCTTGACTCTCTAAAAACCTGATTATCTAAAAAGAATTAAAAATCTCAGAAAGAAACATGAACTAGTAAATGCATACATTTGTTAAAAATGACCAAATAAAATAAATTTTCTCTATAATGTTAGTAATCCTATCTAATAATAGACAAATATGCAAATTGACCATACCTCCGACACACGCACAAGCCACACCCACAAGCCACGCCCACCATCCAATCAGAGCGAGTATGCAAATTAACCCAAACCAAGATGGCTACAGCCACAGAGAGCAAGGTTTCCTAGGTAACAGAGGGAAACAAGCTTTCCACCTGCCCTGGCCAGGCCTAAGCCTCCACTCAAGCTACAAAGTTTCAATTATAGAAGGTAAACAAATTCAAACAAATGGCGGCAGAATGGAGCTTGAGAGAGCAGGCCAGGTTTGCCGCCGGCAACAGGGGAAGCAAAGCTTTCCACACACCCTGGCAGGGCCCACCTGCTTAAGGCAATGAAGTTTCAATTATAACCCCAACACAAATGGCTACTGGCCTCGGAGGGAGCCCCAGGCTTGGTTCTGCTCCAGGCTACAAAGTTTCAATTGTAGAAGGAAAATAAATTCCAGATACCAGGGCCTCCGCTTGCATTACCAGGGGGTGTGGCCCACCTGCGAACCACCACAGGCCCCTCGCTCAGGCCGCCCCACACCCCAAGCGAACCCTCACCTGATCTGGGACGCCCTTCAGGGCAAACCAGCGGGCCCCCACTCCTGTACCAGGCATCTATCCTATCTAATAAAAGAGTAATGTGCAGATTGATCATCACTGCAACACACAATATAGCTGCCCCTATATTGTCAAAGATCCTGCCCCCATGTGGACACAGGATGGCCACCACAAGATGGCCAGCAGGAGAGGGCAGTTGGAGGTGATCAACCCTGCAGGAGAGGGCAGTTAGGGGTGACCAGGCCAGCAGAGGAGGGAAGTTGGGGGCAAACAGGCTGGCAGCAGAGTGGTTAGGGGGTGATCAGGCTGGCAGGCAGAAGAGGTTAGGGGCAATCAGGAAGGCAGGCAGGCAAGCAGTTGGGAGCCAGCAGTCCTGGATTGTGAGAGGGATGTCCGGCTGCCTGTTTAGGCCCGATCCCGGTGGGATTGGACCTAAACGGGAAGTCGGACATCCCTCGAGGGGTCCCAGATTGGAGAGGGTACAGGCTGGGCTTAGGGACAACCCCCCTCCGTGCACGAATTTCGTGCACCGGGCCTCTAGTATATATATAAATATGTATGCATGTAATATATATATATATATACACACACATATACACTATATACCTCTTAAATATATTCTGTAGTTTAAATAGTTAAGATGAATTTATATCTTAATAATTATTTGCCTTTTTAAAAATACATTTTTATTTATTTCAGAGAGGAAGGGAGAGAAGAGAGATAGGAACATCAAAGATGAAAGAGAATCATTGATCAGCTGTCTACTGCACACTCACACTGGGGATCAACCTGCAATCCAGGCATGTGCCCTGACCAGGAATTGAACCATGACCTCTTGTTTCATAGGTCGATGCTCAACCACTGAGCCATGCCCGCAAGGCTTAATATTTGTTGATATATACCAGGAAATACACAGGTTTTTGTTTGTTTTCCAGTTGTTGTTTTTTATAACTTGAGATGCGGGAACCACGTATCCTCTTCATCTGAATTGTTGTAATATCAATGTGGCCTAGGCTTACTTTGCCAGGCTCTATAGCTGAACTCAGTGAGTAGATAAACCTAGTGTTGTTCCTAGGTACATAGCCCTTCACAATTGATAGTGCTTTCACAAGTGAAACACAGAGAGACTTTAATACAAAGTCTGCCCTATAAAAACAGGGTAGCCAAATTTTGTGAACATATGATTATTTTCTAACTAGTAGGACTGACTAAGCACAATTCACAGGGCTTATATCGTGGTGGAGGGAAACAGATAAACAAAAATAAATAGATAAACTATACAGTATGCTAGAGAAAACAAATGCTCTGGAGAAACATTAAAGAGATAGTTTGAATTCCTGGGACTTAAGGCATGTGTGTGGAAGGGAATTTGATTCTCAAAAGACTGGTCTTTCAAAACCTCACTGTGAAGGTCTTTCTTGAGGAAAGAATTGAAGAAGGTGAATGAATCACCCATGTGGATTTCTGGAATACAATGTCAAGCAGGGAGGGTTATATAAATTATTGGGAGCACTTTAAAATGGAAGTGAGGGCTTTTTGTTTAAAAAGCATGAAGTAAGACTTTTCTTTTCTCTAATGATGTGTCTTAACTTGCCATAGATTTTTTATTTGCTATATAATGTCACAGTCCTTTGGGCATGAAATACCTCCTATACAAGTGCCGACCCTCACAAACCCCTGCAGTCCAATCACTGACTCTTTCCTATCCACATCTCAGTCTCCATTGGGAGTGAAGGGTGGCAGCGGTTGCTGGGTGGCATAGAGGAGTGGGTGCTTGAGAATCTATTCCCAGCAGACAGGCAGGGGCAAAAGAATGGATCCCACATAACCCAAAACACCAAGTGTATAACATATGCACCGTGTTTCCATTGCATTTTATTTATAGAACACAGATTCAGATATAAAATTAATGGTGATTTCAGAAGGGTGACTGTAAACATTAAACCACAGGGCAGGGACCCCCTTCTGAATGTGAAGTTCTATGGGTGCACTGAACACACACTGTAAAGCCAACCGTAGTTATAAGTAGAGGAAGCACTGAGTTTAAAAATCACGAAATGAGTCTGCCAGAGTGAGCAAAGGGGAGAGTAGTAGGAAAAAAATTAAAAATGTAAGAAGGCTTCTGATTGCGCAAGGCCTTGTTGTCATTCTTAACACTTTGAATATTATTCTCAGTGAAACAGTTAGTGAGAATTGATGACATGTTGGGGCTGGATTGTGGTGAGAAGTGATCTGTTTCTACATATATTTTGAAACTAGAGACCACAGATTTTGCTGACTATTTGCATGTGGAGTACAAAAAAAAGAGGTTATCCAGGGATAATTTCAAGGTTTTTTTTTGTTTTTGTTTTTTCTTTGAGGAATAATGGAATTGCTATTCACTCAGTTTAAGCAGACCATGGGAGGGGCTTGTTTTGGAATGGAAGGGGATGGAATCAGATATTTGATTTTAGACATATTGAATTTGGGAAGCTTGTTAGTGATTCAAGTAGAGATAAAATTTTGGTTAAATAGATCAATCATTAATCCACTGTTGAACATTTGAGTGTAGACATGAAAGCAGAAATCTGTGTGGGAAATATAAAATTTGGAAACCATCTACATTAGTGTATATATGCCATTTAAAGTATGAGATTGAATGATTTCAGGAAGGAAGTGACATCAGAGGCGGCAATAGGACTAGGACCTGGGATACTCCACTACTAAATGATCAGGAGGATAAGAAGAGACAAGGAAGCATTGGGAAGCACCAATGAGGGTGATGGATAAAAGGAGAGTATAGTAGTTTCCTTGTAGCCCATTGAAGAAAGTGTTTCTAGGGAAAAGGAGCAATCAGCTGGCTTAAATACACCTGATAAGGGCTTCAAAAACTTAGACTTGACCATTGGCCTAAGCAACATAGGTGACATTAACATACTTATCAATGGCATTATCTGTGAAAGTTGGGAGAAAGCACCAATAAGAACCTCAGGGAAGAACAGGAGAATAAAAAAAAGGAGACAGTGGAATAAAGAGTTGTTTTGTTATGAATGGAAGCAGAGAATGGGCAGTAGCTGGCAGAGAATGGTGCTGAGGTTGTATTTTAATTTAGGAAGAACTCAGTTTGACATCTGATAATACCACAAGTACCTGTGGGCCAATGGCCTGCCTTACAGTTTGTGCACATCAGTTGGCACTAATTCCAAACTGCAGTTAAAGTGAGATTTAAAGCCTTGTGCCTTCCCTGGAGAGATGAAGGCAGAAAAGTGTGCAGGGGCAGGTAGTGCAAGGCACCCAACTGTGTGACCGTATTTTGATGGCTTTAATTTCATCTTTATGCACTTATGAAGCTGTTTTTCCAAGTAGAATGATATTTAGAAATATAACACCATATGTCACAAGAAGTGGTATTTTTATATAACAATGCATAAATGCCAATAATATTGGCTATGCTTTTATCAGCCTGTTTATAATGTGATATATGATAGATATGACACATAATGAAAACCATGTAAGGGATACCATTCAAGCCAGCGAGTCAATAACCACCTGTTAGTGGTGCTTTTGGAAGCTGTTCATCCCCCTTCTGCAGGAAAACAACAACATTTGCCGGGGGTGGAGGGCAGGCAGAGCTCTGTACAGATTAAGGGTTCCTGGCAGGTGATCCTGTGGCTCAGTGATCCTGTATGTCAAGTTTTAGAAAAATTTTTTGCAGAAGCTCATTTAATCTCTACCAAAAGGGCATGGGGTCTAACATGGTACGCATAAAGGACATGGTGCTTAAAGTAATACAACTGAGTCATAATGGAGGGTAGAATCAAAAATTCATCTTATTTCAATGTGATTTGAGGACAGTGTAAAGTATTTGAATATAAGAATCAAAAACTATATTTCAGCAGACCTGTAAAAGTTCTGAGTTTATATTTAATCAGTGGGGAAATACAGAGTTCATTTTAACCAATTTGTGAAGAGTTTCTAATAGGAAGTAGCATTTAAGTTATACAGGAAAGGTTATATATTAGTAATGTTGAGTGTTTAAGATACATTTAGAATTAAAAGAAAAAGTCATATGGGCCATCCTTGTTATTGCATATTTTAGCAAAACCTGTTTAAATAGTCACGTTGCTTCCAACAAGCCAGTTCATCTCTCTTTGCCTCAATTTCCACACTTGGAAAGTGATGAATCAGACTAGACAATCCCTAAAATAATTTTTACTCTCATTTTTTTAATATATAAGATTACTTTGAAGATGATGGCTTTGGGTAATATAAGCTATACTTTGAGGAAGGTGAGGAGACTGGATTTGGTGTATAATTCAATATATGGCTATATTAAAACTGTTATAAAAGAAAGGTGCTTTTTTAACTTAAAGAGTGATGTGAGAGAATGTAAATAATAAAGACACTAGTTAATTTAGAGAGTATCATGGAGTCTGAAGCTGGAAAAATAAACTGTAGTTAAAACAATATACTGGTAAAAGAATTAAACCTGGAGCCTGAATTTGATCAAATAATTCATGGGGAGTAAAGGTTAGTAAGAAATGTATTGGTAGCATATAGTTACTTCTAAAGATCCTTGTAATAATGAGGAAAAATAAGAAATCTAAACGGAACTGATGAGTTCTAACTCAGTGTGTTTCATTTTAAATACGAATGTAATGGTGTTCATTTCAAGTAAATACACAGACTGTTCTTTAAACCCTACCTAATTAACCATAAAATAATAAAACCAATAAAGAAATTAAGGTGAGACATAAGGTGTGATTTGCATGTCTTCTGTTTTTTGAGCTACCCAGTAAGGATATTACTATTATGATGTGAAGCCCATTTTCTTCATATTTTCATGAAGAAGTGATCCCTAGATTTAACACTTGATTTCCTTGCTTGTTTGGCCTTTGGGAAGGAATTCTGACTGAACAGTTTGGGAGAAAATAGGTGTATGTGACTCAAAACTCCTAAATCCATTTTAGGTGTAAGTCTTCCCAGAAAGTGTGCATTCCCATTGTTGTTGTTGTTTTTTGTTGTTGTTGTTTTCGTTTGTTTGTTTGTTTGTTTGTTTACCTTTTAAGCTTATCAGAACAACTTCTAGTCTTGTGGCTTGCCTTGAATTTGACCATTTGCCTTGTTCAGGTGGCTAAATATGTGATATTCATGGGTGCAGTTATTAGCAAGTGTCCTTGAACAGAGCTATAGCTGCATTCACCGAATAACTTTATTAATACAGGAATATTTTTACCTTCATTTGTCTAAATTCTACAATTCCCAGCTGTTGCAATATCAGTCAGAAAAAAGAAATGTGATGATTACAAACCTCAGCACAGGTTGAGGTTTGTGATCAATATCTAGTGCGGAGTGAACTTCGTGGAATAGCCACAGCTTAAATTAAATGGGTCCACTGGGGTCTCCAATACCAATGCAGGACCCAGTAGGCTTTGCTGCAAAGACAAAAAGCACATACTCAACTCTGGGCTCAACTATTTTTTTTTTTAAATCTGAAACGCTTTGCTCAACTCTAAATTCCCTTTTGCCTCAGCTCACCACCGTGAAACAGAAACAGAAGTGGTAAGGAAGGACGTCTGAAAGCGACAGCACTGTTGCTTTTTTTTGTCTGTGATAGCTCTGTTACCAATGATCTCTTTCTACATCTGCTATTCATAGAACTGAATTTCTCCTTCAGTTGCAGTGCCCCAAAGGCTGATCATGGGCTCAATCTGAGTGCCTGGGTTTTCCAAGCAGCAGTTCAGAGTAATAGTGCATTTCGGAGGGGTGCCTAACTTTGGGAAGAGTCAAAGGAAGGTTCTTTAAGGATACTGATATTTACATCCAGACCTAATGTAGTATAAGATAGAATTTGGGAGTTGGCTTTTCTGGAAGGAAATCTGATACAGAGGCAAAGCATGACATGATCCTGAAATACAGAGGCTCCCACACTGGCTGGAGTGAAGAGACATACAGGAAGCATGTCACAAGACGAGGCTTGAGCGGTGATGAAGTGAGGCCTGGCGGACCATGTTGAAGCTAGCAGGTGTCATTGCTGGTGAAAGCTGCAAATGTTCGGAAATCAGTCTTTATTTTGAGGGAAAAGTGTTAATAGATAAAACCATTATAAATACATTTTGAGGGACAGAGATAATTTCTAAAAGCTCCAATATTCCTTCCTTCTTGGTTTGCAATGTTGTGCAATTTTAAATAGCTTTCTTTGACTAGATTGATGGCATATCCTCATTTATAAAAGGCTGATCTGTGACAGAGGCTTCTAATCTTTAAATAATGAATTTTAGTGACCCGTGAATTTAATATGAAAAGTGCTATAACATTGCCACACCGTACAGTATTATGATCTAGTTTGAAATATTCAGTATCATTATGCCTTTAAAATGTTCTTAGGAATTAGGTTGATTATACATGAGCTTTCGCTGAGTGAGTCCAAGAATGTAAATGATTGCTCAGATGGCTAACTCCACCTTGAGTGATTTCAGAAAATAGACCAGAGGAGAGCGATGAGAAGTTTAAAGTTTTCCAACCTCTCTAGGCAGCTGTCATTCTAGCTTCTTCATGGAAATATTTGAATTGAGTTTCCTTTAAGAACACATATGTTATCAACCGAATAAGACAAAGAACAAAATTTTGCTTTTTAATATACATATGCATGTCATTTGTACTACATCATGAGTATCTTTTATATTAACTCGGATCCTTACTGCTAACAAGGTTGCACACTTTCACTTCATGAATACAATGATAAACACAGAGCCCACACCATCACCCAGTCTTGGTTTTTTCTTATTATTCAGTACTTTTTGTATATGGAGACAAAGTTTTATAGTCTGCTCTGCATTAAAGTGAATTATGGTACATCCGCTTCATTAGCATATAGTCTTAATTTTAGGCCTTAGTATCAAAATGTAAATGCCTCAGAGCCTTTTCTTGAACCAATAACTTCTCTCTGCCGTTGTTATTTTCTTGTGCTCATAAAAAGAAAAAAAAAATCCTTGTGCTAAAATAGCACTGGCATAGACAAAGAAACAGTTATTTTATATTTAATTTCAGCTGAAAAATACCATTGCCAATACTCATGTCCTTGAATGCCTTTTATTATTTTCCAAAGTAGCATCTTTGGCAAGAACTTGCAACTTACACACCTTGATGGTTTTAAATAAGTACTAATGTGAATATTAATTGATGATTCACATAACATCTTCAAATAACTGTTCCACAGTTTGGTTTTCTAAGACAGATTCTGACTTGACACTGATACAATAATATCTCTTGAACTCTACATGTTAACAGAGATTAGTCAGCTCTAATATGTGAGCCTATTGTAATACTTAGGACCATTATCTGTCGTTCCTCCCCATAGCTCACTTCCAAATGCCAAGAAATATATCTCTAGCTATGAGTCACTATTCAACTTCCTCCTACCACACATCTGTGAGCAGTGCTGTCTTAAGTTTTTCTTTTCATGTTTCTCAATGCAATACTTGGGTGACAGAATGTTTTCGGTCAGGGTTTGTCACCTTACTGAAAATACACAGAAGAGAGGAACTTTTAAATACAGACAATGGATCACTCCTCTTTTCAAGTCACTTCATGGGTCCAATGTGAACTGTCATGTGAGCACATGTGTTGTTCTGCTGAAAGTTACTCTGTGCTGTCATTAGACAGTTCTTCTCAGGTCTACCGAATATTCTATGTATACTTCTCCTTACTGGACTTAGCTTTTACTGCGCCCCATCCCTAACATGACTTCTTTGTAATGACCTCTTTGCAATATCTACCAATTCAACTTTTAATTCAAGATATAATTTAGAAATTGGTACTCTAGATAGGTTTTCCTTACTTTTTTCTAGCTCACATTATTTGGTTTAACTGACATTTGCAAGTTCTTTGAGTATAAATCACACATAATTATATATTACTTTATTTGGGGGAATTTACTACTTGTTTGGAGTTTACTAATTGGTTTACATAATGAATCCATGGATGTTTTAAGAAAGAAAACAAACCAAATTTATCTCTCTTATGGATCATCTTATTTCAATCAGTTATCATTGGTTCATTTGGGTATTCAGTATTTGATTAGGTTTCTATACAATACTAATAGAGAGTTAATGTTTTGAGAATCATTTAGCTATCCTCCTAGCCTCAGAATTTACCTAAGCAATGTAAAAATGGGTTATTGAGGTTTACTCCTATATTAGAGAAAAGTTCAAATGGTGATTAATGCTACTTTCAGGGGCCAGGCCATTTTTTAAAGAGTTACTAAACAGCCAGAAGCCTTTCCACAAAGATTTGTTAATTTTGAGAAGATATACTGACCTTTAAAAAGTGATCTCCACCCCCTTGTCAACTTCCTTGAAAATTGTTTTTCTTAGAAATGTGTAACACACACACACATACACGCATGCACACACACAAAGGCATGTACTATAGATAATGATTACTGCACAGTTTCTTCAACAGAAATGGAAATTCAGATAGTTTGCATGCAAAAATATTTAGCTGTATTTTTGCATGCAAACTATCTGAAATTTGGATAAAAAAAGTGCTTTTTGTAAATATTTCAAATATGATTTTGTCAGTTTCCATTCTATAGGACTTTAAGGGACTCTTTCTTCCTAGTTGCAACAATCTAAATAAAGACAAAAACCTAGATTCTAGTCTTAAAAGGAATCTCTAGAATTTGCCTAGGCTCCATTCAGTTTATAGTTTTGGGCATCTGTGCAATCATATAAGGAAATAACAAAAGATACAAAAGGGAAAATATTGGCCTTCAAATGACTAAGATGGCAATGAGAAAATACTGAGTGGCCAGATTATTATGATCTCTGAATGCATAATAATCTGGCCACTCAGTGTATATGCTATATAATAAAAGGCTAATATGCAAATTGTCCCCTCGACCAGGAGTTTGACCAGCAGGCAGGCCAGCCAACTGCCCATGTCCCCTCCCCCTGGCCAGGTTGGCCAGACCCCACCCATTCACGAATTCATGCATGGGGCCTCTAATATATACTGAGTGGCCAGATTATTATGTGTTCAGAGATCATAATAATCTGGCCACTCAGTGTATATATAGTAAAAAAGCATAAAGATCAACTAATACCTATGCATATCCTAATAATTCCAATTTAATACCCTAAACATAATAAGGTAAACGTGAACATGAACATATGTGTCATAATCAAATTGGTGCTTTTCATTGTTCAAGAATTACTTTTTGTAACAGTCTGAGTTTGCAGCTTTGGAGGAAGATTCTAGTACACTGCTTGAAGGAAGCTGTCCCTTTAATTCACACCAGATGGCACTATGGAACTTTTCCATTTCCTTAGGAGGCCAAGCAAAAATAAGAGATGAAATACAGTGAAAAACTGTTGTTGAGTGAATGTGTCTCTCACTTATATTTCCTAAGGTCATCTGGCATTGCTATTTAATACAGAACACAGGAATCTGCCTGTCTAACGGGCTTCCCCTTAGCAACTCTATAAGCACAGATAAGTATATGCATATTAATCAGTTTTCCTAACAATTCCAGACAGAAAGACCAGAGTTTAACTGACTTCCTGGGAAATAGTTATTATCTTATTCTTTTATTTTTATCTACTTCACGGACCTTGTGGAAATCCATCAACAAGGTCTAACCACTAATAATTTTTCAATGTTCACATTCCTAGTATCGTGCTTACATAGCTCAATTAGCCTTAATTGGACTACTTATTAATTTTCAAGTTGCACCAACATATTTCACTTATTTCTTTCAAAGGATATACAGATAAATTGATACTATGTAGACATTATAACTTAATTCCATTTTTCATCTTATATTTTAATAATTTTTCTTTTTTTGTTTTTCTATTTGTTTTCTACAGTGAAGGTGATACAGTATTTGGTTTTCCGTTATATTGGAAAAAGCGCTCCAAGTTATGGTTTTTAGGAATGATGGAACAAATTAATATCAAAAGGACATTTTCTTCTGTTCTATTTCCCCTTTTTTTACTTTACAGTTTCTCTTTTATTTTTTTTTTTTCAAAAAGAAACAACTCTGAAGATAATGGTTTAAAAACCCATTTAGAGTGTTATGTTATGCATTTAAATGTTAATATTTAATTAGAAACATATTTTATGTACGAAAAACAAATAATATACATTCCCACTTCTCTGTAATTCAGTTTTGTCCTGATATTTATGCAAAAGTCTACCAACTTCACGTTTTTAAAATGCTACCAAAATGAATGTATTTTTAAGAAATATCTTAGCAAAGTTTAAGGCTCAAATATAATTTTTAATATATAATTTTTAGTTAGTATAGAATAACATTGTGTATTGCTTTAGACAATGCAATAAATTACAAGAGAATATTCTAAGCCACTCATGTAAGATAGATATATTAAAACAACATTGCCATTGTCAAATCCATAATTATATACAGTACTAGAGGCCTGGTGCACGAAAATAGTGCACTGGGGTGGGATCCCTCAGCCCAGCCTGCCCCCTCTCACAGTCTTGGAATCCTCAGGGGATGTCCTACTGATGGCTTAGGGGAGTGGGGAGCAGGCCTAAGCCGCAGTCTGGCCTCCCTCTGTGGGAGGTGACCAGTGGGCCAATTGGGATGATATGGGCAGCGAGTGGCTGTCCCCAACCCAATTGTGCCACAGCCACTGGTGGCCTCCCTCTGTGGGAGGCAACCCTAGCAGGCCTATCTGGGGATGGTGATGGGCGGCCCTGCCCCGAATCGCCCTGCTGCTGCTGCTGCTCTCTCCGTGGCTTTCCTCTACAGGAGGCAACCAGGTGGGCAATCAGGGGATGGCACCCCATTGCCCCACCACTGCTGGTTGCTGCCACCCCCACGCCCACCCCATCACCATCTCCTCCCTCTGCCCGCTGGCATGTGCCTTGGCTGGCCTGGCAATACCTGCTTGTTGGCCCCACCCCCACTGACCAGTTGTTCCGCCGTTCAGTCAATTTGTATATTACACTTTTATTATATAGGATTAATCAAGTAATAAAACATGTCAAATATATATCCATTCACATCTAGTAGAATCTAAGCAACACAAATATGTTTGACTTTTACTTATGTGCCTTAAAAAAGTCAAAGCTATAAACATCTGTAAACCATAAAGAGACATGATAAATTTGACAATCTATAAATAGAGCTCTGTAATGAGAGCTTTTTAACATAAAGGAAAAAGGCATACGTTTATATGGTTGTTTTGGTAGAATTGATTAAAGGTTACATGAGAAATAAGTTAATGGACTGAAGTTTATAGCTCTGTGTATAACTGTCAAATCTTTCTGTAAATTACCTTTCTCTTCTGCTGGCTAGAATGCACAAAATCCAATAAACTGTTAATAAAAATGGAAAGGTCATATGTAAATATCAAAGATCTTGAAAATGAACCAGAAAAGATGATAGTTTGCAGAAAAATATCATTTCATATTCCGTTTCATTGTATTCTAAGTGTGATTTGGTTACAAAGTGTGTTTCCAAGAAATAAAAGAATAGTAGGAAAAGTTTCTATTAAAAAGAGATTTGTTTCCTATCTGAAAAGAGGAGTTTGAGCACTAATTGGCTGTTGGTTTCTGCAACTTCAGAATTGCAAACAATTAAACACTTTTATATTTTCTCTGATTAAGCAAGCTCTTAATAGGGCCTCGCGGAATTTATTCCAGAAACACTGAGAGAGCACAATCTGTGGAGGGTGTGTGGATGTGATGGAAGGCTCCTTGCTTAGGGCCTCAGAGGCTCATCCTCTGTCTGCAGCCAGACACCTCACAATGTAGCATTTGCTGGCCTGGTCTCAAGCTTGCAAAGAATCTGGGCCCTGGGAGAACTGGTGCAACAAAAACTACTCTTCTCTGTTGTAGGGAGCAGACTGACCTGTGGCAGGGCCACAAACAAGTCCCAGCTTGGAGGGCAGAGCCCTCCTAGCATAATTAAGCTTGATCTTATAGTCCCCCCGGTTTCCTTCCTAGGTAGCTAATGGGCTGTGGGAGGTGCAGCAAGTGCTGCCAAAACAAGGTGAAACTCGCAAGAACATTGGAAACATGTTGGCCACTTCCCTGGTTTTGCTTTGTGTGCTCTGACTGTAAAATAAAGCTTTGGCTTGCAGGCTGGGTCACTGTGTCTTCATCCAGGCACAAGTGAACCTACCTGGCCCCAACTGCATTCTCTTGTCTGTCTTTAATCCGTCACCGCCCATCCTCAGGTTCACCCCTGGCTGTGCTGGATGCGCGGTTCACTCTGTCCTGCTCCATTTATCCATAGATAGCATAGTCTTTGTAAAGCCAATTTGAAAGTTGTAACTTCATAAATGGATTTAGGCCTCAGAAGAATCTAGGTTTGAGCACATGCTGATATAAAAAATATATATTTTTATTAACTTCAGAGAGGAAGGAAGAGGGAGAGAGAGATGGAAACATCAATGATGAGAGAAAATCATTGATTGGCTGCCTCCTATACACCTCACACTGGGGATAGAGTTCACAACCTGGGCATGTGCCCTGACCAGGAATCGAACCTCTGGTTCATAGCTTGACGCTCAACCACTGAGCCAGGTCAGCCAGGCAAGCACATGCTGCTTTTGATGAAGCCATGCATGGTGCCTCTTGATCTTCTAAGTCTGTATTTCAAGGGCTTTTGTGGTGCCTGGAAACAATGATTGGACAGCTGGGCAAACCATGGGTTTAGTCCCTGGAATAGGTTCTTGGAAAAACAAGTTTCTCTTTTTTTATTGGAAGAAACTGTATGGACTTTAGATAAAAGAACCTAGTGAGCTATACAAACAGAAGCACATTCCATCACTACAAAATATTTAATTCACGAGTTTGTATCTGATATTAGTATATTAACTAACTATTGAAACAATTTCTTGTTCTATCATCTTGTTTAATGTTTAAATGACATTCTATTTAACATCATGTAGCATAACTATGCAAATAAATTGCAGCATCATTTACGTATTCAGACTTGTCCTTTCCTATTAATAAGAAGTTAACAGTTTTCTTTTAACAGATTTATTTTAATTCTAATGCCTAAACTGTAAAATTATTATACAGGATCAACATATAAATCAAATTACTTCAAGAATGAAGTAATAGCATTGGTTGCTAGTGAAGTCTTTTAGCTGAGGAGGCTATTAATCCTGTATGATTTAGGCTAGGCATATACTCAGTTTTCCTTAAATGTTCTAAATTAGCCACTAAAAGCAATGAATGAATAAGATACATTTATTTGGGCCAATGCATCATGTTTTCCTCAAATGATCCAAATTATTCACCAAAAGAAGGGAATGCATGGATGGATTTATTTCACTGGACACATATAGCGATAAAGGTAAGATTTCCAAATAAATTAATTATGTTCACATTTGATGTAATTTTGCTCCTTTCTTTAACTAAAATCTGGAAAATATGCTTTAATAACAGTCAGAGAAACCCAGAAAGGATCCACATACATACTCAAGTGTGATTTTGAATTTCCAGAAAAGTTCCCTCCAGAATACATTATTTAGCATATTTAAATAACATTGGCTTAAGGTCAGATTTAAACTAAAAGCCCTTTCAATTTAAACCTTTCTGATTCCTTGTGATCACTTTTCAATTAGACAATGAAAAACAATTTAGTGGATACTTAGCTTAATTGGTTTGCTTCTACGTTTTGACCTCCAGGGCTCCACTTATGTATTCTATGCAATATGCTTGTACAATTACCTTCCTCTTTAGAATTCACATTTCCCATGATTTTGTAAAAGCTTCCTGATTCAATCACTGTTAAAATATTCTTTACTCCTTTTTCCTTTTAGGAGTGTATGCTTGGTTCAAGGCTTGCTTCTAACTTCTGGGATTAAAAGAAAACTGTTAACTTCTAATTAATAGGAAAGGACAATTCTGAATAAGTAAATGATGCTGTAATTTATTTGCATAGTTATGTGACATGATGTTAAATAGAATGTCATTCAAACATTAAACAGGGCAGTAGAACAAGAAGTTGTTCAATAATTAGTTAATATTCTAATACAAACTTGTGAATTAAATATTTTGTAGTGATGGAGTGTGTTTCTGTTTATGTCTCTGTTAGAGTATGTATAGCTTGCTAGGTTCTTTTATCTAAAGTCCATACAGTTTCTTCCAATAAACTTCAAAAGGTTTTTTAAGTTTAATACATCATCAATTTATCCCTAATTGTATGCGGTACAATAAATTACATTAAGTTGCATGCAACTAGGTATATGAAAAAAATCTCAAATATGGTCTAGGTTTAAAAGCAAAGTTAGTTTCATATGAATTCCGGTCTTAATTATATAAAAGCTTTCATGATGAGAAAATAATTTGGTGTTACTAAGAGAAGTTTTCCAAGGATTAAATTTTCTTGCTATGGTTAGATGCAGGACAGTAAGTGGCATCTCATGTTGAAAAACACAATTTTCGAAAACCTGATATTTATTAAGGCTTTATTATTGAAGGTCATTCTGCCTCATTTACAGAAAGTAGGTCTACTCTCCAAGACCCATAAGCTATTTTCAAAAAGTATTAATACTAGGGAATTTGGGACTGGAATGCACGGTGTTCCCCTAGGCAGGATGGCTTGTCCCGGGCTCTTTGTTCGTCGGAGTCAAAGAATGAAACCACGGATGGAAGATGGTATAGCAAAGATGGAAATTTATTGAGAAACGAGCACAGATTCCCACGTGGGGAGGGGGAAGAGTCCCACTGAGTCCCTTTTCCCTAAGGCTTATAAAGACTGTAGATCTTTGTGCCTTGATATCCCCTCTGATTGGTCAACATTCCCTTCTGATTTGGATACTATAACAACTCCTGAGCTCAAAGATCTAACCTTACATGGGACACATGAGTCTCTCCTCCCTCATTGTTCTCCTGTTCCCTCTGGGTTTTCTTCCTCCTTCCCTTTATTCTGTAAATGTGTACCTTTTGCTACTCCCTGCTCCCTTGCCTTATGGAAATGTAACTTCTCCTAGCTCCCTTGTCTTATGAAAATGCATTTTCTGCTGCTCCCTGCTCCCTTGTCTCATGGAAATGTACCCTTTTGAAACTCTGCAGCCCTATTTTTTTTTCCAATGGACCCCTTAATATTTTAAATTTCCTAAACCTTCCTATTTCACCCCCCAAAAATTCCTATTTTACCCAAAATAACTCCATTCATTAAGGATTAGCATGAAAGCTAGACAGGGTTAATACTTTCTTCCTGTTTCATATATATGCAAATGATTCCAATAGGTCTGTAAATAATTAATGAAGATTTTAGGAACTATAGCAGTCATTGACTTTCATGGACCACAGTTTTTCCACTTGTAGAAAGATGTGCTAGTGCTATATTCTAAATTTCTTTAAATTTTGGAATATTTAATCCCCTATACAAAGGAGCACTCTCTCTCTCTTTCTCTCTCTCTGTCTCTATCTCTCTCCTTCTCTCCTTCTCTCTCTCCTCTCTGGTTCCTTTGGTTTTGCTCTTGCTTTCTTACATTCCCCCATGTTCCCTTCATGGCCATATGGCCATGTGGACCCCATATGCAATGGACTGATGGACTACAACAGGGAACACAAACTAAGCTAATCTAAAGCTGTATTGAACTGTGTAGACATGGAATGAAAATCTGGACACTGGCTTTGATTCTAGCCCTACTGAAGTCACAGCTATATATCTTCCTTTATGGGACAACAGGAAATGGGGCCTTGGAAACTCAGGGGTGTAGTTCCATAGAAATAAAGCTTCCTAAAATCTCTCATCCTCCTGTGCAAGTCTCAGAAAATTCCTTTCCTCAAGATATCACAAGAAGCCCACTTCCCCTGATAACAGCACTAGTAGCCCACTTCTCCTAATAACAGCACTAGTACTCCTAGTCTTTAGCTGCTTTGATATTGGAAGAATTATCAGCAATTTGTGGAAACACACATGTTTTATAGCTAAAAAAATAAACTAACAATGCAAGGCCCATGAGTTTTTTCTTATCTTTTCTCTTAGTTTCTTGTGAAACCCAGGTCAAAATACTTATCTCTCCATACTTAAGCAGTTTGTCTGTATAATGAAACTGGTAGAATCATTCTTATTGAAGCTCTTAGGTCAGAAGATGATAGAAAATTGATGCCAGCATTTATGAAGGCTTGGTTTAGGATAAGTGTGCTTGGATGCTTTAAAACTAACTGCTGACAATACAAAAGAAAGTAGGGTAGAGTGCTTTGATTTTAAACTTTTTTTCTTGTTATAGTTTCATTGTAATAAAGTAGCATATGAGCTCTCTTGCATTGAAGTAAAAATACTAGACTCATAACACCAGTAGCAGAAATGTATTTCTTCTCTTAGATTTAGATCACTAGCATTACATGCTTTGAAAAATAGAGGTGGGACAAACACAAACCTGTTGATTAAAAACACACACATAGAAACTTGGGACAATAAGAAGAGAAAGAAGAGAAAGCTGCAGTGACAAGCCAAAGTCAAACTGCATCCTACTTACTCATGGCTAATGACATGTCCGACTATATTTAACAGTACTCCTGAGGCAGAGCAATTGTTATGGCAAGGCAAAGATATGAAGGGGGAATAGAATGTCTTTGTATAGTTCCCCTAAATATTAGAGGAATGCTTATATGCATTTTCCTAAATCCTCTTTGATATTTTAGAAGCAGAATCTCTTAACCCCAGAAATTACCTGAGGTATCATTTTATTTATTTATTTTTAATATATTTTAATTTATTCCAGAGAGGAAAGGAGAAGGAGAGAGAGAGAGAGAGAGAGAGAGAGAGAGAGAGAGAGAGAGAGAGAGAGAGAAACATCAATGATGAGAGAGATAATCATTGATTGGCTCCCTCCTGCATGCCCCACACTGGGGATTGTGCCCACAACCCAGGCATGTGCCCTGACTGGGAATTGAACCATGACCTCCTGGTTCATAGGTCAGCGCACAACCATTGAGCCATGTTGGCCGGACACCTGAAGCATCATTTTAGAGATGAAGTCCATGTTTGCATAGCTAGTTATAGTGTGAGAATAATGTCAGTGTTTTCTTTATTGTTTATTCTGTCTTGTACCAACTGCTAGAGGCTCAATGACTCGTGATTTGCCTATTGTTCTTCTGGCTCTTCTGCGGGCTGGGATTTCTAGCCAAGAAGCCTGCAAGGGAGAGCTCATAACAAAATTCTCCTCTTATTCTCATGGCATCCAGAGAAGATGGAATCTTCCTATTATTATTGCTTGCATGGACAAGAGCTTTGGAATTGCAAACGACACTAGATGTTTTTATTAGCTGAGAGAAAATGAAGCAAATACTGTTTTCTGCATTTCAGTGAATTCAGTGGGATGAGTAAACACGCTTATCTAATTTCTTCAGGGTTATTGGGAACTTATCATGCACTTATACTCAACTAGACAAATTGGAAGATGCAAACTAGAACTTTGGTGATATGTACTTACATGTATGAGATAGAGCTGAGCACACAGGGATGGAAGTTGTTGTGAAGTAGCACTTAAAGCTGATGGAGCGAAACAGTAATTATACTGCAGCATGCAGGTTTTGGTAGCTTTGAATGTATCTAGTACTCTAGAAGCATGGACTTATGTAGCAACTAGAAAGACTACCTTAAGAGCATCCTCAGAGTACTCTTGGTCAGTGGTCGGCAAACTGCGGTCGTGAGCCACATGCGGCTCTTTGGCCCCTTGAGTTTTTAGCAAAGGCCAGCTTAGGAGTACCCTAATTAAGTTAATAACAATGTACCTACCTATATAGTTTAAGTTTAAAAAATTTGGCTCTCAAAAGAAATTTCAATCGTTGTACTGTTGATATTTGGCTCTGTTGACTAATGAGTTTGCTGACTACTGCTCTAGGTGAAGGACAATGAAATTCTAAAAAGAATTACCATATCATGGAGTTATCCTGTTCTCTAATACGTCCCTGGGGAGCCTTTCAAACTATCATCATGGCACTTATAATACACTATTCTACCTATATATTTCCTTGTTTCCTTAATTGGCAGCCAACTGAATTAGGACAGATAATGTGGTGTTGATTTTTGAAGGTCCAGTATATGTTTAATCCTTGATGCATAGAAGGCAGTCAAAATATGTGTGGTGAATGAAGAATACTACCATTTTAACTCTGATTTTTTTCTAATAAAAGTTTAGATTGCTAGTACGTGTTTATGAAAACAACGTGTTAATAAGGATTATATCCACATGAATGAATTTTCTTCCAGAAATAATTCTCGAAGCACACTCTTAAACAAATTTAATCCTCAATCAAATTTTTATGCAGTTAGACTTTTTCACTTTGCCCTATTTTTTATTTTTTATTTTTTTTTTTTACTGGAACAATGGCTTTAATTGCACATTCAGAAAAAAAAAAACTAATATTATTATTATCTAACTAGAGGCCCGATGAACGAAATTCGTGCAGGGGCCTCAGCCCTCGCAGCCGCGGCTTCATCGGGAAGGTCATCCTGAAGGACCTCCGGAAGGTCGTGCAGCTGTTCGGTCTAATTAGCATATTATGCTTTTATTATTATATATTATTTACCAATTATACCCCTCTGCCATATATACCTCTCACAAGGTTTCCTTGTGAGCTATAACTATGTGCCATTTTTTTCTAGGCCAAATTTGTCAAGAATATTTTATTATTTTTCCAATGGTATCAATTATTATAATTGTCAAAAATCAATGACCACTGGCATTTTAACAAAGGTTCATTTTATTTAGGCTCAGAAACAATTATCTATTAAAATAAAATAAAGCTATTTATCTGGCACATCTCTTTTGAAGTTTGTCTTGATAATATCACTTTTAGGTAACTGAAAATATTCCTCATCTCTTTTTGAGAGCATAATACCATCATACATCCAGTCCCATAAACAAGAAAAATAAGCATCAACTTTTCTACTTTTTTCTAACTCTAGCTCCCTTATCTAATCCATCACTGCATTTCTTAGAATTCACCTTTGAAGTATAAGTAAGCCCATCCTTTATAGCTGGCTATAATTTTGCCACATAAGCACCCATAATGTTTTGGCAAAATTACTGTAACAGTCCACTTCTTGATCTCCTCCTCTCATCCATTCCATCACTTTACACAGTACTCAGTCGGGTGTTGTCTTTGTTTTGTTTTGTTTTCCCCAAGAGTTCAAATTGACTATTCTACAACTTAACACACTTCAAAGATTCTGAAATGTCAGTTGATATCAATCATATCTGAAATGCTATATATTCTAGAATATGAAGAAAAAAGCCTAAATAAAATGCGTTGTTGAGTTTCATGTAAGAATAGTTACTACTGATAATTCTCACTATTTTTCATAAGGTATTTTTCTGATGACTTAAGATATCATTTTAT
The DNA here is from genome assembly GCA_025583905.1 of Ia io. NCBI lineage: Eukaryota > Metazoa > Chordata > Mammalia > Chiroptera > Vespertilionidae > Ia > Ia io. The sequence goes on along the minus strand of JAJQQW010000002.1, from coordinate 21,473,604 downwards.
TGCTGGCTTTCATGTAAATATTAGGGGTGCATATATGTTTGTGAGGGGAACCAAAGTTTTGCCACCCCAAAATATGCCTTTTGGTGTATTAAAGACTCAGAAAGAACCTTTGATCCTCCCCTCATTATCTGTCTAAAGAATTTAGATTAAAAAAACATGTTTAGAGGAAGGGAGCATCATCTTACCATCATAATATACGCTAAATGTGGCAGACAAGGAGAAATCTAGCAAAGCCTGCTTACTAGACTTCCCTGTGCTCTATTGTTTCCGGGTGGCCGAGAAAGAATTTGTTTGCCACATGTTTGCTCTTTCTCATTTTCCTATAAATTATCTGCTTTCCCTTTGACATCCCAGACCTCTGCCTCCTCTCCTTAGTCCAGAAAGGCCTATAAGCCTCAACTTCCCAATGCCTCCTTATTCTCATGGCACCCCTGTATGTACATCCATCATAAATTTTGGATATTGTCTCCTGTTAATCTGTTTCATGCTAACTTGATGATTAGCATGAAAGGATTTAGAAGATGGGAGGAGGTACTAAGTGTTTCACTGTAAGAAGAAACAACCTCTCCTGCTCCTCCCTGCTATCTGCTCAGCCGCCACAAAGCAGCAACCATGCGTGAGTGCATCCCCATCCGGCTGGGAGCTCTACTGCGAGATGCCAAGATGCCAAATGACAAGACCTCAGTGGATGGGGGCGGGGGGGGGGAGAAGAGGATGATGACTCTTCCAACACCTTCTTCAGTGAGACAGGACCTGGCAAGCATGTGACCAAGGTAGTATCTGAAACCCACAGTCATTGGTAAGTTTGCCCTGGCACCTACCCCCAGCTATTCCACCCTGAGCAGCTCATCACAGGCAAGGAAGATCCTTCCAATAACTATGCCCATGGGCACTACACCATTGGCGAGGAGATCATTGACCTGGTCTTGGACTTAATTCAGAAACTGGCCAGCCAGGACACAGGTCTTCAGAGCTTTTTGTTTTTCCATAGCTTTGGTGGGGAAACTGGTTCTGGGTTCACCTTGCTGCTGATGGGATGTCTCTCTGTCGATTATGGCAAGACGTCCAAGCTGGAGTTCTCCGTCTACCCAGCCCTGCAGCTTTCCACAACTCCATCCTCACCACTCACACCTGGAGCACTCTGATTGTGCCTTCACGGTTGACAGTGAGGCCATCTGTGACAACTGTTGAAGAAATCTCAGTATTGAGCTCCCAACTTATACCAACCTGAATATGTTGGTAAGTCAAATTGTGTCCTCCATCACTGCTTCCCTCAGATTTCATGGAGCCCTGAATGTTGATCTGACCAAATTCCAAATCAGCCTGGTGTCCTATCCCTAAATCCACTTCTCTCTGACCACAGATGCCCCTGTCATCTCTGCAGAGAAAGCGTACCAGGAACAACTCTCTATACCAGAGATCAGCAATACATGCTTTGAGTCAGCCAACCAAATGGTGAAATGGGACCCTTGCTGTGGTAAATATATGACTTGCTGCATGTTAGACCATGATGGTGTGCTTCCCAAAGATGGTATTGCTGCCATTGCCACCATTAAGACCAAGTGTACCATGCAGTTTGTGGACTGGTGCCCCACTGGCTTCAAAGTTGGCATTAATTGTCATTCTCCCATTGTGGTACCTGGTGGAGACCTGGCCAAAATACAGCAAGCTGTGTGCATGCTGACCAATACCACAGCTGTTGTTAAGGCCTGGGCTTACCTGGACCACAAGTTTTTCCTGATGAATGCCAACCGTCCCTTTGTTCACTGGGTGAGGCACGGAGGAAGGAGAGCTCTCTGAGGCCCATGGGGACATGGCTGCCCTTGGGGAGGATTATGAGGAGGGTGGTGTGGATTCTGTTGAAGGAAAGAGTGAGAAAGAAGGAGAGGAACACTAAAGTTAAAAGGTCACTAAGGTACTGCTTTTACAAGGAAGCTTATTCTGTTTTAAATATGGAAATGTTGTGGTCTGATCAGTTAGTTTGTATGTATCAGTGCATACTCTCATATACAATTATGGGCCTGCTTTAAAACATGTTCAGACAAAAGCTGTCCATTTCTCTGATGGGTTTGTATAATGTATTACCGGTCTTAAATGGAAAAAAAAAAGGGGGAGGAAAGTTACATTTTGACACCCCATGTTTACATATTAGTCTTCCTAACTAAACTTTGAGTTCAGGTATGACAATTATTATTTTCAACAAAAGGATAAGACCTTTATGGTCCTTAATATATATCTGTTGTTAGGCATTTCTCCTGTCAGCTATACCAACTTCAACATATGATTAGCTATTATGGATTCTTTCTCTGTGACTATACATAACCACTGTTATTGCCTTCAGATTCCCTTAATAATCTTTTAAGATTTTTAGAAACTGTGCTTACATCACTTCTAATTATTAATCTTGGTAATTAGTATATCTAATCTTTTTTTCCATAAAAGTCTGGCTATAGACTTATCAAATGTATAGGTCTCCACTGCTAATGTGTTTTTTTTTTTCTTTATCACTGAAGTTTAATTGAATGTATATTGATTTTGCCCTAACTGGTTTGGCTCAGTGGATAGAGCATTGCCCTGCGGACTGAGAGGTCCCAGGTTTGATTCGGGTCAGGCCATGTACCTTAGTTGCGGGCACATCCCCAGCGGGAGGTGTGCAGGAGGCAGCTGATCCATGTTTCTCGCTCACTGATGTTTCTAACTCTCTACCCTTTTCCTTTCCTCTCTGTAAAAAATCAATAATATATATTTTAAAACACGTATATTGATTTAATCATAGAGTCACATGTAGTTCTTGCAAAAAAAATTGAGGTCCCATGTATAGTTTTTTTCATCTCTTCTCCATCCCCTTAGTGATGGCAGTCAATTTGCCATCTGCCTGTGGAGGACCAAGAACATTTCTCTATTAGGCATGCCTTGTGGTAGGGTCACCCACTACTTGTGTTCCCCAGCAGCCCTGTGTCTGGCAGTAGGAGAGTGTATCTGGCTTATGAAGACACAGGCTATTTGTTGTAGGATTTCCCCTCTTCTTCTGGATGATGAAGAACACTTACCAGGTTGGGTACTTATTATCATGGGATAACTCTTTTGGGGCCCCCCTTGGGGGAAGGGAAGGAATGAGTCCTCTTGGGTGGCCTTCTGTTTATAGTTTGGGAGTTGGGAAACATTGGATCAGGATTTTTTGCTAGTTGATACAGAGACTTAAAACTCTCTAGCCTACAGAGACTTAAAACTCCCTAGCCTGTGTGTTCTTTTGGTCATATGGGGTCTAGTGGGCAGTATTGCTGAAGCTGTGTCTATTTGATCGGGTTCCCTAGAAATAAAGATTTTCGCACAGATGTTTTGCTGAGGAGGGCACAAGAGATATACTTCTAAGAAAGAAAAGAAACATTGGGCAGAGGCTATTCATTAATATACAGCTGAGGCCTCAGCCAAACACAACACGAAGTTCTGGAGCTGTGATATTCCTTCAAAGGTCATGGGGCTGATTCTGTACCTTTGCCATTCAGATATTGACCACATGTCCCCTGTTGGAGGTAAAGAGGGAGGGATAGTAATCTTGGGGTAGGCTCTGTGAGGATGAGGGCAAGTCCTAGTGCAGCTGGTATTTCCTTTGTCTAGGGCCGTGGTTGGCAAACTGCGGCTCGCAAGCCACATGTGGCTCTTTGGCCCCTGGAGTGTGGCTCTTCCACAAAATACCATGGCCTGGGCAAGTCTATTTTGAAGTAGCGGCATTAGAAAAAGTTTAAGTTTAAAAAATTTGGCTCTCAAAAGAAATTTCGATCGTTGTACTGTTGATATTTGGCTCTGTTGACTAATGAGTTTGCCGACCACTGGTCTAGGGGATAGATGCGTTAGCCCTGCTGAGGCTATTTTCCAGCTTTACTGAAATATAATTGACACATAGAATTGTAAAATTCAACTTAATTTTGTACCTTTTTGTGCCCTTGAACCTGAAGTGAGTCTCCTATAGGCAGCATATATTAGGGCTTGCTTTTTGTTTATTCAGTCACATGTGTGGTTCAATTATTACATTCTGTGACTATAGTTATTTATAAAAGATCATTCTAGCTTATTTCAAAGAATGAATTGTAGAGAATGAAAATCAGAAGCATGAAGTATATAAATATATATATATGTGTGTTTGTGTATATATACATACATATATATATATATATATATATATATATATACACATACATGTATATATATAGTACATGATTGTGACTTGCTTGACAATGGTAGTAGAGGTATTAGATTTTATTAGATAAATTCCAGATATGTTTAGAGTTAGAGACAAAATTAATTGCTAAAAGATTGATAGGAGGGTAGGAGAAATAATTATCCAAGACTAAACATATATTAATGGCTTGAGAAATTGTAGGCCAGTAGTAGTGTTTTCTAAGGGAGAGAGCATTCTCAAACTGGGCGAGATGCAAATTTTGTGAAATAATCAATAAGCCTCTGGGGCTCATGTTAAGTTTGAGATGCAAGCTGCACATCTAAGAGAAGATATCAAGTGGGCATTTGATTATGTATATCTGGAATTTTATAGAAAATTCAACCAGTGTTGACAATTCCAAATAGAATTAAAGAATACAGTTGTTTCTAAATCCAAGTGCCTTCTTGTATGCTTGCTGGAGAACATGCAGATACAGTAATGAGAGGAAACCCACTGTGCATCCAAGTCAGGAGACAGGGAGATGTTAACAGAAAAAGAAAGAAAAGGAGCTGTCAGTGAAGTAGAAAAACAAAACAAAACAAAACACATGAAGTGTAGGATAAAAGAAGGCAAAAACAACTAGAACGTTAGCTATTACTTTTCTCATATGTGTGCTTAAAAATTTTGTGAAGATAACTGATCATTGGTGTTAGGAGGCTAGAAATAAAGGATACCATTAAAAAGAAAAACCTAAATGGAATTGTAGGGAGAATTAGTAGAAAATTGTCGTTGAGACAAGAGAAGAAATTATTTAGAAACAATGAGACACAGAAAAGAATCAGCCCAAACCCAGGGCTCTTGAATATAGAAGTACAAGGGAAAAGCAAATGCCGTGTTCACATAAAATGGCTTCAAGGAAACCAGTCATTAGACGACTGCGAGCAGTGAAGTTACAATAAGAAGAAACGATAGCAGGAACATATAAAAACTGAACATACGGAAAACTTTGTTGATAAATACGGGATTTTGAAAGAGGAAAGTGTGAGAATTTGTATCCGATAACTGGCTATACAGGATAGTGTGCTAAGGAGGGTCTGGGTTCTGTCTATTGTAACTAAGGCAAACAGACATATGAATCATTATCGTGTTCCATGGAAATATATGCAATGTATAAGGAATGCATTCCAGGGAATTAACACATAGAGATTTAAGTTACAGATAATGATTGCAGAATTTTATTTGAAATTATACTTAACTTTTTTTATGAGGCCTTCCACAAGGCTTTTACTGGCTGAGTTTTATTCTTGTCGTATAAGTTCCTGTATTGCCGTATACATATCACCACTTTTTCATTATTCTGTTTCCAATTTTCTGTTCATGTGTCTTTCCAGCCCATTACATCTTTGAGAAAAAGAGATTGTGTATTATATATCTTTGGATTCTGAGTACATAGAATGGTCTTATGAAGTGCATAGAAGGCACTATAAATTTATTAGTTGATGGCATGAACTTCAAACATTTAGAGGAAAAACATATGCATGTTATTCAGAGGCATCACAATGAGATTTCTTGGAGTTTTAATTCCCAAGAATATGGAACTTGTTTTTTTTTCTTGCAGGATTGAGTTTGAAGTATGGCTTTATCCAAGAGATTCCCTCTCATAAGAAAAAAAAAATCACCTTAGAGTTTCTCTAGTCTTTATTTCTTTATGTCTGGAAAAGAATCAACAACCTATTTGTATATAGGGAAACAAAACAACCTAAATGTTCCAATCAGAGAAAATTTAATATGGGGAATTGGTTACATGGGTGTTTGAAGACCAAAGGAACACAATGTCTGAGAAAGTAAAAAGAGATTAAGAGGAAGCCCTACCAGTCCTAAAACTAGAGGGACACATGAAAGAGTGATGTTATGAGAGCTCTGAAGCTGGTGGTCTATAGCAAGGCCTACACTTCATCAGGAAGTGAGGCACAGAGGGAAGGGCTACTTTGTCGGAGAGAGAGTAATAGCAGCTGATGCCAGTGAGTCCACTGGAAGCAGACAGTGAGCATAGAAACAGTCTTCTTGCTGAAACCGGTTTGGCTCAGTGGATAGAGCGTCGGTCTGCGGACTGAAAGGTCCCGGGTTCGATTCCGGTCAAGGGCATGTACATTGGTTGCGGGCACATCCCTGGTGGGGGGTGTGCAGGAGGCAGCTGGTCGATGTATCTCTCTCATCGATGTTTCTAGCTCTCTATACCTCTTTCTTTCTCTCTGTGAAAAATCAATAAAATATATTTAAAAAAAAAAAAAAAAAAAGAAAAAAGAAACAGTCTTCTTTTGTGAACTTAACCCATAATCTTCTTATGATTCCTACCATTGGCCAGAAAGCAAAGGCACTTGGACAATTTTATTCCTACAATACTAAGCAAAGCAAGAATAGGAAGTGTTAGGGATGCATCTAAGAGGAAATAGACCATTTACTGGCCCACATTTTTAGATAATAAGTATTCATAGATAAATCTCTCAAATATATCTTACCAAATAATAAAATATGATGACAAAACATTTTTAATTTTATTACAACTACAGAACAACTTGCTGAAACTGCAAATGCTTAGACTGATTTGGAAGTGTTGTCCATTAATTCATAAATTTGTATCAGTACAGAAAAATCTATGACAAAATCTTTATTCCCTCATTTGTTTCACACATTAGAAGAAAAATCCATTCTTCTTATCTGATTTAGAAGGAATCGTGTTAAGATGGTAGAGCTCACTAAATTTTGAAAGCATAGGAAGAAATTGAGAGCAATATTTCTAGCCTCAGATCAGTGTTGTATGCCATTTTTAGTTTGAAATTACCCATTTGATTCTGCTACAGGAAAATGGTGTTAGACAATTTAAGTAATAGCAATCAGAATTAATGAATATGTTTTCATTAAATTCAAATGCACCAAAAGCATTATCATTGAAATCATGTTTCCCCATCCAGAAGGAACACTTTATTTTCAATGTTTCCCCTCATAATTTTCACATATAATGACATAAAATAAGTTAAAATAACTTAGTGTATTCAAGCAATAATTTCCTAATTGAGAATTGGGTTTCAGCTTTTTTTTTCATAAGAGGATACATCTGTTTGAAAACAGAGGAGGAAATGTCTTCAATGGAACCTCATCACAGACATTTATTTCTGGTTAATATCTTGATATTAGTGGATATTTTCCTCCTGAACTCAGCTGATCTTTTGGCAAATCAAATGCTGCTTTTCTGTTACTAAACAAATAATAAATCAGACCACAGAGGACAGTTGCAGAAACCTTATCAACTCCTAAATTGCAACACACCTTAACTTTCAGTACCTTCTTGGGCTTAGTCTACCAGAGTTTTCCAGACAAAGACAAAGTGGGCCTGAGGGAAGCTGTTGATAGTCCAGACAGTAGAAATGCCCTGCACCAGAGCTTAGAGTTAAGAGAAGGCATGTCATATAATGACTGGTCAAAAATTCTATATTGGGGAAAATATTGATTATTAATGGAAATGTGGCAAAATATAGGTCCAGAGTGTTAATAATAAGCACTGGGATTCAGCACCTTTTCCTTAGAGTGATGAGATTTCATTTTATAACATTCTTGCCTTAGTGTTGAGAAAATATTAATAGGAACATTGCATTAGATGGAAGGCAGATAGAGGAAGTCAAATGCGTTCCCAATTATCCTTGAAAATAATAGTAGTTCCCAAGTTACTTAGAGGTCAGTGGGGTTTGAGAGAATAGGGATGATTTAATCGCCATAAAGAAGAAAGCTATGACAAGTCATTGATTAGATGAGACATTTGAATTAGAAGGGAGACTTAAATATGACTCATTAATTTCTGACTTCCTGACTTCTGATTTTTGAGTTAATTTTGTACTTCAGTGCTTTCAATAAAGGTGATGGCATTTTGTAAGTCTACAGTTTAGGGGAGCAATAATTAGTCTTTATAATCGCCACCCCATGTACTATTTTCTACAATAAGTAAGATGTTAAATAATAAATCAGAAATGATTTTAAATGCCAACTGCAACAATTAATTTTACATGTCAGTTTGGCTAGAAAATGATGCCCAGTAGTTTAGTCAAACATAATCTAGAAGTTGCTGCAAAAGATTTTATTTAAATCTGTGATTAACATTGAAGTCAGTAGACTTGAGTAATGCAGATTATCATTCACAATATGGATGGACCTCATCCAATCAGATAAAGCCCTTAGAGTAAGACTGATGTTTCCAGAAGAAGATATTCTGCCTTCAGACTGCAAAATCAAGCTTTTATCTGGGTTCCTATCTTTTTGACTCAACCTGAATCTCCAGCCTGCGAGCCACACAATTATGAGGCTGTAATAAACAATAAAAAGCAATTATTTGACCAAAAAGACTGCAATCCAGGGGATGCAGAATCAGGTGACAAACACAATTGTGCTCCGGAGAGGACAAGGAAAGGCAGAGTTTATAAAAGCATTAACCACAACATGTAATTCTTTCATGCAAATGAAGAATTGCTGGCAAGGTTGACAGGGATTGGTTAGTTCCAATATGCAAACAGGGGGATGAAAACCAGAAGGAATGAAGTCAAGTCCATATGTGTCCATGTATCAGTTGTTTCAGGATGTTTATGGCTCCAGTATGTTTTGAGCTGAGTTTGGCAACTTAATAGCACCTGTGAGGACTGAATCTCACGATAAGTATAGGGTGCTTAGGCCCCACTTCCCTTCTGACTCTATTTTTAAGTGACTGTGTTAGTAATGCTTATTCCAATTTACTTTTATCTATCATCTATCTATCTATCTATCTATCTATCTATCTATCTATCTATCTATCTATCTATATATCTATCATCTATCTATCATAATCATCATCAATCTTTCTTTCTTCCCTCCCTCCCTCCCTCCCTTTTTTCTTTCCTCCCTCCCGCCCTTCCTTCCCTCCTTCTTTCCTTTCTTTTCCTTCCCTCCTCCCTATTTATCATCTTCTATCTATCATCAATCTATCTATCATCTACCTATCTGTCATATATATATCCATCCTATTGGTTCTGTTTCTCTGGAGAACCCTGACTAATACAACAACCAATGTGAAAATCTTTGTTACAACATCCCAGTCAGAAAGACTACCTATTTTTGCTTGAAGTATTACTGTGAAGGAGATTTTGTTTCATCAGAAATATTTTTCTTTCTGGGGTGGATTTGGTTGTTTGAAATTTCTTTTTGTTTTGTTTCTTTATCTTCTCTTTTTTTTTTTGGGGGGGGGAGTAGGAAATGGGAGTGAAAATTCCATTTTCTCTAACTTCCTGTCACTAATTAGTTGTAGGTGGTGAGATGGAAAGAAAGATCTTGTATCATAATGTTACTTTTCACTATGTAAAGTGAGGAAATTAATGGTTGCCCTTAGTACCATACAATATTGATGAGAAAGTCAATGGTAAAATATATGTTTAAATTATTTAGCATTTTTGGTATGAGGTTTAGTTATCATTACCACTTTTTCTTCCAAGCCATTACCCTCCTTCATAGGAGAATTATTAAGCAGCTGTACATGACATTGTTTGGTGTTGTACTTTATATTATATAAATTAAGATATGCAATAATTTTTATTTCTCTTTTTCTATAAGTAAAAATGAACTTCATCCCAAGTGCCAGTGATTTTAATCAACAGAAACTTAATCTTTCCTTGTACTACATCTTAGTTCCTGAAAGCTTATGTAATACTAGTGGCCCGGTGCATGAAATTCGTGAACCGGGGGGGGGGGGGGCGGGCGGTGTTCCTCAGCCCGCCTGCACCCTCTCCAATCTGGGACCCCTCAAAGGATGTCCTACTGATGGTTTACAGGGATTGGGCCTAAACCGGCAGTCGGACATCCCTCTCACAATTCGGGACTGCTGGTTCCAGCCGCTCACCTGCCTGCCTGCCTGATTGCCCCTAACCACTGTGCCTGCTGGCCTGCTTGCCACCAAATGCTGCCCCTGCCAGCCAGATCACCCCCAACTGGCCCCTGTGCCAGCCTACTCACCCAAATGTCCCCCCTGGTGGCCTGCTCACTTCAAACTGCTTCCTCCTGCTGTCCTGATGATCTCCAATTGACCCCCACTGATGGCCTTCTCACACCCAACTGGCCCCCATGCTGGTCTGCTTACCCCCAAAGGCCCCTGCCATCCCATCCTGGCCTGATCATCCACTGGCAACCCAAGGTCCCAGCCCCTCCTTTTTTTCTTTTCCTTTTTTTTTTTTTTTTTTAGCACCTCCTTGAGCGGAGGCCAGGGCCAGCTGGAAGCAAGTATCTAGGATTTATTTATATTCTATAATTGAAACTTTGTAGCCTTGAGCAGAGGTCAGGGCCAGCCAGGGCGGGAAGCTTGGCTTCCTCCATTGCCGGGTGGCAACCCAAGGCTCCTGCTCAGCTCCAGCACCATGGCTGCCACCATCTTGGTTGGGTTAATTTGCATACTCACTCCTGATTAGCTGGTGGGCATGGATTGTGGGTGTAGCAGAGTGATGGTTAATTTGCATGTTTCTCTTTTATTAGTATAGATCATAAAAATGAGAGCTATGGGTAATGAAACATGGTGAAGTTTTGTCCACATAGAAAAGTCTGCCCTTGCTTATGTATTTCACTTATCAGACCCTGCTGTTCTGTGTCAGCTCTCAATTGTTTTCTTTAAGGTTGCTTCAATTTAAGTGTTTTCCATAACAATTATAAATTTTCTCTCAGATGCCCTGAAATTCATCTTGCTATTCCACTACTACCACAAGTAAGAGAAAAGTTGGTAAGGTGTCTAAGACCTATCTGACTACAAGTATTAATAGAGTTCTTCCCTCTGAAAGCTACAATAATTTTTTAAGAATGTGTAGGACAGAAAAACATCTGTTCCTGTTTCTTCTCTTGGATGCCTCAAACCAAATGGGGATATTCTCATTTTCTGCCTTGACTCTGCCCTGCTTCTCACCACTAATTGGCTCCACCATTGTGGAAAAAAGCAGGATGTGTGAGGGACCTACAATAGGGTCCCATAGTTTCTTCCCTTCCCTTCATATTATTTACTCCTATGGGTTAATGTAGTTGACATAGATATAGTGATAAAAATGGAGACAGAAAAAATAAATATGGATATGATACAGGTGATCTTGCCCCTTGATGATATCTTCTGCTCTTTACCTAATATAATTACATAGCAAATTTTTATGATCCCTCTTTTGCTCAATCCCTCACTAGGACTTTTCTGCCCCATTTATACTGCATACTTTTCTAAACAAAACCAGAGTTAAATCCTAAACTTTTTCTATTCTATATTTGTTCTTGCACTGGCTGGAGGGAAAACACACAGCCAACGTGTTCATGGTTTTTTAGTGCTTCCTGGTTCTCTAGCTATACTCTGCTAATTCAGGTATTCTCACACTATCAAGAATCACTGTTTTATACTTTTTCTTTTACACTCATCCTTAGATGATGCCCTTGCTTTGGAAAAATTGGAAGAAATGCCATAGACACTTACCAACATGTCTACACAACTACCTTCAAAAAATGCCAACAAACTCTTTGTGCCTAGTGATCCATAATTCTCTCTCAAACCTGCCCTTTTATTTGGGCATTAGATCTCATACCTTGGAACCGTTCTATAATTCTCCACCAATAACCTTTCTTCAATTGGTTGACAACTCTATTTTTCCACTTGTTTAGAACAAACATTTTGAAGTCACTCTTGATTTTTCTCTTTCTTTATTTCCTGTGTCAAATATATTACAAATCTTATTTGCTCAGCATTCAAAATGCATCCAAAATACTGCCACTTCTCATTACTATATAACTTTCACTCTGACCACCATTATTTCCTTTTTGGATTTGTACAAATAGCCCCTAGTAGATTCCTCTGCATCTATTCTTGGCCTCTCACAGTTTGTTCTTGATTCTTCAGTCAAAGTAAGTGAATCACATCACTCTTCTGTCTAGCACCTTGCAATGGCTCTACATTCCACAAATGCAATGCCAAATTCATTAAAATGGTCTACAAGTTTCTTCTAAAATTCCTCCATTATCTTTAAAAGGTTAATTCCCCATTACCTCCAAATTAATCTACTTCTCACTCATTACTTACTCAACCCTACCTACACCAGCTTCCTTTCTATAACTAAAATATGCTAGAAATATTCCCCTTTCAGTGTAGTTTGTTTGGATAGTTCCTCTGAATGGATCACTCAATTCCCAGGTGTTCACTTGGCTAACTCCATTACTTCCTTGAAATTTTGGTTCAAATTTTATCTTTCCAACTACGGTCTACTCCTGCCTACCCTACTTAATACTACATTTTAAATCTCCTTTATCCTGCTTCTTTCTCAATTTTTAAAATATAATTTACTTTACTATATTTACTGCTAATTGTATTAAAAGCTCAATAGGGCAGATGCCATTACTGCTTTATAACTGATATATCTTAGTTAACAAAAAAATCTGGAGCATAGTAGGCAATAAATAAATACCTATTAAATTAAATAATACAAGGGAAAAAAATCTATTACTTTTGGCCCAATTTTCCTAATGGCATATCTGTTTGAAGTGTAAACATTTTTTACCCCATGTACCATCACATTCTGAGGTCAGAGAGATCATTAGGTCTAACTGATTGAATGACATAGTGTCTAAGATATAAAGCAAAATACCTTAAAATTATCAACTAGTACATCATATTTTATTTAGCTGTTGGTTGGTTGTTTTTTAATGTAGTCTTTAGAACTATCTGTTGTTTTAATTCCCACATTTTATGTGGAATAAGAACTTCAGAAAAATTAAGGAACATGCTCAAGGTCATACAATCAGGAACATGCCCAAGGTCATACAATTCCCGCATTTTATGTGGAATAAGAACTTCAGAAAAATTAAGGAACATGCTCAAGGTCATACAGTGGCACAACTACTGTTTGAGCAGAAGTATTGCCAACTTTAATCCCTCCATTTCACATGAAGAAACATCATCACATCCTACTTTTAATTTCTTGTCTCTAGTCTAAATGCCATGTTTTTTCATGTACTTTTTACTTTCTCATCACTCTAATCACATTCTTTAGTCTATAAATTCAGCCAATGATTACAGCCTGTCCCCGAAAATCAAAGTGGGTGTACATATCAAGTCTCAGTTTCAGTTTGGATACATCAATATGTAATATGTGTCACAGACTTATTTCCTTTGAAGCAATACGTGTTCATTCCAGTAACATAATAACAGTGATATTGGTGTTTGCAATGATGTGACTAGCATACACAACTGTATATATGATGGCCAGGAGAAAATATTACTACATGTCTTTGTTCCCAGATTGCTTGCATTATTTTATTTTTCAATTGAATTTACTGGGGTAACATTGGTTTGCAAAACCATACAGGTTTCAAGTGTACAACTCAATAAAACATCATCTGCACATTGCATCATGCACCCATTGCCCCAAGCAAAGTCTCTTTCCATCCCCATTCGCTCTCTTTGCCCACCTCCACCTACTCCCCACCCTCCTTTTCCTGCTGTGTCTATGTTATCTATATATATTTTTCCTTTTTGCTTCTCTTCTGTTCTTAATGTTTCTCTTTCTTTTATACTTCCTAAATAAGAGATATATTATTAGGCAGTAGGACATACCAATATGAAGACGGGAATTAATCAGAACACACAGAGGAAAAATTGTAGAGATATCAAACTGTGATACATTCTTTTCTAAATGCTGTGCTGAAAATATATACAAATAGGGGAAAATTAAGTTTCATTAGCATTTCATTATTTTTTCTAAATGTATGTTTGTGTGTGTGTGCTTACCTCAAACAATTACTTTGAACTGAGTCTGTCTTTTTTTCGATAAACTCTACTTCTGTTTTTAAGTATAATTATATAACAAAGATCAGGAATTACTTGTCATACATCCTCCGAGATGTCAAACTTTTTATTTAAATAATATTAAAGATATTGTTGTAGTAATGTAGCTTCAACCTTTGAGAAAAATGTTCTACAGAGACTGAGCACATTGTAAAGTTTTTTTGCAGGCTTAAGCCAGAACTATTTTAAGGACAATTTAACATTAAGCTAGGATATGCCTTAAATAGTAGTAGCATGCCTTTTGAATTTAATGGCTGTACAACTTCAATCACCAATACTTTTGTCAAATTCTTTTCCAAACAGAAAACTAGAAAAAAAGAAGGATTAAACACTCTCGCAAGATAAAGCCTAGATGAAACTTTTGTTCCAGATATGATTGCACTTGTTTGGTTGAGTCAAATTCAACATTATTGTGAATGTCATGAGGAATTTGGCATCAGTGCTTGCAAATACTTTGTTTGAAAATGTGTATTTAAACAGCTGAGTCAACATAGAGGCATTTGTGCATCTTTCTACTAACAAGGGACCCAAAGTATGTCTTTCAAACATTGGTGTTAGCAAAGACCAGTGAGGCAAATCCTGGGAACAGTGAAATGTATCTATTCATCACTCTGAAGGCAATACTTTCTATTGATCATTGAAGATATGAGCACAGTCAAGGAATTACATAAGAAGAGACATGTAGAATAGAAAATTTTCATGTGGTGATCATAAAGTATCTTCTCAACTCCTTTCTTAGGCTTGTAAATTTCTCCTTCTGTGATTCACATCCATCAGTGTAGAAGTCAAAACTTGCCTTTCTAGTCACAAGAGCAGAGATACACAGGTCTATATTTCAAAAGTGAGAAAGCAGACAGAGGTGCAACAGAATTCATCTTTTCTTGCAGAAGCCTTGGATATGTTCAGCTTTCTGAGGACAACAGAATCAGGAATTTTGCTATCCAGTGCCTTGATTTATCACAAAAGCTATGATGTATTTGATGAACTACTCAATGCAGAATGGTAGCAGCAGTAGTTTCTTTCCTAACGCAATCCCCATATTGCTTTATGTGCTTTCCTGGTTGGATTGAAAGGCTATGAGATATGAAGTACCATATTTTTTTGTGTATAAGACACCCCCCATTTTTCCAACCCCAAATTAAGAAATCAATATTTTAAACATAAACCAGAACACATTTTTATTTAGCAATTACCACCGGTAATGTTTACATACCAGTACTATGATATTATGTATCATATCACTTTATTCAGCCTCTGTTGCATCACTGCTCTCTTCTTCATCACTATTAGTTCCAGACATATCAATTTCTTCAACTTCTATTGTATCACTGCTGTCTTCTGAGTCACTGTCTATATATGTGAGATCATCCTCATAAACTGGTGGCGTTTTCTGAGCTAACTTTGTTCGTGTTCTCATGGCCAGCCCTTCTCTCCTCATGAAATTAAAGCACCGTTTTGTCTTTTCTGTAAAATGAACAATGTTCATTTCACTTGCAAACATTCTTGCCTGACATTGAATAAACTTGGTTGACACACATAAAGCCACTCTGGTGCTGCTCCATAATCTAAGTCTTAAGCCTCTACTCCAAATTTGCCCATTTTGCTGGTTTTCCTCTGAAGGCCTTCTTCTTTTTTGGCATCTTAAGGAGTTGTTCTTCCTGTTTTCTCCACTGTCTGATCATACACTCAGTGGGAGGATGTACAAATTGTCTCTCTGCAGCTTTATTTCCATGCTCTTTTGCATAGCTGATTCATTCAGTTTGAATTTTGCAGAGTAGGACAATCGCTTACTGGTATTTACCTTTTTATTTTTTGACATCTTTATGGGCTCAGAATGCTCTGGTCCCTGTTGCATCTGTGCACTCTCTACCTCCACCTCCAATTACTGCATTAGCTGATGTCAGTAACAATAAGGCTCATTATTGGAGGAAGCCTGTTTGATAAGGTATGGACAGCTACATACCCTCATGGCTCCTTCCTTGGCTGATTTCCGTGTATAAGATGCCTCTCAATTTTCAGTCTAACAATTTTAGAAAAAAATTGTATCTTACACATGGAAAAATATGGTAACTCTCTGATTCAGTTCTGATGCTAGTAATGAAGATCTCTGTCTGATGGATGTACCTTCATATGATTCTTTTGACAGTTTTCTCAATTGCCTTTCCCTATGTTTCTGTCACAACTTCTAGAAAAACACATACACATGCACACACACACACACACACAATTTTCACTAAGGTTTTTGCTTTTTCTAGGCCTTTATGCAGACCTCTGAAAGCTGCTGGAAAAAAGTCACAAAGCTAGGCTTAGTGATATGATAAATTTATATTAATCACTCTCAGGCTTTTCTCATCAACATTTAAGCATTCTCAACATTTTAAAGTGTTAAAAAATAATATATTCCCATTGTATCTTACATACATTAGCTACACATATTTCATCTCTTCCTTTTATATTATCTCAATAAGCCTTTGTCAGTCTTAAAAACTTTAAGGCCTTTTTGTTGAAGAGGCCACAGAACATAGTGAAGATAATGCCAAGCAGAGGATAATATGAGTTGGATGACCAGGAGATCCATAGTGGGACCGTTTCAAGAATCAGTATTTGTCTTGCCTGTAAAGTGGGCTAGGTAAGCCTGTGTCTACAGACCCTCTAGTTGAAATGAAATTAAGATATTATATTATTTTGGTGAAGAGAGAAAATAAAATTCTATAAAGGACTGGAAACAAAAGTTTTTGTTTAAAATGTGAAGTTTAATTGTAAAAATTGTTGGTTTTATTATTTTTTTTGTAAGTAAATAGATATGAACCTGTTTGCACACAAGTTGGTTGAGATATATATAAATATGATTATACACAGGTGTTATTTGTACCACAGAACAAAATCTATTTAAGTCTCTCCTAGCAACTCTCTTACAAAAGAATCTTATTCCTTGACTTCCTGAAACATAAGCTCTGAAGTTTTCCAATGTATCTCTGTCTTTTTCATGTTCATGTGAACTCTAATCCTTAATAGTCAGCTACCAAATATATGTTCAGTAGTTTCAGTGCATCCTAAACTCAACACATCCACATTTGGATTCTCTATCACTTTAAAACCTATTACTTTCCCTCTCTCCCCCTGTCCATCCATCTGTCTCATAACTTCCTCTCTTTTGGAAATACTGGAAACCTTAGTCCATGACTGTTCTCTCCCCCACTTCCCACAGTCCATCAATCACTGGTCTTACAAACCCTACTACCACTTACATGTTTCTATGTCATTTACTTTTTTCTTTCTCTTTATACCCTATGCTAATTAATTCAAGACACCACCACTTTTCACCTATAATATTGAAAAGATTTGCCAACTGGAAACAATGTCTATATTCTTATCCCCTTTTGATCTATTCTCCATAGTGCAGCCTTAAAAATATTCACCAATAAAATGTAATAATACTAAAACATTGACGAATAAATATCTTGCCCTATGTGAATTCCTTCTAAAACTGACATTGGAACTAATGATGTAGCTAACTACCTACATCATTCTCATCTCCAGGTCATGAATTAAATACACTTTTTTAGAGAAATGATATATAACGCATTACAAATACTAGTTGTCTTTTCTAGGCCTTCCCATACAACTGGCATGAATACATTAATTTTATTATTACTAATCCTAATTATTATTGAAACTTATATATTTACCTTATTATATTGAAAGCTCAATGAAAGGAGATTTTTAAATTACTCACCATTTTTTACAGCCTACAATATAAAACTAAATAATTAGTAGTAGAAATATATTTGTAATATAAATAGTATTTATTATATAGAGAGGCTTTTATAGGCTTATTCCTTTGGAATTTGCAAAATTTTTACAAATTTTTAAAGTATATTAGATAAATTTCAATAAATTACATATATTAAAATGTACAATTTGAAACACTTAATATATATGTGGTTTTCTGAGAAAGCATCATCCTAGCAAGAGTCCTGGACTTTTATAAGTTATAGGAAAATGATTTTATTAAACCAAGTTTAGCTCAATATTTATATTAAGATGAACATAAACACTCAGAATTTTGAATGTGGATTTTAAGGAAGGCTGTTACAATATGCAGTGGTAATATACTTCTCCTTTTAAGCCACCATAATGTTCAGTAAAGAACTACTTTTGTGAGTTTATTGCATGGATTATATTTGGGACTGCCTCTTCCAGTGGTGAAGGCAGTCTGTGATTGCAGATGGTCAGAAAAAAAAAATTGTTTTGAAAGTTTAAATAAAATTTAAAGTAGTGAATTAAGCCTATTAATTCCCTAAAGATTTCTCCCTCCATATCATATTTTAAGCATATCATTTTGATGATTTAAAAATGTCTGTTTTCTTACATCTCTGTTTCTAAGTTCTGTCCTGTCAGATATTAAGTAATTTTCATCACTCTGTCTCCAAATCTATTTAGGGTCACCAGATTTAGCAAATAAAAAAAGACAACTATTTAAACATTTTCAGGTGTTTAAAAACAAATGTGTTCTTAATATAATTATGTGCCAATTACTGCAAGTGGGCATACATATACTAAAAACAAGTTTATTGTTTATCTGAAACTCAAATTTAACTGGGCATTCTATATTTTGTCTGATAGCCATAATTAGTAAAGTGGCTAAATCATAACATGCACTTAGCAATTTTGTGTAATAAATTAATTACACAGTCAAAGTTGATTGGTTGTCATTTTCATGGTTACTAAAATGTTAACTGGAGTTCTGTTTCTATGTACTATCCCTCTTTTAAACATTTGTTTTCTTTCTTTTGCCTCTATTGTCTCTCTAGCTACGGTTAGTCACTTTCCCATTAGCTCTTTCAGTATTTGGTTCCAACTATTCATTTCAAATAAGTTTTGTCTGAATGTTATAACATATTATGGTTTATTTAATTCTGGATCATGCTTATACTGTAGTTTACTATCTATATTAATAAAAGGCCTGTGGCCGTAACGCTGTAACACCCTCGCGACCAAAGGAGCAGAGGCTCTGGTGGTGGGTGGGGCGGGGCAAGAGCTACTAGGGGCTGAGAGCTACAAGAGGCTAAGGCCAGATGAGGCAAGTGGAAGCGAGCTAGAGCTACTCTCGCACAATTTTGTGCACACTGGGCCTCTATTCTAATAATAGTATTTCCTATTTTCCTATATTTAAGAAATGTGCTTCAAATTTATAATCATATAAGAAACATCAACTTTTTAAAGGACTAGATAAAATGGGAGGGGTGTGCATATTAGATTGCCTTTGGAATGTTTTGATACGTAGCATTTTTTCAGCTCATATTACATGAGGACTGGGTTGGAATTCCAATACCTTTTTATGATTATCACGACAAGCTCACAAAATGCAAAATCCCCAGCACCATACAATCCAATTGATTTACGGCCAAATTAGAGCAAAGGAATGAAAGAACTCAGCCAACCAGCAAACCATGTCAGAAAAAGATAAGCATTTTTTAGTTGATTATATGCTTGTTATGTCAATTAACCCAGTATTCCATTAATAAGCCGCTCATGCAGATTCAATTGCATCATGAGTAGCACAACCACTATTTTGCCTGCCAAAAATATCCTTATAGGAGATTGTTTGAACTAGCATTTTCATTTCCCTGGTGGAGGTTCCCTTTTGAAACTTTCCTCTGAAAATATGCTCAACACGATGTGGATTGTTTGTGTAAATTCTCAGAGCCAGGTTTTTCCTCCCCCCATTTTATAGGAGAAGAAGAAAAACACCTGACAAATTATTATTCCTGGAATGCTTTTAATATAGAGATTTAGGGAAATTGGTGATGGAAGTGGAGTAATAATTTGTGTTAATTTTAGTAAAAAGTAATAGATAAGAAGAAACGTTGCAGTTGTTCAAGATTTTAACTTTCAACAACCTTGGCCAAAAATACACAAAGTAACAACAGAATCCTGCATGTATATTTCATCTTGTCTTATGCAGGTTCAGGTTGTTTCACAGACTTCTGTCAACACTGAAAGGCACCAGAGCCTCAAACGTAAACCTTTTGAAAATCTTATGGTTGATTCCCGAGTTATAAGTTTCATCTCAGTTACAGAACCTGAACTGTCAAGTCTTTAACTTTTACAAACTCTGGCTCTTCAGCAAGTATCTCTTAATAAGTTTGATTGGCTGCTAGAAAGTGTCAATAAAAAATGAAAACAGCCATATTATTTTCTCTGGCAAAACAAACAAACAACAAAAAAAAACAGAAAATGCCTCTGAATATGTTAGGTCCCAAATTATTCAGTGTTCACAGTAGAGTATGTTTCCTGTTTTAAATCTCAGTGGATTACAGTGCCATGACTTTATGGAGATCACATGTATCTCAGTTCCCAGGCTTTGGTATGGTTGATCAAAATATTATTGATATATAGATGGACTGTCATATATTATCCACTCTGAATACAACTCTTGGAAAAATATGAATTGGAGAAATTACTTGCATGCCTTCTCTGCCACTTAATAAAACCTGGAGTTATAAGACCAAAATAGATAGTAGAGTGTAGAAGAAGCAGTGTTGAATTATTAGAAACTTTTTCCTAATCTGTGGCATGCAGAATACAGACAAGAGATCCAGATGGTTTCTCTCCAGAGCATCCCTTCTGGTGGGCCCTCTCCCTTTACAAATGAAGATGCCCTCAGGCTGATTGGAAGGCAAATCACATCAGCAATATGTTTAGAATGAGACTGGTTGATAAAAAGATGAGTCCATTTAAAAAGTTTTCTGTAGGTGCCAAACTTATGCCATTACCGTTTTACTCAGTGACTTTTATTTTCTCAGTACGTGCAGGGCTGTCCTTCACTTTGATTATTTGTGAAGTTCTGTTGTCCTCCATTGCCCAGACAGCCACATTATGCAAAATCTATTTTGAAGTACAAACAAAATATCTTAGTCAGCTTGTGTGTGCAACCGTGTGGATATGTTTCTATGGGTCTGTGTCTCCCTGATTTCCTCCTTCTAAACAAGAATACACAATGTGTTTCTGTTTTGCTGTGTCCCTGGGGTGTTGGTATTCACTCGTACAGTATGATTACAGTGGGATTGCAAATTAGGCTTTAAGAGAGCAAAAAATTTAATCTAAAAATTATATTGAAATTAACTCCTTAGTGATGAGTCCCTATTCTGTGACAATATGATGTTTATTACTGATCTAGAAGAAAATACTAAACCATTTGAGAAGAATTCATACTGGCTAGACCCTAGGGGAACCATACAATAAAGTTTTTCTCTTTTTTATTTCTGCATAATGCATAGGATTCTGGTGCCTTGTAAAATACAAAAGTGCATATGCCAGAAAAAACTAACTCTGAACTACTTAGCTCTCCATATGGTAAAGCCAAGAGTAATTGATTTCACCGTCTGTAACTCCCTATTCACTATTATTATAAAAGAAATTGAAAATATTCTTCTCACAATGATAACGACAAGGGTATTTTAATTAGAAATGTAAAAACACCAACAACTTGAATACATTCTTTGTTGGCATCTTATTTTTTTTAATGGGACTTCCTATTATGTACATAATTTCAGAGGGAGAGGGAATACACAGAAGAAACATGAAGACTTTTCCTTCTTGATGACGTTTTACTTTTAGTCTATTAATATCCACGAACTTGGAACCCTAATTGTTCAGTAGTGAACTATAGAGGGTGGGGCAAAAGTAGGTTTACAGTTGTGAGTATGTGAAACATGGAGTTTACTCTTACTAATACTGGTGGTCAGCGCACGTCATAGCGAGTGATCAAACTCCTGGTCGGTTGAACTCACAAGGGGACACTTTGCATATTAGGCTTTCATATATATAGATTTATTAATGATTGTATTATTTTTTGCATGAACAACTGTAAACCTACTTTTGCCCCATCCTGTATAGTTCTTCCTCTAATATTTTTCTTTTATGAATAGTCAAATAATTTAATTTCCTATTTAATATGCAAAGGAACCCAAAGCAGAACAACCTCTGCTTTAGTGCCATAAAATGTAATCATACAGAACATGTGGTTAAAATGTGTTTAACCAACTGTTGATTGACTGAATTAAATTTTGCCAGTACTAAAGCTAAATTTTAATCTTAACATAGGTATGTATGTTAGTCAGGGATCTTTCATTACAGGTGACATGGATGCACCTCAAATTAGCTTCACTGTAAATGGGATTAATGAGATTGCACAATTATGAAGAATTAGGGCCTTGTCCCTAATAGGTTTTTTTCCCCTCTTCCCTTCACATTAGTTTTTCTGTGTATGCAAATTCATTCCTTTTTTTATTGCTGACTAGGGTTTTCTACTTATCAGCCTGTAGAAAAAAAGAGATGGTTAAAGCTCTTGGTGACACAAGAGGAAATGGAGTATCTTCCTTCTTCCATTCAAAACTAGAGGGAAAGGGAGAGAGAGATTATAATTAACCTTGGTTATATGTCAACTCTTTGAATCAATCCTGGTAGCCACTAGACTCAAGTAGTATCATCAGGCCAGCATAGGTCACAGAAAGGTTGAAGAACAATTGCTATATAACGAGCAGTATAATAAAGTGATTGACAATTTTCTTTTCTTTTTTTTAATTTCAATACAGTGTAGTAGTCATTGTTGAGAAAATGTTAGCTCAGAGCAGAATTAAATTTCTGTTTGTCAAAGTTTCTGTGCAGGAAGCCTTTGGCTTGACTTAAAACATAGACTGATTTTTTTTATGAGGAGCATTTTGGTAAATAGAGGAGCCTCTGTAAAGGCCTGAGGGTGAAAAATCATGACATGCATATATTTTAAGTATTTACATTATTTAAAACACTCTGAGATGTTTCCGAGTGTTGATTTTTAATTTTTTTTCAATACGGGATGATCTGTGTAGAAATGGAGCTTTACTCATAACAGTGAACATCAATGGGGATTACACATGATAATATTGCTTAGTTTAATATTTCAAGATACATCATGAGATAAAGTCACCTGAGTTCCGTTACCCAGCAAGGGCTCGCTGCTCAACGCACATAGAAACTAGTAGTATGACATAGGCTTTTGAGAAAAGAAAAAGGCTTTATTGCAAAGTTGACCCGCAAGGAGACAGGAGGCAAGGTTCAAATCTACCTCCCCATCAGGGATTTGAGGTGTTATTTAAGGGGTTGGGGAAGGCAGGCTCGTATGCAGAAGTGCTAGCAGGGCACATTTCAATTGGAGGCTTCAGCAACATCTGCCTGAACAAAAGACCCTTCGCTTCTGCAAGGATTCCAGTGATTAGGTTCCAGTCAGGTCCCAGCTCTGTGATTCCCTGGTGAAGGTGTGTGTGTGTGTGTGTATGGGGGCGGGGGGTGCAAAACTGATTCCTGGTGCTACTGAAGGTCAAAATTCTCCAATCTGTGCATGCTTGAGTTGCGTCACTTAAAGTTCATCTCTGTTTTTTCCTGAAAAACAATTCCGCATCTTATTCAAAACAGGATAAGGCCTGTTTGAGCTGGTTCTGCAGTAACAGTTCTAGCATATCTTTATTTAACCAGATTGTAGAACTATCACATGTAAATGTACACATATTATTTTGTATAGCATTTATCTTTTCACCAGACAGAATATATGGAAAATTATATTAAAGTTTCACACTTTTTGCAAACTAAACTACTCTTTAAATGCTTTTAAGTATCATGGTAGGCATGATATTTTAAGGCAAATGGAAGAGGCATTTAAGACATGAAAGATGGAATCTGTCTTGACAGAGAAAAATATATTTTAAATGCAGTTATTTAAATAGAGACTCCAAAGTAATTATTATCTGCTCTTCGCTGTAACTTCTTGAGCCTTCGAATTCCCAGTGCTTTCTACTCCTATTATGGATTATTTTGCTCTGCTAGGAGACTAATCTCTCTCCCTAAGAATATGAAAGCCATTGGGTTATTTAAAAAAATTTTTTTGGAGAGAGGATTCATATCCAATTTGGAGTTAGAGAACTGAAGCAGCATATAAATATTCCTTTTAACAAGTGTAGCCAGCATACATAATATTTCAGCATACATAATATGTAGAATAATAAAACTTTTAAATAATACTATATTTATAATGGCATATTAGAATTTGATGGCATAGAGTTTGAGTGTCATCTTACACAGTAATACAAGTAGTAAATTAAGAAGGTAAAACCCCAGGGCAGAACTGTAAAAGACAAGGTGAAGTAGGACAAAGAGATAAAAATTAACAAAATTAGAAAAACACAACACAATCTCAAGATGACACTTTGGTGATCACCAATTTTAATAATATTTAATTTAATAAATACATAGTGTTATCTAAGTTTAACAGCAATGGCGGGATTGCATGGGTCACAGGCTTAGGATGCAAATAGAGTGTGATGGTTAAGAGCAGTGGTTCTCAACCTTTCTGATGCCGCGACCCTTTAATGCAGGTCCTCATGTTGTGGTGACCCCCCACCATAAAATTATTTTCGTTGCTACTTCATAACTGTAATTTTGCTACTGTTATGAATCATAATGTGGGTCAGGTTGAGAACCGCTGCTGTAGAGCCTAAGACCATCAGAAAACACAGATATTTACATTACGATTCATGACAGTAGCAAAACTACAGTTATGCAGTAGCAACAAAAATAATTTTATGGTTGGGGGTCACCACAACATGAGGAACTGTATTAAAGGGTCACGGCATTAGAAAGGTTGAGAACCACTGGTTAAGAGGAGCACTATTAATCAATTATTGACACAGGCAATGTGAAGAATGCTCAGAGGCCACATGGCCTCAATCACAAATGTCAGGCTTATTGAGACCTATTTAAATAATACAATGTGCATTCACTTTAGGTGAAGGGTGTTTTAAGCCAACATAGAAAAAAATAATTATTCTTAACAACTACTAAAGATAATGTCCTGCATAGGAATCTTACAACTCTATTCTGTGTAGACAACCTCAGTAAGGCTTTCAAATTCTCAAATAAAGTCTGAATTAATTTATCCCCTTGGGCTGAGGGCTAGTAACCCAAGGAAAGTCAAATACAAGGATGAATGATTTACTCTTGTTTCTTCCTGTTTCTGGTAATGAGTTCATAATCATATCTAATTTAAGTTTAAAAACTCTATGAGAGAGAAAGTTAAACTTTAGATACTAATTAGAGGTGAAGAACATCAACTTTTAAACCTCACATAATGCCTCATATACTCAGGGCCTTTCAGTTTTCCCAAAAGTCAGCATTGCTTTAAATTTAAATTGTTTAATTTTAACTCATTTGACCTTTTGCACTTGATCCGTATTCTAGTTATTTAATCAATTTTCAGCCTGTCTTTTGATTCTTGAACTATAGTCATGGTAAAAGTAAAATAATTTTTGTTAAAGAAACTCTTTCAAATTCTAAAAACTAATTAATGATCAAATAGACCAAAAAAAGATATATCTTATGATGAATTATGTAAAGTCATATTATGTAGATATTCAAACATGGCACATTTAGTCTCTTTTCTCATTAACTTCTTATAAAGTATAATGAGGCTGTTTAATTATGTTCTTACCAAACCAGGCAAACTGTCAATAAACTAGTTTCTCTAGTTATAGGTCGTGGTGAATTTCCATTGTTGAGGGAAGCGAAACACTTCTTGAGACTTAAATGCATTGAAAGCAGACTTTTCTAAGTATTCTCTAAATAAGGGAAATAAATTTAAAACATACTCATTAGTGAGTTTAATGTAGAGAATATTGAATCTCAAAAATTTATGGTTATGAATATTAAAGACCAAATCAAGAAAAGAAAAAAGCAATTGATAACATAGCAATCGCAGCACCAGCTTTCTTTTCTTCAGTGAAAAGAATAAAGGAATTTGTTATTGCCCAATGATATATAAAGCATATTCTTTTATTTATTTTTATTATGTATTATTATTTTTAAAAATTTATCTTTATTGTTTAAAGTACTATTATAGATGTTCCATTTTTTCCCCCACCGACCCTTTCTAGACTGTCCCCACCCTGCCCCAGGCCTTTACTATTGTCTGTGTCCATGGGTTATGTATATCCAAAATAATAAAAGGGTGATATGCAAATTGACCCTAACGATGGAAAAACAGGGAATGACCGGTTGCTATGATGCGCACTGACCACCAGGGGGAGATGCTCAATGCAGGAGCTGCCTCCTGGTTGTCAGTGTGCTCCCACAGAGGGAACTCCACTCAGCCACAAGCTGTGAGCGCAGCGGGAGCCTCTCCCACCTCCTTGGCTGTGCTAAGGATATCCAGAGAGCGGGCCTAAGCCATCAGTTAGACATCGCCCAAGGTTCCTGGGCTGCCAGAGGGATGTCTGGATGCCAGCTTAGGCCTGCTGTCTTGGGGAGCAGGCCTAAGCCAGCAGGTGGACATCCCCCGAGGGGGCATAAGTTGGGCTAAGGGACCCCCTGAGGGCAAGAATTTTCATGCACTGGGCCTCTAGTATGCATACAAGTTCTTTGGTTAATCTCTTCCCACCCACCCACCCCCACCTTTCCTCTGATATACATCTGATAAGGGGTTAATATCCAAAATATATGTGGAATTCATACAACTTAACAAAAGGAAGACAATCAATCCAATTAAAAAATGGGCAAAGTAGGGGACCCTTTTCCCCCTCCCTACTTGGGAGTCTGTACTTGTTCTTCAATAAATCTCCACCTTTGCTATATCAAAAAAAAAAAAAAAAATGGGCAAAGTACCTAAATAGACACTTCTCCAAAGTGGACATACAGAAGGCCAAGAGACATATGAAAAAATGCTCAAAGTCACTAATCATCAGAGATATGCAAATCAAAACAACAATGAAGTATCACCTTACTCCTGTCAGAATGGCTACCATCAACAAATCAACAAATGACAAGTGCTGGTGAGAATGTGGAGAAAAGGAACACTAGTACACAGCTGGTGGGAATGCAGACTGGTGCAGCCACTGTGGAGAACATTAAGGAATTTCCTCAAAAAATTAAATATGGAACTCCCATTTGACCCAGTGATCCCACTTCTGGAATTTATCCCAAGAAACTGGAAACACCAATCAGAAAGGATATATGCACCCCTATGTTCATAGCAGCACAATTTACCATAGCTAAGATCTGGAAACAGCCCAAGTGCCCATCAGTCGATGAGTGGATAAAAAAGCTGTGGTACATTTATACCATGGAATCATATGCAGTAGTAAAAAAAAAAAAAAAAAAAAAAAAAAACGATCTCTTACCCTTTGAGACAGCATGGAGGGACCTGGAGGGTATTATGCTAAGTGAAATAAGCCAGTCAGAGAAAAACAAGTATCACATAATATCACTCATATGTGGAATCTAAAAAACAAAATAAACTGATGAGCAAAATAGATCCAGAGACATAGAAACATGGGACAGACTGATAAAGCATATTCTTTTAAAATTAATGTTGCCACTGCTGTTATTTCTGATGTTGAGTTACTAGAGGGAGAATAAAAGTTATTCTAAAAATTTTCAAGTTAAAGGGATTTTACCCAGTTGGGCTTTAGTTTAATAGCTATAAGATAAATTAATACCTTTATCTAGCCATTTCCTTCTCTCTTTATATAGAAGATAGATAGATAGATAGATAGATAGATAGATAGATAGATAGATAGATAGATAGATAGATAGATAGATGATAGATAGATAGACAGATAGATATAAATTATATAGAGTTTTATATATGCATATAAAATCCAGATTGAAATCCAGGTTTTCCAGTTCTTTGAAATTCAGTCTTAATTTTATTTATTTATGTTTGTCTAAGAAATGTGGGACAAACCATTATTCAATTGCTATTCTTTTGAACAGTTATAGAAATAATTAAGTCTCCAATCCTCCCCATAAACCTTAATATATCTGCTTGTTTACAAATCTCTATGAACCACACAGTCTAGCATCAAGGCCCACATATCTATACTAATAAAAGGGTAATATGCTAATTAGAGTGGACATCTTCCAGACAAAGCCACAGCGGCTGCTGTGAGGCTCAGGCAGCGGCAGTGGCCAGCAGTGGCAGCAGCAGCAGGGTGATGGGGGTGGCAACTTCCCCTGATCTGTCCAGTTACCTCCTGCAGAGGGAGGCCAGACTGTGGCTTAGGCCCGCTCCCCACAGCCGTCAGTAGGACATCCCCTGAGGGCTCTGGGACTGTGAGAGGGGGCAGGCTAGGCTGAGGGACGCTCCCTCCAGTGCACAAATTTTTGTGCACCAGGCCTCTAGTGTTTCTGCATAAGGACAAAGGTTACTTTTTGAATGATTTGCTCCTTCTCTGCCTCATTCTATGTGGTAGGAATATTGCATTTTAATAAATCACCAGACATGGAATGATTGTAAATAATGTGAAATAATTGATCAGCATATAAATACTGCTATAGTTTAATTCAGTTCATCAAGTCCTAATAACTCTGGAGCATTGATTACATTTATGTTTTAAAAAATGGAATTGAAGTGGGACCTTGTTCGATAGGAATGCTTTGGACTTCACAGGAGTGAACAGCTGTGCATGCCTAGAAACAGATTGTTGATCGCTCCCTACAGTGAAAAAGTGCCCAGAAGTGCAAGCTGAATAGTTCTATTGTATTAGCTCTGAACTCTAACTTCACAAATCAGAGGCCTTGCATTTGGGTATTTAGTATGTCTACTTCATCAGTTCAGACTGGTTTAAATCTTGGGTCTTTCCTAGTAGATGCAGAAACTTTATTTAATACATTTTAATTATTTACATTTATTAAAATATTAATAGTTGTTCGCTAAGAATTTTTTTTTAAATCTTGGTTGCATTTGTTTAGCTTCCCCCCCAAAAGTAAATCATATTCACATCATTTTATCCTTTTATTCTTTTCCTATAATTTTTTCTTATATTTGTTTAAATGGATGAGAAGAATCAGGACAGGGTATTAGTTTGTTAGCATGGCCATAGTTAAAGAAGAGGCGGCTTAAACATGTAGAATTTATTTTCTCATATTTCTAGAGAATGGAGGGGTTGATGGAGGTGTTGGCAAGTTGGGTTTCTTCTCGGGTCTCTCTTCTTGGCTGGCAGATGGCCACCTTCTTGTTGTATCATTTCCTGGCTTTTCTCCTGTATGCATGCATCTCTGTGAAGGGAAGGGCAGCTGCTTTTAGTAAGGGAGATGTTTCTAAGCTTCTAAATCCGCTTCCAAAGAGAAACTCCATCCTCCACTTCCACTGGCCAGGAGCACCAAAGTCTTCAGAAACCTTCCTGAATATTCCTTGGTTTAGCAATCCCAGCCCAGGCCAAATCCCTTGGGAAACTGGAGAAGGAGAATGCTGCCCTGCTGGGGATCCTTATACCTTTATGTTTAAGGGGCCAGAGAGAAAACAAGGATTCTGAGCTCTTAAGAGAAAGTCTCCCAACAAAGCAATTTCTGATGTTCACCTGACATGAAAAAAAACTATTAAAGTCATAAACTTCTCCTGTGGGACACAGCTCAGAAATGTATTTATCCAAAGGGCATATGTGCTTGGTCTCAAACTAAAAATAATTGTAATGACATTAAACTATTGCTTCACATTGCAGGAAAGACATTACGCACTTTCTATTATTTACATTAAACAAGCAGGTGCCTTTAAAATAAAACAAACTAAGACAAAACAAAAGCCTCCTCTTCTATTGGAGGAACTGACATACCCCTGACCAAAGAGAACACCGTACTCCCTTCCAAAAGACCAAGGTATCTTGCAGAAGCTGTGGCCTGCAAAGACAGTCTCAGATTTGACATCAGCTCAAGCTGTAATCACTTGGGCAGATGGGGGAGGAGATGCTAGAGAATAGGGTTCTAGACTTGGGCAAGTGGTTCTGGCCTCTTCTGGCCGGCTACTCTCAGACCCTTGCTGCACTTGACATGGTTGGGCTGAAGGTGGTGGCCGGGGCTGTCCAGTCTCTTTCTCTAATAAATGCACCAATCCTATTGGATTAGGACCTCACCCTTATAACCTCACTTAACTTTAATGACCTCTTTAAAGAACCTATCTCTAAATACAGTCACATTGATGCTTAGAGCTCCAACATATGAATTTTGGGAGGGCAATTGATTCCAAAACAGGCAATTGTTAGTTATATCTTTGCCTGTGTCTATAAAAGAATGTCTCTATTAGTCACTTGAGCAGAGACTCATACTTGCTCTATAGGTCTTCCTGTCTGTCCCCAGAATCACATTCTGGAGGTTTAAATACTATTCTTTTAACCCCTCAGGGAAGACTGACTCAATGCACAGATATGATACTGAAATTCTACTAATTACTAATTTCCATGAAAGTAACTGTTTAACTCTACCTAAACTCTCATAGCACATTTTAATACACATGTTATTTGACTTATCCATTTTCACTTTGCAATATAGTTGCATTTGTTGTTGCTTCATCTTCCTGTCCTGCCTGTAGGCTTTATGCAGGAGAATCTGTTTATTTATACTTGACGTCTATTTTCATCTGCACAACTTCAGCATTCAGTGAATAAATGACTTAGCAGTTTAGTTATCAAATACATTTATCCAATATACATATGGAGCTTTAGAAGAATTTTATTAACATGCAGATTCTGCTAATTTTCCTTATGTGAGAATCATTGACAATTTAACTAGGTAATAATTGACTTCAAACAAAGGTCTTCTATTCTCCAGTTTGATAATTTTACTTCCTACCCTTCCAAATATGGCAGTTCCCTGTTTTATTGTAGTTTACAATGCACATACAATGGAGGAATTTAACTAGTCAACATATCCAGTGACTCCTAATGAGCCTCTTATATATCAGCCAATTTTCTAACATGCCCTCCGCAGACATGATACTAGAGAAGTAATGGAAAGGAGCCTGGTCACAAAATTATGTTATATTCCTCATTATCTGTGACTGAACCACGAAAAGTCAATGAATAGCTATATTAATTAAATAATGATTATATAATAATATTAAAATAACAGCTCCAAAAGGCAAACATTTATACTTCCCTGATCTTAGAGCATTTCAGAACATGCTAAAATATTAAATACTTTCTCTTTAATGTAACTTGATGGCCAACAATTACAAAAATCCTTAAACTACTTATTTTTCTTATGAACCATAGGTTATTTTCTGAGAGGCCTGAAAGATTATTTGAAAGCTAAGATAATTTACTTATCAAGTTACTTGAAAACAAAATCTTGAGAGAGGTCAGGATGTATTGAGCACACTGATCATGGTGAATGGCAGGAAAATGTGTTTATCGCCCCTGGCAGATGACTCATATATATATTCCAATACTTGATTGGAAATTTCATCTCTTTTAGCTTAATACTGTAAGTGCTCATCTTGTTGATTAAAAGACTGTTTCCAAATGATAGCATTGCAATACTCTATATAAATTAGCATCAATTAACTGTTATCAGTTATCTTTCCTTCAATTTTGGAGGTAGAGTACTTTTGGTTGGAATGTTTTTCTTTCAGCAATTTGAATATTCTGTGCCATTACTTTCTGGGTTGCAAAGTTTCTGCTGAAATATCCACTGATAGTCTTTTAGGGTTCCATTATATGGAACAAGTTATATAAAAGAAAATTTGGAAACAACATGCATTCAAAAAGTTATCTTTTACCTTTTCACCCAGAGATAACTTTTAAAATATTAACACATATCCATTATTCTCACTTTTCTATATATGTATGTATTGAGGATGTTCTGAGTAGGAGTGGGGGATGTATGTCTTGATATCTATAATAATAAAAGCATAATATGCTAATTAGACTGGACGTCCTTCCGGACGACCTTCCGGACTAAGCCAGGGCTGGGAGGGAAGCCCAGGTCCCTGGTGCCTGCCGTCAGCTGTAGGGAAACCAAGCTGTGTCCCAGGTGCCAGAGGGAAGCTGGTGCTGCTGGCTGGGGGAAGGAACACCTACTCTTGCACGAATTTTGTGCATTGGGCCTCTAGTTTGTATTGTATTGTATAATTGGTATTTTTTTCTAAATTATTTCCTAAAAATACAAAAATAGTATTTGTCACTAATTTACATCAGCAATTTGAAATAATTTGTTACAACATGCTGGTGCATATTGGTTCATGGGACAGGGCAGAACTATAGCTATCTTGCCACAATTGCATGGACAATATTATTTTATCCTTTCTGTAGTGTTTGAACTCTTTGGCTCTAAGCTTGGGAATATTATCTTCCATGTTACTAGTAAAAAAACCCTATTGAAAATCCTATTTAGCATCTTGCTCTATCATTTAGTAGAAGAGAGTGTCCTCCACTAAGGAATTTTAAGTCCTGTAAGTCAGGGTTCTTCAACAGGATGTGGTATATATGATGTTCGGTATAAATCACAGAAGTTATTGACTTATATGAATTTTATTTGTCTGTACTTGCAAGTACTGTATTCTATAGCAACATTATAAATTCAGTTATGCAGAACACAGGTATGCCAAATCTACCTGCAAAACTGTTATGAACAAAATACATTTGAAAACCTTAATGGTATAGCCTACTTCTTGAAAGCCCCAAATTACATTAGCATATTAATAATTCTAAGGAATCTTGCCTAGAGAAAAATTAACTAATTTTGATTAAACACTACTTACCAAAATTCTACTGCTGAACTTTTATTCTTCCCCCAAGTCACATCCAGGAACATTCCTAAAAATTAGACAATTTTGAAAAATTTGGGGAGGAATAGAATATGCAACAGATAAGAATATATGCTTCCGGGTCAGATGAACAGAATTCAAATCACAACTTTATGACTTTGCATGAATTATTAAATATTTCTCTATCTACTTTTGCTCATTAATTAAATAAGGATAATGACAACTTCCCTATAGTGTTTGTAACAGACACATTTGGCAAAAGTATCCTCTGCTCATTGCATAATATAATATGTACCCTATACCTGAAGATACATATGAGTGTTATGTTTGCATATACATATATCTTTTCTTAAATTGTAAACAATAGTAAAATGACCATATTTTGATCTTTTCTGTTATCATACTCTTTGTTCTATTTCAGTGCAGCACAAATGTATGAGTAAGAGAAATAGCAGATAATAATAGTTGCCAGCCATATACCTCACAAGTCCTCAGTGAAAATTAAAATGGTTAAATTAGCAAACCTTCATCAGGCAACATTCACACATTTTAAAATAGAATCTTTAGCTAATTTTTAAAAAATCCTTGATGCAACTAGAAAAATATTTCCTTTTGAAGTCTCACCAAGTTAATTATAGTTTTACATTCATTTAAAATAATCTAAAAATGTCATTTTTTAAGAATGAAATTTACCAATTAATTGTTTAAATTCAAATTTTCTCCTGCTAAATCAAAATGAAGATATTAGTAAACTAGATATTAAGTAATTAAATATTCTCCTATAATCAATAGATTAATTTCAAAAGTTAAAAAATAAGCTTAGCTCTATATTAGAAAAATGACAAAATACAGAATAACTTCATCTTTCATTTATGTGTGGAAATTCAAGTTATAAAAGTGAGGAACAAATGGAATGGTAAAAAATTGAATAAGGAAATGCTACTCATTAGTTTTAATTCATTATATATGAATTATATATACAATTTCAGCTTATAAACATAAAATGGCATATAAGATGCAGATATTAGAAATATCTTGTGAGAAAAAATACAATTTGTTAACTGATTTAAAGTTATTTAGAAAGGATGAGCAGCAGACACCTGATAATTTATATCTAGGGCATAGAAGAACAGTGGATGATCAAACATTTGCTTTATTGGTATCTATTTCTTTACTCTTAGTTCTTTATTAACTTTATCTGACAATAATTTTTAAAATACAATTTTATGTGTTGGAAGTAAGTATTGAAATATAAAAGTGACTTATGAATTGCCCCAGAAGGAACCTATCTCATAAAAAAACATACATGTTTAATTAACTTTCCTTTGAGAATTATAAACTACAAAATGGAAAAACAATAGATAATAGTAAAACTCCTGAAAATTGGCCTCCATAAACCAGTTATTTGTAAAATTGTGAAATTAAATCATCTTGCTCATATGCATAAATGAAGTAGTTCTCCCTGGTGTGTATCTTGTTAATTGATATGAATCCGTGATGCTGTCCCTAGATACACAAGAAACCAGGGATTTTCAAAAATAGAAATTACTATTGGATCAGTTTGGTGTTAATGAGTTAACAATTAGTCTATTTCACCTTTGTTTCTTGTCATTATAGTTTCTTCTAACAATTATATTAGTAATGCCAAAGTTGTAATTTTAATAGCAATGTTTCATCATTTGATACAAAGTTATTAAGTGAAAAATAACATTTATAAGGAATAAAGATAAAATTGGAGATGCTAAAATTATGGAGAATCTCATAATACTGCTGAAACAAAACATAAATGGATGCAGAACAAGTGGCTTTGGCATGTGTTAAAAAAACTCTTTTCTTTTCAACTAGATATAATATATAGTAAAGTATATATTATATAATTTAGTACATACATATATATTTCATGAAATAGTATATATTCCCATATTCTGAAATTATGTTAATGAGTAGTGTTTGGTTGGAACAATTGAAGCAATATGTTTTCATGTATCATTTTCTTTATAAGCTCTTTAGATTCAAATGATTATAAGTTAACCATATTGGTTTTTTACAAAGCAAAAATCTAGAATATTTTTTATTGATTTTCAATTATACTCTCCACAAATAGACACATATGCACAAAAATATTTCAAAATCTGGAAATTATGAAATAGCAAAGATATAAAATATATGTCAAATATTTCACTGAAATATAAAAAGGAGTCTTCTGATTCTGTGATAAAGCAAAGGTCAAATGGGCTTACTAATTCAGTCTATACATAACTGACATTTTGCCCAAATAAGAGAAATCAAGAAAACCTTTTAAAACATTGCTAAAATATAACAACTTATTCTGGATTGAAAAACAGCTTATTTCAATAACAATGAGTTACTTCTTTACATCATGGAAATGTTTGCTACAAAGTGTGCTCAGAAGCTGTATTGTTATTCACCCCAATTTCTTCTTGCTTGCCTGACTGTAATGAGAAGTTTCTTATAATTATTATCCCCATTCCTCTGCCTATGAGGTGTTCTCTCCTCCTTCAATCCACCCCAACATACTGGATTCATTCAAGACTCTCTGTACTTAATTTTTGGCAGTTTAGAGGTGATAGGTGGGTTTCAATATTTTTTTTGGGGGGGGGAGGGAAAGTTTGTTTTTCCTCTCCATCAGAATCATGTATTGAGTGAGCTTTCGAGGATTTCTAGGATTCTCTCTGTCATAACCTGGCGGGGTTCCCAAAGGGAAATATGGAAAAAGTGTATCTTACCAACATACTACCCTCCCAGGACCTTCTCACTCTCACGTTTGACCTTAGTGATTCTCCAGCAATTCATCACAATTATTCCTTTTGTGTTTCTACCAGCTTATGGTTTCCATCAGCTATCTCACAATTTGAGTTACCAGTGATGACTGTACTATCCTATAGTGAACATACAGTCACTCAGTTTTCAGTTAACGAATAGGTTACCATCTGTTACCTGACTCTATGTTTTTGAATTTGATAATAATAAAACAAAGTTAAATTTCTTCCTCAAATGTGGAGCAACAGTTTCCTTGCAGCCCCTGAGCTAAAAGGAACAGGAAGTTAGTAAGCCAATGAGTGCCTCACTTATTGCAATTTCTGCCCTCTGTGTTAGAGACAGAGTTCATGTTATTACTCTCAAGCATATGACTTCCACTCTTCCAGCTATAATAAACAGCTTGCAATTCCTCTGTAATTTTTAGTCTACTTTGCCCATATCATTCCCAACAGACTTGCTTATTCTGAATGTAGTAACTGGTATTCTAATCAATGAGAAATACATTTCACTCTATTTATTGATATGGCAAATGTGTCTGCCAGTAATTCTTATCTGGTGAAATATTAGCAGCTGAAAAACGAGAAAACAATTAGTTAAATGGCCTTATAGCTCAGTAGACAACCTCACCAACTGATACATGAAAGAATAAAATTAGATAGCTAGCCTTGTTCTATTTCTACTCCCTACAATTCTTAGCCAAGAGATAGAAAACTATAACACAATCCAGTATATGGTAGAAAGTTGAAAACTGGGTAAAACTTGAAGGACAATCACAGAATTAAATTTAACTTTACAAAGCTCAATGCAAGAAAGACTACAATAGAATTTGATGAGATGCATGAAGGAAATATTGGTCAGTAGGGCAATCAACATACCTAATGAGATAATGAATCTAGATGAGGAGAATCAGACAATTTGGGTAAATTATGATTTTTCAGTACCTATGCTAGGCATTTAAAATGTAAATGGGTAATTGAAATAGTTAGAAGCATAAGATAGTAGAACAGAGGTCATAAATCTTATTCAGAATCTAGCCCTCCTTCTTATTTGTATGTTTGTTTTGGGAAACATTAGTTAAGACTATTAGTAATACTTTTCTTATCTATAAAACATGTAAAATTATATTTGCTTTACTTTTCCCTCTGGTTTTGCTAGTAACTAAAGACAAGTAAATATTTTTAAAGTTTATTTTCTATTATAGTTGATGACAAATATCCTATATAATAAAGAGCTAATATGCTAATTAGACTGGATGGTGGAACGACCTTCCAGATGACCTTCTGGAACAACCAGTGGGCAGGGCAGCCGGGGCCATGAGGGCCAAGCCCCTTGCACAAATTTTGTGCACCGAGCCTCTAGTTTTAATAATAAGTAAAAGAAATTGGTAATCAGTGTTTTAGCATATGTGTATTTCAAAATCCATGGTACATTTTATTTGAGCCAGGAATCATTTTTCCCAGAGAATCTAAAAGTCACATGTACTTACAGTTTTACATACAACTTTAGCAAGAGTGTGGATTATCTAAAACCTATTTTGAAAGTTTAATGGGCCCAGGAACCCTGCCTTATGTGACAGCAATTCCACTTCTGGGAATATATCCAAAGAAACCCAAACAGTTATTTGAAAGTATATGTGCTCCCCTATGTTTATTTCAGCATTATTTACAATAGCCAAAATTTGGAAGCAGCCCAAGTGACATCAGTAGAGGAGTAGATAAAAAAGCTATGGTACATTTACACATGCAATACTACTCAGCTGTAAAAAATGAGGAAATCCTATCTTTGTAACAGCATGGATGAACCTGGAGAGTATTATGCTAAGTGAAATAAGCCAGTCAGAGAAAGTACCATACAATTTCACTTATATGTGGCATCTAATGAATAAAGTAAACTAACAAAGTGGAAATGACACATGGATACAGAGAACAGACTGACAGGTGTCAGAGGAGAGGGGGTTGGAGCTGGGTGAGAAGTGTGAAGGGATTTAGCAAAGAGAAAAAAATACTCATGGACACAGACCACAGTATGATGATTGCCAGAGGGGAAGAGGAAGGGAGAGGTAGAAAAGGGTAAAGGGAAGATAAATGGTGATGGGAAGAAATTAGACTTGGAGTGTTAAATCACAATACAATATACAGGTGATGTATCATAGACTGGTATATCTGAAACCAATATAATTTTATTATCCAATTTCACCCCCATAAATTCAATAAACAAAAAAGAAAGAAATCACACAAAACCTATAGATTGTATATCAGGAAATCCTTTTCTTGTAACACCTTTTGGAACCATTGGGCTGTTGGAGAGAAGAACAATTTCTTGATTAAGAAAATCTATTCTAGCCCTAACTGGTTTGGCTCAGTGGATTGAGCATTGGCCTGCGGACTGAAAGGTCCCAGGTTCGATTTTGGTCAGGGGCATGTACTTTGGTTGCAGGCACATCCCCAGTGGGGGGTGTGCAGGAGGTGACTGATTGATGTTTCTCTCTCATTGATGTTTCTAACTCTCTATCCCTCTCCCTTCCTCTCTGTAAAATATCAATAAAATATATTTTTAATAAAATAAAAATTAAAAATAAAAATAAAAAAAAATAAAAAAAAAAAAAAGAAAATCTATTCTAGTATTTTACTGGCTAAAAGTATCCAAAGTTGTCACATCAAGGAGTGCTGTGTAATTATTGGCTCTTCTCTCAAGTTATGGACTTACTATTCAATGACCAAACTTCTCATTAAGAGAACTGAGTGAGTTATAAGCTGTTTAGCGGAGAAGGGGCTCTTGATTGTTCTTAACAGAATGTTTAATATTCAGAAAGTCACTTTGAGATTGAGTATTCACCTTGAAGAAATAAAATCATCTACCAATGTGGTTTCAACTGTTGGTGGAGTTTTGCAAAAAAGACAATATGTTTATGCAGTTTGGGGTAGCAGTGAGGGGGTGAGGGGTGGGATCAGATCAATCCTTGCAGAGCTGAAAAGTGAGAAATATGTGTGACTGCATATCTGAAAAGAACTTCCAAGTACATTATAACATGAGGGCTAGGGAGAAGCAGTAATTTTAAGAAAGACATTCATTATGACCCTATTATCTCTATCCTGCTCCTTTTTCTCAAGTTTCTCAGATACCTGTTTTTCAGGATGAACCTGAGGCTCAGAAAATTTGAGCTGTTCATCTGAAGTTACACAGTTATCCCGAGTGAAGAGATAATTATCAGATACTTCAAAACAAAATCACACAGGATTACTGTGGGAGTACATCCAATACTGAATAGAAATGTACAGTGAATTGTTATGAAACAATAATAGCTTTTTAATAGTTTGAAGATAAATCTTTGAGAAACATTGACATTCCCTCCCTTTGCTTTTAAGAATAGCTGTCAGAGTTCAGAAGTGCTCTAATGACCCAACATTTGGCCAGAGAAAAATTGTTGTTCCCTGATGTCAATGGAAAAAATAATACACAGTGATAAAAAATTAATAATAATTTAAAAAATTAATCTGCAAATTTAAGTTTTAGATAAATAAGAATGTAGCTCTTGGTATTAAAATAACTTACATATTTTTTCTATTAAGGAAGCAGCCCTTTAAATTTATGACCAAAACAAAATACTAACTGAAGGCCAGTCTGAGGAACCCATTTAGATATTTCAGAGACTTTCCTTTGACCTCCGTTATGTTGAAAACTTTCAGAAACTATTTTTAGACATCAAAGGGCCCACTTTGAAAAGCTCAGCTTGATTAAGAACAGACAACACACATTTAGAAAATAAAAGGAATCACTCACTACTTTTGTGCAATTCTTCAGGGACTTCACTCCAGGTAGACAAATGTGGGAAGGGAGTTAAAGAGGATTTTAAACTTAGATGTTTGGAAATCCTTTGACAAAACTCTTTGCAGTCCTGTGAGATCAGTGGAGAGGATCAATGAAACTAATAAATTGGCTCACTGTTCTGCACAGTGGTTTATGAAAAGGAAACAAAGGTACTGGAAATAGGTTTTTGTGGTACAAACCAATTTTAAATATTCTGCTTCTTCATAGGTCAGAAACAAATCTTTTTAAAATATATTTTTACTTAAGATATTTTATTAAGCACTTACTTTGCAATAAATCAAATAAAATTGAAGTTTATATAACATTGAATTGATGACAAATAGACTGTTACAAATAACAAATATGTGTGTTCATATTTTGGGATTCTTTGTTTTTCA
Organism: Ia io; assembly: GCA_025583905.1. NCBI lineage: Eukaryota > Metazoa > Chordata > Mammalia > Chiroptera > Vespertilionidae > Ia > Ia io. The sequence goes on along the minus strand of JAJQQW010000002.1, from coordinate 21,434,023 downwards.
AGTGGTATTGTATATTAGGAAAAGATCTTAAGAGTATATTGAAACATACATAGAAAATATAAAACAAGTACTAAGAAGTGATTACTTGAACTACCACACTTGAGGTTATTACAAGAATTATTGTGTGTTTTACTCTAACTGCTAATCCATGAATACAGTTGTCTGTGTTGTTTGAGAGGAAGCAAAGTCATTAGATGTAACAATCATCAGAAATCAAAAAGGTATTCATGGGGATACTGTCTCTCTGATTTAATAATTTTATATATCTAACATAACAGTACTTGGCATAGTAGGTCCTCAAATTATCTTTGTGAATAATTCAGTAAATGACAAAACAAATTGAATGAAGTGGCTCTAAAATTGGAATGGATTGTTGATATATCAACCCCTTGTGTTAGATTCTCTCCAAGATTGGATGTACCATTTAGCTTCTCTTTATTTAGGAATACATGATTATTTATGAAAGGAAGATGAAGCACAGACTCAAAATTTATTTTAAAAGGCTGTTTCTAGACACTGTCTTACAGTAAAAGGGGAGAATGCTAACTAGTTAGGAACCATCCCAGGACATTTCCTTAACACATCAAAATAATAAGCATTTATTTTTTGCATAAACCCAAAATCCCTTCTAAGATTTATTTTCTGATCAGTCAAAGAGGAGGCACCTCAGGATTCTCAGAGAAGGTGAGACATGCTGTCACTCAGCAGGATATAAGAAAGTAAACCTTCACATCATAAATAAGAAAATGTAGAATGGCTATAGTAAGGAATACTGATAATATATGTTTGAAAGAGGTCCAGTCCATTACTGGGAGTCTGTAAAAAGGTATAGCCTTGTCCAAGACAAGACATATTAAAGTTCTATTTACTAAGCTTTATTATTTGACTAGTAAGTGAACCATTAGAATTTTTAAATGATATTTCTACAATGTTTTGTATTTAGTAATGAGAATATTATCATTTAAATTATGATATAACATGATAGTTCATATTCAACATATTTGTCTTTTAAAACAAACTAGACATTGCACACAGCACTTTACATACCTTACCTCATTGCCCCTCAAACACTTCTGTGCAGCAGCTTCTTTTTTTTAATTTTTTCTATTTTTTTCCTTATTGACTAAGATATTACATATATGTCCTTATCCCCTCCGTTGACCCCCCACCCCACTCCCATTCATGCAGCTTCTTTTATAAACCACATTCAACAGATGATGAAACAGAGCTAAGTAGTGTTGGAAATTGGATTTATTTTTAATTCCTGACTATGAGCCTTTGTTTTAACCCTTGTGCTACAGTGTCTTCATATTTCTTTTATGGAGTAAGGAAAAATTAGCACAAATAACATACCAGCTACATTTGATTAACTCTTGAAAGATCTTAAAGAGGATAGTATTGTCTTTAAATAGTTATAGCTTTTAAATGGCTTTAAGCTACTAAGGACATCACAGGGCATATCATGAATCAAGAAGAACTCTGTCATGCCACTACAAATATAAAACTACTAGAAGGTTAGAGCATGAGGATGACACTGTACATTACATTTCCTGGGACTCTTAAAAAGTGATCTTCATAGTCTAATGTTAAGTTTATTTGTTTCAAACTCAGAGTATATATTGCTGTTTTCTATTCTCTTTCTATTTTCAATTCATTATTTCTTTTGACACTATTACCACAAATACTAAGTACCTTTACTCCATTTCTTTTTCATAAATATTAACATGAGTAGAGTTATAGTAATTTAGACAGATTCTATTTACTTTAAGATCACTTTTCTTACTGTCCAGGATAATGATAAAAATGATAGAAGGGTTTTGTTTCCTTTACCTATCCCAAATACTTAAAGATAATAGGGAGGAAAAAGGAAGGTATCAGAACCAGCTTCAGAAAAAACAAAAACAAAAAACACAATAGCTGAAAAATTTATCTGCTAAGATTTTCATTTATTCCAAGCTTTTCTGCCAAGCCATTCTTTCTACCCTAATTAAAATCAGGTAGACACCTAGAATATTTGTTTACTTACTCATCGTATGTATCACTTGTTCACTTTTTAATTCAAATTGTATTTATTAAGAGATTACTTATGCTCTATACCAGTGATGGCGAACCTATGACACACGTGTCAGCACTGACACGCGTAGCCATTTCTGATGACACGCGGCCGCATGCAGAGGATGAAACATTTGCTGCTCCTGAGGATGAAACATTTGCAACTAGAGTCTTGGAGTTAGTTTTTTCCTCAAAGTGACACACTACCCGAGTTATGCTCAGTTTTTTGGCGAAGTTTGACACACCAAGCTAAAAAGGGTTGCCCATCACTGCTCTATACTATACTGTGTGCTGAACACAAAATCATAGACAAAAAGTCTTCTATTTCAGCCTATTTTAGTATTTCTAGAAGCCTTCAGTTACTAGCAGATTCAAGGAGGATTGGTAACATGATGTTGGCTAATGGTCATTATAGTATCTATCAAAAGACTATGGTATATAGTTAAAAGAACATAAGTGAACACTCAAAGATTTAGTTTTGTCTGTGCCTATGTCATTACTAACCATATGGCCTATAGAGAAATGTCTAGTCACTCTAGCCTACTATTTTCTTGCCTGCAAAATAGATGTAATAGTTACACAATTGAGATGTTGTGAGATGTCAAGAAAATAATGTATATCAAAAGTTTTACACTGATATTACCGAGAAGATAGTCAATAAAAACATTTATGCACTCACTCACCTAATCTCTTACGTGCCTATTTAAGTGCAAAGTACCATGATGGTTCTGGAGATAAACAGTTGAAGTTAATATGATATCTACCCTCCTAGACTCACAGTCTCATTAAGGATGCAGAGATTCAATATATAATTATGTCACAGACTAGAGGCCTGGTGCATGGGATTTGTGCACTGGTGGGGGGTATGGTCTGAGGGGATCAGCCTGCTGTGGGAGTGACACTCATCCCTGTCAGCTGAGTGGCTATAGACTCACCCTCTGAGTGGCTGCTCCCTGGTTCGGCATCTTACTTGGAGCTGGAGCACTCACTTTTCCAGGGGACCCCATCAGGGCTGGGCCCAGGGACAATAGCACTGAGGGGTGGTGGAGAAGACCTCAGTCCAGTTCCCAGCCTCCAGGGTCAGCTCTGCAAGCCGGGAGGAGGCGGTGCTGTGTAGCCTGAGGGTGTTTGAAGGAGTTGGCAGAGAGTGAGGAGGAGAAGGAGGAGGAAAGAGGAGGAGGAGGAGGAGGAGGAGGAGGAGGAGGAGGAGGAGGAGGAGGAGCCTGGGGCTAGGAGGCGACAATCACAGCCCGGGTTCCTGCCTGTTGGCCTGGGGTTCACAGCAGGAGCAGCCACTCATCCCGGTTAGCTGAGTGGCGCACTGACCACCAGGGGTAAGTTCCTGCATTAAGCGTCTGCTCCCAGGTGGTCAGTGCACAGCATAGTGACTGATCAACTGGTCATTCTGGTCATTCTGCAGTTGGGTCACTGGGCTTTTATTATATAGGATTATTTAATTTAGATTTTGATATGATACTTCTGGTTAGGTAAAGTGTTAGATAACAGATTAGAAGATTGGAAGACTACAGGATAAAGATTTGAGTTAGAGATGATTATGCTCAGCAAGTTATAATTAACCAGCAATTAGAAGGATGCAAATTATCGATTTATAGAAGTAAGGAAAAGCATGATGGAGTATTTGTTTGGCTCCTAGGTAATGTGTTATTTTTCCAGATTGCTGTTGTGACAAATTACTGCAAGCTGAGTGGCTTAAAAAACATAAATGTATCATCTTATAGGCCTGTAGATAGAAGTCTGATGCAGATATCACTCATTAAAATCAAGGTGCTATTAGGATTTCATTCCATTCTGGAATCTGGAGGATAGAATCCACTTGTCTTTTGTAATGTTTAGAGGCTGTTGGCTTTCCTTGACTCCTGGCCCCTTCCCTCCACCTTCAAAGCCAGTAACATTAGGCCAAAGTTTTCTCATACTATCTTCTTTTTTATTCTGCCTTCTGACTATTCTTTCCACTTTTAAGGGCCTTTGTGCTTATATTTGGTTTACCAGTATAATCCAGAACAATTTCTCAATTTTAAGGTCAGCTGATTAGCAAACTTAATTCCATCTGCAAATTTAATTCCCTTTGCCATAAAAAATAACATAAAGACAGGTTTCAGAGATTTAGAAGTGAACTTCTTTGAAAGGGCATTATTCTTATACTTTAAGAAATATCTCTGACTACAGTATGAATGAATGGAGGGAAGCCAGAATGAATATGCACTAACTATGGAGCTTTCATATTGGAGCCGAGGAATATGAAGTGTGAAAAGTTGTTAATAGGATGCAGAATTATTGAATAAAACCAGGAAATGGAGATTTTTTTTTTTTTTGCTTTTTAAATTTGTTTTGTTGTTATTGTTGTTGGCTTTTAAAGAGAGAGACATCAAGAATATGAGATATTTTAAAGTTCAAGTGAGGTAAAAACTGAAAAATTGCCTTAGAAAGGATCTTTCTTCAGGCAAATTCTACATAACACTTTCTGTGAGCCAAATGTACCAATACTAAGCTATAAAAAAAAAAAAAATGAAAAGGCATTAGAACGTTATTTAACTCAGGCTAGTGGGAGGAGTTTTATTGAAATTATTAATTTCAACATAAAGTGACAACTAAGGTGAAGTTTTGCCCATCAGATGCCATGTGAGTGCAGAATGTGTGACAAATTGCCCAGACTAAAGAGGAAGACAACGTGATTTTTGAAACTCAATAAAGTGTAGTTCAGATGAAGAAGAACATGGTTTCTAGACAAGAGGATCAGCATTGGTCAATATGCAAAGGCACTGTAACTGATTATAATGGCGAGAAATTAGATTTTTGGATAGGCAGTGGTAGATAATGAATTTGCATACTTAGGTCACACTATGTAGGACTTCATCCTCAAAGCCAAGAAGCTTTTAAAGTACACCTTTCTTACATGATGGAAAACAATTGAAACTGACAGATTTTCACAGTTAATGTGAAATGGACTTGTTTTCCGGCATTGTGCAGATGGCTTTCAGAAGGCCTATCCCAGCAAGAATACCTAAAAGGTTCCTGGTATAATTCTGAAACAATAATATGAGACCTTCAAAGAAAAAGAAACAGAATTTAGAAACTTTTATAAGATAAAATTCAGTAGATAATATTAGTTACATTTGGAAAGAGGGGAAGGAGAGATTTAATATGCCTCAATTTGGGGGTTTGGAGAACAAGGTAGAAGATAGTAGCAGTAGATAAAGAGGGAATAAAATAAGAGATTGGCTTATTGTGGAGTGAAAAATGAGAATTTAACATTCTTATGGAGAGACAAATTAGTGATGTTCAGCAGGTGTGGACAACAGAATTTTAGAGAAGAGGGTTTAGACAAGAATAAATGAGATCTTCTGGTGAAAATATATAGTAGGAGAAGAAAAGTGGATTGAGTAGTGAAACCCTGATGAATACCCGTGTTCAAATAACTGCTGGAGGAAGAGATTAACAAGGAAGAAAAGAAGCAAATGGTCAGAGAAATAAATAAGAGGAGGATCCATTGAAAATAGTGTGGAAAAAGCATTCCTAATAGAATTTCAAAAAGAGAGCGGTCAGCAGTCCTAGCACTGGTATGAGGGGAAAGGAGACAAAAGAGGTAAACATTTCAAAGCATACTATTTCAGTCATCCCTCTGAGAACCTGAGTTGAAACAATGATGTGTGAGATTGACTGTAAAACAAACAAATAAACAAAAACCTTCTGGAAACCAATATTTTATAAATAGTAAGTTTTTCAATTACAATAAATGTAAATTTTCAGGAGAACACCAGGTGTACCGTTTGCCAATATTGTGTCAAAGAAAAGGATAGGGCTCCAGAGAGCCCACGTGTTTGCAATGAGTAAGAAAATAAATGAACAAAGGCCGTAGGAGCCTTTCACCTTGATCTCAGCAAGATATTTGATAAATTGTTATATAAGATGCAACTAAGGTAAAATCATGGATTTTGAATCAGTGCTATAACAACCTGGAAAAGAAGATGAGTGGATACAGAGATTTACAGTAAATGGGGGTAAGTTGTGTTTGAAGGAGGGAAACAGCAGGATTCCTTTGAGCTCCATGCTATTATGCATTCCATTTAATACCCATAAAACAATTGTCAGAGAAGAACCACGATCAATGTTGGCACTTACTTTGAGCCCTTGTTGGCAGCATCAACACCTGTGATTGATTGTCTAAATTAATTCCAATTACACTGTGTTTCTGTGTACCAGTTCATCTCAAATTAGAATAGTGCTCCTTTTACTTTAAATACCACTATGGATCCATAACTTAGTCAATAGCTGTTCTCATTTAATAAAGAAGAAGAGAACACTGCTGTGCTCACAAAGATTATAACAGAGGCATTTTATGAGGATGGGTACCAGGTCCTGGGAGTTTGTTTCTGGAGAAAGCAAAGGGTTTCAAGTGGAAAGACTATTTCTCAGAAACGGAATAAGGTAAAAGCTGGGGAATGATATAACTAATTATTATCTGACTGGAGACCCAGTGCATGAAATTCATGCATGGGGGTGTGTGTCCCTCAGCCCAGCCTGCACCCTCTCCAATCTGGGACCCCTCAAGGGATGTCCGACTGCCCAGTAGGCTCGGGCCTAAACGGGCAGTCGGACATCCCTCTCACAATCCAGGACTGCTGGCTCCCAACTGCTCGCCTGCCTGCCTTCCTGATTACCCCTAACCACTTCTGCCTGCCAGCCTGATCACCCCCTACCCACTCCTCTGCCAGCCTGATTGATGCCTAACTGCTCCCCTGCCAGCCTGATTACCCCTAACTGACCTCCCTGCAGGCCTGGTCACCCCCAACTGCCCTCCCCTGCAGGCCTGGACACCCCCAACTGCTCTCCCCTGCAGGCCTGGTCCCCCCAACTGCCCTTCCCTACAGGCCCGGTTGCCCCTAACTTCCCTCCTCTGCTGGCCTGGTCACCCCTAACTGCCCTCCCCTGCAGGCTTGATTGCCCCCAACTGCCCACCCTTGCAGGCCTGGTCTCTCCCAACTGCCCTCCCCTGCTGGCCATCTTGTGGCAGCCATCTTGTGACCACATGGGGGCAGGATCTTTGGCCACATAGGGGCAGCCATTTTGTATGTTGGAGTGATGGTCAATTTGATTATTACTTTTTTATTAGAAAGGATAGAGGCCTGGTGCACAGGTGGGGGCCGGCTGGTTTGCCCTGAAGGGTGTCCCAAATCAGGGTAGGGGTTCCCTTAGAGCATGGGGTGGCCTGGGTGAGGGACCTGTGGTGGTTTGCAGGCCGACCACGGCCCCCGGCGACCCAAGCAGAGGCCCTGGGATCTGGGATTTATTTATCTTCTATAATTGAAACTTTGTAGCCTTCAGCAGAGGCCAGGGCAGGCCAGGAAGTTTGACTTCCTCTATAGCCGGAGAAACCCAAGCCTCCTGCTGGCTCCATGGCCACAGCCATTTTTGTTGGTATTTATTTATCTTCTATAATTGAAACTTTGTAGCCTTGAGTGAAGGCCAGGGCCAGCCAGAGTGGGCAGAAAGCTTGGCTTCCTCCATCACCAGGGAAACCCAAGCCTCCTGCTTGCTCCATGGCCGGCCGCCATCTTGGTTGGGTTAATTTGCATACTCACTCCTGATTGGCTGGTGGGCGTGGCTTGTGGGTGTAGCAGAGTGGTGGTTAATTTGCATGTTTCTCTTTTATTAGTGTAGATGAGCCTGAGCTGTAAAGGACAGTTTAAAGGCTAAAAGAATGGAGCCAGGAAACTGGAGGAGAGCGATGAGAACAATTCAATGAGTATTAGTGACATTTTAGATTCAGATATTTGTGTTCTAAGATCAGTGTCCTTTGTAATACTTTACATTTTTTTCCTATATTTAAAATTTAAACCATTTTTATTACTGTAAATATGCTTTTTTTGACATGGTGTGAATCAGTGTAAATGCTCCCTCAAACTTATTCCCACCATCATTTTCCATAAGTCTATTACTGGCATCACATATACCCAGCTGATTAACTCGTGTCTTGGATATGTCTTCATTTTATATTTTCTACAATCCAATCTAATAATTCCACTCATACACTCATACATTTTTATTCATTTACTAGGGCCCCAGTGCACGAATCCGTGCACCTTGAAAGGAACTGTGGACCACGAGGCTGCCTTAGGCACAGGGGCAGGTCTCGGCCCATCCTCTGAGCCCCTGCCTGACCCCTCCTACCATGGCTCCTGATCCTCTGTCTGCCGGCAGCCTGTTGCTGCTGCTCCCAAGCGCTGATAGCAACAGCTCCACTTGTACCTGCTGACAGCGTGAATGATTGGGGCTGGCACCAGCAGTGTGTGCAAGCGGTGGCTGCCAGCCCTGATCTCCCCTCAGGAGCAGGGGGAGATGGAGAAGCCCTGAGGGGCAATAGGGGCCAGCAGCCGCCACTTGCACCTGCTGATGGCACTGAGCAATCGGGGCCAGCACCAGGCAGGACCATGGCATGTGTGAACAAAGCATTTTCAGTAAGCACCAGAGGCTCACCCTGATGACAGCGACCAGTGCCCTGCCTTGGTCTGGTGCCCCCACTCACCTACTCCACCATCCTGCCACAGCCGATGCCCGCCATGTTCCACGTGTGCTCCCTGGTGGTCAGCACACATCGGTTATTCCACAGTTTGGTCTATTTGCATATTAGGATTATATATACATAGATTAGGAATCGTATTTTGCACTAGGAACTTTCCTGGATTTTGAAAAAATAATCCCTTCAGTTTTGTGTTTACATTCCAGTGGAAAACAAAGAAACAAGCAACAAACATAAATATCTAAAAATGTGACTGGTACTACTAATATGCATGATAAATAGTTTTTTAAATCTAATATAAGGACCTTGTTAACAGGGTGGGATATGATTTTGACAGTGATAAGGACAGGTCTGTTTGCTGAGGAAGTCCTTGAACATGTACCTGAATGCAGTGAGGGAGAAAGTCATAGGAATATCTGAGTTAAAAACTATCCAGACAGAGACAGGTATGCAAGGGCTCTGAGACAGAACTGTACATCATCAGCCAGAGGAAAAGCAAGGAGGCTATTGTGGTTGATAGCAGCTGGAGGTGTATCATGGTGGAAAATGGGATCAGAGAGATATTGGTGGTGGGGTTGGGACACGGCTAAATCATGAAGAACTTTGTAAGGTATGCTAAGAGGTAAAGACTTTGGATTTTATGGGGTGTGAGAAAGGAAGTCGTTGAATAGTTTAGAGCAGAAAAATAATACAACTTAAATTATGGTTTTAAAGAACATTATCAGACTACTGTATGACCAATGAACTCTACATGGGCAGGAATAGAAGTAGGAAGTCCAATTTTGACTTCTGGTTGCAGTAGTCTTGGCATCTTATTATAAGCATTACAATCAAAGTGCATTTCTCTTCTTCATATCAAAATCTCCATATTTCCCATCTTGCTCAAAGTAACCATTGATCTCTCACCTGAAATAAAAATCTAATATCCATCAGAGAGGTACAAAGTTTTTCTGTCTTTATATTTATTTATTTATTTAGGCAGGAAACGTGAGATTTCAATTATTTTTTCACAGAGCACCTTAGCTCCTGTCACCTGCAACAATCCCCCAAAGGATGATAGGAAGATATGAAGTCACTTGTACGTTCCCATGAGGTTTGCTCCACGGGCGAGGGATCCCAAAATTATGAAACTGGAAGCAGACACACCGGTCCCTTCTTTTCTCCAGAGAGAGGTAGAGATATTTTCCTCTGCATTGCAAATAAAGCCTCTCTGAGGAGAGGAGGGAACTCCAGCCCCCTGAAAAGTAAGCACAGGACTCTGATGGGAGATAAGAGACTATCTTTTTGGAGATCTCTATCTGTAGGGTTGCTATTTAATCAACTTGAACCCAGATGTCAGTGCTCCTTGCCTAGGAACCCTGGCCATGCAGAAATGTGAGACTCCTCACCGAGCTGTTTCCTGCCTACATCTTCAGTCAAGACTGCTGTTCTCATATTTCCCCAGCCTCTGCTCTGCTCCATTACAGCCTGCTGTCCAGTCCTCCTGCCTGAGGGCCTTTGCCATCACTGCCCACTGCAGGACTGCTCCTTCCCAGACCTGCCTGAGGCTTCCTCCCTGCTTTCATTTAGAGCTCAGCTCCAAGTCTGCCTTTCAGAGAAGCCATCACTGCTTGACCCATCTAACAAAGTCCCTCAAAGACACCCTGTCCAACACTGCTATATTTTACCAGTTCTTGAAATTGTACATTTTTGTTTATTTTATGCCAACTCAAACCATAAAAGTTCTACCATAAAAGGGTTTTACTGTCATATTCATATCTATATTCCCACCATTTAAAATATTAACTATTTAAGGATTGGCTCTGATGTCTGAGTGCCTACCTCGTGTTGGACAATACCAGTCTCTATATATCTGAGTTTTTAAACAAATCTTCACAATCTTATCAGAATATCAGTGATGATACAATTCTGCAAAATTCTCCCCCTTCAAAAAAATTAAAAAAAAGAATGCCCAAATTAACTCTTTCAAGCAAATTGGCCAGAATGAAAAGTGAATATTAGTTATTCTGTTAGGCAGTGATCTAAATAAAAAAAAAAGGATATGTATATATATATATATATATATATATATATATGTGTGTGTATATATATATGTATATATATGTGTGTATATGTATACACACATATATATATATATATATATACATCTATGTTATGTATTATGATCTCTATTATGTTTCTGTCTATCTCTCCCTGTAGAGAGATATATAACAATATAATATACAAGGTTATCATATATATGCTGCCTTAAAGCATTCTTTATTTTAATTAAATGTGAGCATTTCCTATATCATTATTATGAAATATATGAAATAAAATAACTATAGAATACTTAATCATCTCTGTGAAACTTAATTTAACAGATACTTTTACTTAGGTATTTGAGTTGCTTATTTTGCGCAAATGTTCATCCTCACTTTTGTTTCGTGCAGTAGTATAAAGGCCAGAAATGAAGTTAGCTATGAATTTATGCTCCCAAAAAACTTTTGAATTTTGATGTTTTAAATATTGATCTACCTCAGAGCAAGAGCATCAGTCAACAATCATGAACATGCCATTCTGTTTGATGCCTATATTTGTCATTTAAATTAATAGTTTGATATAAAAATTTTATACAAGCTGACTGTGCATTAGCCAGATACTAGTATATGCCTGCTTTGAACCAGGTAGCATAAAATACCATTTACTCTGATGGAGAACACAGAACAGGGGGTAAAGAAAGATACATTTCACAGAGGCTTTAATCTCATTAGACTAGCACAGGTTAATTTTCAGGTGCCTTAGGGTAGTAAGTGAATACATAGCAAATGCAACCAGATAGCCTATCTAATAAAAGAGATACATGCAAATTGACTATATCTCTGCCACGTCCACCAGCCACATCTACCAGCCAATCAGGAGTGAGTATGCAAATTAACCCAACCAAGATGGCAATTAATTTGCATATCCAGGTGCAGAGCAAAGACTGAAGACAGCATAGAAGGAAGTCAAGCACTGCAGAAGGGAGCGAAGCTGTGGAGAAGCAAGCGGGTTGGTGGAGAAGGGTGAGAAGCAGGCAGGGTGGCAGAGACCGCCACAGGAAGCCCTATTCTAGTAGGAATCTTCCTGCAATGGGCCTCTAGTACTAGTATAATGGTGGAATTTAGGAGAAAATGTAGACTAAAATGTACATTTATTAATTATATAGATATTAATAAAATACATGATAAGCCATAAATAACCAATAAAAAGTAAAATATTTTACATGATTAACCATGGAAACTACACAGAATAAGAAGACAGATTCTGTTATGGAATACTAGAGGCCCAGTGCATGATTGAATCATGCATGTGTAGGGTCCCCTAAACGCTTTTGCTTTTTGCGGTGGAGCTGGGTGCCTGTCTGCTGGTGCACCAGGCCTTTCAGAAGCCTCCGGCTCGGTGGAGGCTTCTGAAAGGCCTGGTGCTGGAGCAGACAGGCACCCAGCTCCCACGCTTTTGATGGTCTGCAGCCGCTGAGGGGGGCTACCCTGCTGTTGAGAGGCGCTGCGCCTCTCAACGGCCGCTGAGGGGGGCTGCCGCGGACACTTGGCTACCCTGCCTTTGAGAGGCGCAGCTGGGTGTCCGTGGCAGTCCCACTCAGCGGCCGTGGATCTGGCAGGGTAGCCCCCCTCAGTGGCAGCAGATCCGTGCCTCTCAATGGCCGGATAGGCCACCCTGAGTCCCTTCCCCCAGCCTCCCGCCGCCCAATGTGGGTTTAGCGGAGTAATGGTAATTTACATGTTACTCTATTATTAGATAGGATGGAGAACACTGACCTTTGAGGTGTGCACAGAGAATAGATGATGTCAAGAAGAACAGGCAGCAGCCTGAAAAATAGGGCAAGGCAAGGAGAGGGACTTCGTGAAACAAGGGAATGAACTATGTCAATATCAGTGGAGTGTCTGATTGTGTAAAATATAGTCAAATTAGGTAAAATTTGAAAAGTGCCTAATGATCTCAGCTGCAAGGATATCCTCACTGACTTTGACCATAACCACTTCAGTGGATTGAGTGAGATAAATGCCAGATCACAGTGAGTTGAGGAATAAAGATTTTTAAAAAAATAGACATAGTAAATACAGTTGATTCTGCCCCCCCTCCATCCCCCCATATATCTGTGAAAAAAGAGACTAGAAGCAGAGGAAGGATTTGGGAGTATCAGAAGAAATGGGGACCAAAGTAGAGTCAATGGAATAGCTTTTAATTGGAAAAGGACACTTTTTGTTCTAAGGAGAAGAAAAAAAAGAAAAACTGAGTGAGGTTCTGAGAATCAAATATATTGGGAAAACTGTCTGAAAAGCAGATGAGTGTACTAGTATATACCAAAGCCTCCGGGTTGGATTCTGTTACTCTATAAACTCAGCATATGATTATATGAACTTATTTTTGAGCTTCAGTCACATAAAACCTCAAGACATTTATGGGTGAGCAGCTAATAAAAAATCTACACCCTATCCTTGTGTAGTTTTTTTTTTTCTTTTTTCTGAGCTTCTGTGTTGTGTAATATAAGAAACATAATCACCTGAAGTCAATCAAAACTGGGTTTCCTCTCTGACTCCAGGGATTAAATTTTGTGTCTTCCATTCTGATGTTCAGTTTTATTGAAAATTAGAATCTTATTAACTGCATCATTGGCTGCCAACCTTTTGTTGCCAATGATCAGATAATAAATATTTTAGGGTTTGCTTGTCATATGGTCAGTTGCAACTACTCAATTCTGCCATGGTAGCGTAAAAGTAGTGATAGACAATACAAATTAATGGACGGGGTGGAGATCCAATAAAACTCTACAAAATAAAGGTGGCAGACTGGATTGCTCCCTCTACCCTCCAGCAACATTTTGTTAACCCCTGACCAATATCATGTTAATTAAAATGAGGTCAAATATACACACCTTACAGAATGGTGCTTAACACATAATGGAACCTCTGGAAATAGTAGGTATTTTTAATATATTTCACAATATTTGGGCTTTTCAATTCCTTAATAAAGGAAAACGGAAGAAGGAAATTAATATTTTAGAGTGAATTGTTTTCAAGTGCACATTTATACTTCTGCTGCAAATGGGTTTCAGGTATGCTGCATATATTGCTGTGTATTCAATTTTACTCTCATCAAAATAATTGTGTTATTTTTAAAAACTAATATTTCTCTACAGCAGTTGTAATTTTACAAAAGATTATTTGTCTATATCATGTAAACTTCCTGAATTTATTTTGATTTTAGGCATTAGTACTTATTCATTGCTTCAATACCAAAAACCCTCTCTGGTGACTACCCAAGGCACCCTCTGTTCATGTTAAATTATCTTAGTGTGATTACTTATTCAGTTGTGACTTGTTTTCATACATGAATTTTTAAATTTTGCACACATATGTAAAAATGAACATATTTTTATTTTCATTTAACTAGCTTTAATTTTTGTGCATTATAGATATAATGCTTATTTCCTTAATTATATTTTTGTTAGTATCATCTTAACTGGCATTGTTATCAGTGAAAGTGGAGTTCTTGTGATGTCTTGAGCAAAAGAATTTCCTGAGACTTGCATGGAAGATGACTAATATTTATTTGGGTGGAAATAAACCACTGGGTTCCCAATGTTCTATTTCCCTTTATCCTGCCATGGAAAAAGTCCAACCATGTCTTCAGTAGGGCCTCAATAAAGGTCACTGCCTATAGTTTCTGTTCCATATTAAAGTCCAGTCCAGTCCAGCATCCTGTGTATGGAGTCCACAGGTCACTGGGTCATGTGACTGTGAAGGCCACATGGCTATGGAGAGAGAACACACACACACATGCACAGGGGAGTGTGGGTCAAGGAGCAAGAGAGAGCAAGTGAAAGGGAGCTCTAGCTAGTGATTTTAACCAGGAGCTTCTTCAAACTAACAAATGAACTTGCCAAGATTTTTGTGCTTCTAATGGGATCTACCTCCTGTCAAATCATTGTTCCCCAGGCTAGACTGACATGCTACCATGACTTCTACTGCACATGTGCCCATCTTCCCTCCTCCCCCACAACAAGTCAGTACAGGATGGGGGAAGGGAGGGGTGTTAATCCTCTTGGAGGGACAATGCTGTGTGACTCTGGAGCTTCCTGGTGAAGCTGCCCAGGTGACCATGCTTACAAGTCTGACTTCCCTTTGCTTTCTTTCCTTTAATAATATTAACTAGTTAATTATGATGATAACAGTATCATGATACAAAATATAACTATTATTGACTTGACTGACTTTATTATTTGTAGGTTTTTTACTTGACTTAATGATTCATTATTGGCTTTTGGTTGTAACAATTAACCAAAGTGTGACTATCCATAAAATTTCATAATGATGATTATTTAATTTTACAAATTAGAATTGATAATTTCTAAAAGCATGTAATAATGGAATTTAATTATATTCAGTTAAGGATTAAAGAATGTTTAGTCATTTATAAACCTGAACAAGAATATTACAAATATTTTGACCCTATATGACTGTGAATGATATATTGTGTGAAATTTTCAAGCCTCATTTATGTAATTAAATCTTAAATTAATATTATAATTTTATTAATCTAATTACAATTTTGTTATTTAAGTCCTCCAATGTCATTTGTTTAAAAAACTTTCTAAGTTTTCAAATTACATAAAAATATATTTTGAAATGCTATTTAAGAAACCATTAAGGTCTAGATTCTTTAATTATAAATATTTATTTTCCCTCCACAATGAACACCATTTTGACTACCGTTGGAAGGCTATTCGAGTCACAATGTATTATTACACTAAAATAATTGGGGGGGGGTCACTTAATAAATATAATGGGGATTATCTCACATGGAATTTTGTGCCCTGACTATTGTTTTTCTTAGCCTAACTATCTTATTTGCATGGAAGAGTTATTAAATGAAGAAACAATGCCAAGCAAAGATCTTCACCAACAAATACTATTTTGCAGGAAAAAAATGTCAAAAATAATTAGTTTTTGCAAGTGTGAATAAGAAAAATTCTTTAGTGAAATTAGTTGAATAGTAATAAATCAACTCTCTGCTCTGATTTATAAATACATACTTCTACTACAGAGGACTTGACTTCCAAAATAAAATTATCAAAGGTATTTATATGCATTAATGTAAAATCAGATTTGATATCAATGCCACCCTGATAAAGTCAGCAAATGTAATATCAAATAATTTGAAAAATGTAATGGAATGTGTTACTTAAAAGTAATCCAGGCCCTAACCGGTTTGGCTCAGTGGGTAGAGCGTCGGCCTGGGGACTGAAGTGTCCCAGGTTCGATTCTGGTCAAGGGCATGTACCTTGGTTGCAGGCACATCCCCAGTAGGGAGCATGCACGAGGCAGCTGATGGATGTTTCTCTCTCATCCATGTTTCTAACTTTCTATCCCTCTCTCTCTTTCTCTCTGTAAAAAATCAATAAAATAGATATAAAAATAAAAAATTTAAAAGTAACCCATACTTATTAAATGGCTGCTTGGTCCATTGCATTGTCTCTTGCTATTTTACTAAGAATATTCAATTTTTGTGATACTATGATCATATTAGAATTGCCATATCCATTTTGTCATTAGTTAAGACAAGCATCTTAATGTATATGAATTTACATAGGAAGAGATTTGTATGTCTAATATCAGTTCTCCTGTAAATTTGGAGAATTTAGTACATGATTTAACAGATACGCTTTCCAGTTTTTTTCTACCATAAAATGAATTGTCAAAGTACAAGTCTGGAGCTACTTTAGAGATTCTCATGGCTCAATCGAGCTGCCACTGGATGAGAACGTTGATGAGGGAGGCTGAGTTCATTTGGACCTTCTTTGCTATCTCAAATTAAAACATAACCTGCTACCCACTTTGAGTTTTGGTATTAATCCTGCTTGCTGTTCTCTGAGCTTCCTGCTCTGGTGTCTGACATTAATTTGTAGGAATTCTCAGTCATTATTGCTTCAAATATTTCTTCTGTCCCTCTATCTCTTTCTGATATCCCCATTAAATGTATGGTACACCTTTTGTAGTTGTCCCACAGTCCTTGGATATTTGTTTGTTTTTGTTCAGTCTTTGTTCTCTTTGCTTTTGGATTCTATTGATATATTCTCTAGCTCAGAGATTCTTTCTTCAGCTGTGTCAGTCTACTAATAATTCCATCAAAAGGCATTCTTTATTTCTGTTATAGTGTTTTGATCTCTAGCAGTTCTTTTGGTTCTTTCTTAGGATTTCCATCTCTCTGCTTACATTGCCATCTGTCCTTTCATGCTTTCTACTTTATCCATTAGAACCCTTAGTATATTAATCATACTTGTTCCAATATCCCTGCCATGGCTAGTTTTGATGATTTATCTCTTTCTTCAAATGGTGTTTTCCACTTTTTCTGTACCTTGTAAATTTTTCTTGATAGTCAAGCATAATGTATGGGGTAAAAAAAAAACAACAAAAAACATTTTTGTTAATAGTCCTTTGACAATGTGGTGGTGAGGCGTTGGTGGAGGGGGAAATATTCTATAGTTTGATGATTAGGTCTCTGTCTTTTATTGAGCCTATACTCTGGATTTGTACTTCACAAAGATTTCTCGGGGTTTTTTCTTTGTTTTTTTTTGTTTTTTTTTTTTTGTTTTTGTTTTTTTTCTTTAATGGCATGAGTTGGCTGGAATTGGATATTTCCCATCCCTCCGGTTAGTTGGACTCTGACAATACCTCAGGGGGTTAAGATCTGATAAACTAGTTTCTCCTGAGGTCAGGCCATATTTGGATGAACATAGTGCTCTGGCTTATATCAAAATGTGATATACAATTATCATGTTGTCACTATTTCCCTGATGAAAATTGCTAAACAGAATGTGGGATATTGTAGCAAATATTTAGTTGTTAATAAATTACGATCGATAATGGATTATGTTATTTAAATTTCCTAGCTAAATGTTGGACTCTGTCTCTAATGTCTATATTTTTCTATAGGACACTTCCTATAGAAATGCAAATAAAGGAATACAAATAAGCCATTATTGCCTTTTTTTGATTATAAAACTAGTGGACCTTCTTTAGAGAAAATTAGATAAATAGTGGAGATAAAGAACAATGTGTTTATATATTTAATTTATATCTAACTTGACCACTCAATGATTTTCTGTGTATGCATATTTATATGTGCTGATATGCACATAAACCCACATACATCATATCTGCACTAATTTGTTTTTTAATATTTCTGGTTTATAATATAGGGTCAGCAATTAACCCTGAGATTGTGAAGAGATGCCAGTCTTTTCATATAAATAACGGTATATCTTCCTGTCACATTTCTTCTGTGGTCAAATTGAACACACCTAGTCAGGAAGGAGGAAGGAAGGGGGAGGGTAAGGAGGAGGTTATGCATTTTTAATAAGGGCTCTGCACTGTAATTTTCTCTGACAAATACAATACTGTGTCTTTTGGAATTTTGCAAGAAAGGCGTTTAGCCCAGTCAGCACTGCTGTAAATTTCTAAACATCAGCTACACAGAATTGAATTCAATCTTTTATGTGCCTTGGGACACATCCAACACATTTCTGATTTTCCTCAGAAATCCTGCTGACTTGGAG
This sequence comes from Ia io, assembly GCA_025583905.1. Taxonomy (NCBI): domain Eukaryota; kingdom Metazoa; phylum Chordata; class Mammalia; order Chiroptera; family Vespertilionidae; genus Ia; species Ia io. The sequence continues at coordinate 21,415,835 of JAJQQW010000002.1, read as the reverse complement.
CAGGTGTGTCTTAAAATAACAAGAACTCATCAAGGCACGATTGTTATCATCTGACGGCTTCATCTTAACTCCTTCCTGTGGTGCACACCTGGTCACATAAGCACCGTGCGTTCTGTGGAGCATGCAACAGGCAACCCCTCAGGAAGGTATTTTGTTGTTGTGGTTGGAGATGAGGAGGGATTGTATTACCGACAGATGATGGACGTTGACTATAAAACTGAGCTGAACAGTTTTCAGATGCAGGAGCCTACCAGTGCTTAATTTGCTCTATCCTCCTTGGTTGGTTCTTTCTTTTTAATTTATCTTTATTGTTGAAAGTATCACAGATGTCCCCTTTTTCCCCTCATTGACCCCTTCTAACCCACCCCCCACCTTCACCACACCATGGGTTACGCATATATAAATATAAGTTATTTGGTTAATCTCTTCCCATCCATTCGTCCCCGCCTTCCCTCTGAGATTCCAGTCTGTTCCATGCTTCTATGTCTCTGGATCTATTTTGTTCATCAGTTTATTATATTCATTAGATTCCACGTATGAGTGAGATCAGATGATACTTGTCTTTCTCTGACAGGCTTAAAGCTCAGCATAATACACTTACAGAGAGATTTCATAAAACCTGTTCTCATGACTAATTCTATAATTCCTTCCTTTTAAACTGGAACATACAGAGAGCTACTCAGTAGCAACACCAAAGTTATCTGCAACTGTTTATTTTGTCATTCTGGTTTTAAATTATTCTATGCAATTATCTAATCATAACATGAATATGATTAAGGACTATAGCAACTTTTGAAAAATTACCTTTTTATGGTGAGATATAATTTGTAACTTGAATTCTTTTCTCTGTGAAGGAAATACATCTAAAATATGTCTAAAACAATAAAATTTAAGTCAATTTTGATATATTTTATTTTCTAATTTTCCTCTTATTTTTTTAACCCATGAGATTTCTAAAAGTGTGTTGATAATTTTCCAACTATTCATAGGTATTCCTCACCTTTTTTATTGATTTTTAATTTAATCATTTTGTGGTCAGAAAAAATGCTCTGTATGATGTTAATTAAATAATTCTTTAGACTTTTTTTAAAGCCTAGCATATAGTCTCTCTTTTCCAAAGCTCCATTGACACTCTTAAAAATTATGTATTCTGTTATTATTGAGTAATTGTTATATAAATGCCAATTAAGTTAGTAGGTGATATTGTGTTTTATCTTATATTTTCTGTCAAATTTTTCTGTCAATTAAAGAGAGAACATGAAAAAATCTAGCATTAAACTTCATACATGGAAGATGACAATTCACTAGAGACACATAGATGTTATTTCTTAGATGATCAGGTTTGTTCTACTCTACCTCACTTAATTACTAAACCTGAGTGTCTGCTAGAAATCTGAACTTATGATCCCTGTGATAGTCTACTGATTTTTTTTTTTTTTTCAAACTCTGGGAAAATTAAAGATACATGATAGATCAACCATTTTACTTGCTACATGTCTTACTGTTGCCCACAAAGTGTGGAGTCAAACCTCCCCTAAAATTTAATTTAGATATTAAGAGTGATGTCACTCATGCACTAAAAATATCATCAAATGGCTTATGACTCATATCAGTAGGCTTTCTGTGAAGAATGGGGCAGACTCCCAAACTGGCTTGAAGATGCTGGAGAGAACAAGGTGGAGGAAATGGTTAGGGAGTGAGCCTATAGTTAGGTTTTGTGTTTTAGGCCAGGGCTTGTATGATTTGAACTCACCTCCAGAACCAGAAGAAAGAGCACTTGAACTTATTTTCTCAACCTTCCTAGATGTGGGCCACGAAGGGGAGAGTGATGTGGGGCTTGAAAACTACCAGCATTTGCAATGTTTAATAGCCAGTGTGTTGTATTGTTAGTTTTGTAAAAATAAATACCTTCTTGTTTCATTTCATATAAGCATAACATTAGAACCCAGACTCTAGGGTTTCATAACACAGAGTACCACAATGAAAGCTGTAAGGAGGAAACTCTGAGCTGACTACCATTTTAGTAATAAGTGACTTTTATCATTTAGAGGAGATACACAGAACTATTGCATATTCTAAGTCTGTGTTTTGTTGGAAAACTGAATAGAAAGCACTGAATTGTCATGGTAAATAACTAGAGTTTTAGTCAGGATATTTGTGTTTCTGTTTGAAATTGAATGCAAACCAACTATGTGACCTGACCAAGATAAGTTTATGTGTAGGATGTGTGCTTTATATGAGAATGTATGATTTAAGAGACAACTATTCAAAGTTAGTAAAAGCTAACTATATTAAAATTTTATGACATCAATTCCTAGACCTAGGCTTTAAAATAATGAGAAGAAAATTAATACATTTTCTTTGGTTATTTTTAGAAATGCTCTAGTGAATCATTTCAAGCAAACATAACATGATTATTCAGAAAGTAGGACATATAATGCAGCAAGTAATTACAGGCAGGTTAAACTTTCATTAGTTATGAGAAAACAGTAAAAAAAACACACAACTTTCTAAGCTATCTTAAAGAAATATCTGAAAAAATGATCTAATGAGATGTAATCAAAACTGATTCATCAGAGAGAAAAATTGTGCTTTCCATTTTGCTATAGTTATTTATATTGAAAAATATAAAATGTTGCTATTTTCATTGTTGAATATTTAAAAATATTTTGCAAAAAGCTAGAATAAAATTCTGTTCAAATACAAATTTAAAAAAGCAATTAAAAATAAAAGAAGAAGATTGTGTTTTCAGTTTTCTTCTTGGCCACAAAATATTTAAATGGTTTCATTGGTAAATAATATGTAAAAATATCAGTATTTTTACAGAATTATTAACATTATGGCATCAAATTTAGGGACTTTTAAGTTGTTCTTTTGATTTTCCTAGTTCATAGATTTTAAAATAATAGGAAAAATATAAAGTGAAAAACTTAGAGTATGCTATAAATTAGAAAATGTGTGTGAAACAATAATAGAAATATATGCAATTAGTGTTAATTTTTTTGCCCCCTCCTATAACTTCATCTCAGCCACTATCCAAACATTACAACTATAAAGATAACTTCTTTATGAAGAGTATATAGTAAGGGAATTATGAAAAAATAGCACAACAATGTGGCCATGTCTCACTAAAAAGTATTATTCTTCTTCCTGTCATTCATCCAGCATAGAAATAAAAAATAGTAGGATACATAATAACACATAAATTGCATATGCAAGAAACATAGATTTGTACTGCATCAATGAAAACTACCAGGATTGAAAGTAAGCCACTATTTTGAGTTATTCTCATCGATCAGTCTAGATTGAAGATTAAAAAACTGAATGATAAAAACAGGACTTACAATTAATTTGTAATTTGAACCTTGATGCTGGTTTGTCACATGAAAATTACAGTGTAATAATGATGGCATTCCAGAGAGAATAAGAAGCCTTTTTTCAAGAACAATATAGATGCTAAGTATGATCACTACAATTGCTGAAGAGTCCTCTTTAATGTGAACATTTCATTTAAAATTAAGTGAATAATGATCTAATTGCCCCAGTGAGTAAAATTGCTATTTAATTCTCCCACAGGAGAGAGGAAAGCAGTGGATATAAATAAAATGGTAAAACAATCACAATTCACAAATGTGAAATATAAGTTTCACCTGAGAACCTAAGACTACTTGTCTTGAATTCACCATGGGAACACCTTTATAAAGTCTAATGAATAATTTTTGATAGTCTTATAGGGTGCTCATCTACTTAGGATTTAAAAAAACAAAAAAAACAATGAAAGTAATCACTAAAATTTTATAAGAGATGTATTTTCTGATATATTACCTGTGATTTTCTTCATAATTACAAAATCATCTCTGCAGTGTAAGTCAGTTAAGTGGATTTCTGATGATCAGATAAGGCAATGGAAAATTGAATGTAGAGGCCTTGAAAATTCGAGGATATTTGATTTTCTTTTTGTTGTTGTTTTTCTCATTTAACTGGAAACTTTGATTCATAAAAATAATTTAAAAAAAAACACCCTGCATGTTAGGTTATTGCACTACTTTAAAATCAAATAAATGTAAAAGCCTTATTCTAAGGATACTACTAATAAATATCTAATAAAGAGGGAATATGCTAATTGACCCTCATGCCATTGCAAAAGATGGCAGCGCCCACAGCCAATAAGGAGGGAATATGCTAATTGGCCGCCCCGCCCTCAAAGATGGTGGCGCCCATAGCCACAAGACGGCAGCACCCAGTCCCCTCAGCCCTGCCAGGGTGGCAGGCATGTGGCATGGCCGGGCTTGCCCCCAGGCGAGCCCGGCCACTCCGTACGCCTGCCTCTGGAGTCCCCCAGTCCCCGCAGCCCCCCAGCCACCCAGGGCCAGCCCGAGGCATAGGCAAGCTTCGGATGGCAGCTGCCCAGCTGCCTAGGGCCGGCCAAGGCTTGCACTGCCAGCAGTGGCAGCAGCAGAGGTGTGATGAGGTCATCACCTTCCCCTGGTCACCGGGTCGCCTCCCACCCCTGAGGGCTCCCAGACTCTGAGAGGAGTCAGGCTGGGCTGAGAGATATCCCCTCCAGTGCATGAATTTTCATGCACCAGGCCTCTAGTTTTTAATAATTATAAAAGCTGACAATTATTGACTGATTACTTGCTAAAAATATACACTCTTTTGTGACTTTACAACTACCCCCCCGCCAGACTGGTCGCCGCTTACTGCTGCCTTGTCACCCCTTATTGCCGCCCATGCTGGCCTGGTTGCCACCAACTCCTCCCTCTCTCCAGCCTGGTCAACCCCAACTGCCCCCCTGCGGGCCTGGTCGCCCCACACAACCTGCTGCTCAGTCATTTGGTCACCCCTCACTGACCCCCCTGCCAGCCTAGTAGCCCCACACAGCCTGTTAGGCTGTCCATTCAGTTGCAATGGTCACTTTGGCTTTTATATATATAGATTAAAGGCTAAAATTGACTTGGGCATGCATGATACATATAAAGGTCTCACTGGCGCCAGTCGCACACATGTGTTTTGATCTGTTATTGTTGATCATGAATTTGGTTGACACATCTATTATAGAGAAAGGGCGAATAATGATTTTAAAATATTTCTTCTAATTAATTTCTTTCAATATGCACTAATCCATGCAGCAGGCCTCTAGTAGCTAAATAAAAGCCCTTGTTATTAATTCCTTGAGAAATGTTGGCAAATACCATAATGTAGAAAAATGCTAGCTGTTTATGAAAAATTGAGGAAAATATTCTAATTTATAGACAATTATTTGAAAAATTTAAATGGCTAACTTACAATATTATCCCAATCAACATTTAAGCAGATTGACTAAATCTCTTTAAACTTCCTGATCTCCTAATTCTAGAAATTATTTCATTTTTCTTCACCATTTTTTATTTTTCATCTAAAGTTTTACATTTACACATCACATCACTTTAATTCACTCCTTTACTTGTATTCTTTAATTTGAAGTGCTCTTATTGTCCGTAGAAACAGCAGAATCAAACAACAGTGAGAGGTTTCGCCCAGGCAGTAGTAAAGAACATTACAGTAATGAAAGGGATAATTTAGGCTCCCTGCCTTTGCTATAATTGAAAACTGAGCAGAGAGCCTTTTCCATAGTAATTAGTAATTCCTCTAATACATTAACAATTCCTCTAATGTTTCTTCCTGTCCATACAACAGTTTGAAAGCTAGAGTTAAAGTTACGCAGAAGAGGCAATTTGATTTATTAAATTACAGCTGTATAAAAGAAGTATCATGATCAGTTTTATTACTGGAAATGCAATGCTTGCCACATATTTGCTTGCCAACCTGGCTACTAGATTTCCTCTATCAGACTGCAAAACTGGTAAGCATTGTACAGTTATTTAACTTACTGACTTCTAGTGAAGACCCTGTTACAACATGGTGACTTTAATAGATACATTGATTTTTTTATTTTTTTTTTTGAGTGCTTGAGTGATCATTGTGCCTGCCATGATGATTAGGCAAATTTCATCAAATATCATTTTTATCACATATCAAAGAAGTTAGTTAACTCCAAGCACAAGAAGAAGATGGAGCATAAAAAATGTATTTCATTTAGAAAGTCTGAAAATAAAACAAATTTATATAAACTTACATATCAAAGAAGTTAGTTAACCACAAGCACAAGAAGCATAGATGAAAAAATACATAATCTTATTGCTGGGAACCAGTGAGAAAGAGAATACCTTAAAAGAAGAAGAAGAAGAAGAAGAAGAAGAAGAAGAAGAAGAAGAAGAAGAAGAAGAAGAAGAAGAAGAAGAAGAAGAAGAAGAAGAAGAAGAAGAAAGAAGAAGAAGAAAGAAAGAAAGAAAGAAAGAAAGAAAGAAAGAAAGAAAGAAAGAAAGAAAGAAAGAAAGAGAAAGAAAGAAAGAAAAAAAGAAAGAAAGAAAGAAAGAAAGAAAGAAAGAAAGAAAGAAAGAAAGAAAGAAAGAAAGAAAGAAAGAAAGAAAGAAAGAAAGACATATGATGTACCGAGGACAAAAGACAAGAATGACAGGAAATTTTCCTCAGGAACAATGCAAACCAGAAGATAGTTGTTAAGTTTAGGAGCATTCCACAAGATTCCCCTTTTTTCTGAAGCCAATTGTTAGTGTAAGGACTTCCAAGATGACCCTCAGTTTTAATAATATGCTGGGAGAATTCACAAAACTCCCTGAAAGCTATAATACTCATAGTTATAGTGCATTATAGCAAAAAACTATAATGATTAAAATCAGCTAAACAAGAGATACATCGATAGAGTCCAGAAAAGTTCCACACATGGAAATTTCAATTGTCCTTTGCCAGCAGGTTTGTGAACAGGGTTAACTTTCCTGACAATGATATGGGACACTATGGAGTATCACCAACCAGGAAAGCTTCCAGAATCTTGGTGTCCAGAGATACTAATGGAACATGGTCATATGGTCATGATTAGCACTCCATGTGATTTACTTAAGTCTCTAGCTCTTCCAGAGGTCAAGGTTAATACTGAATGACTCAAAGTCTCCACCATAAATCACATTATTAGACTATTGGGCATGGCCCCATGTCTTCAAGTAAACAAAGTCGCTGTTATCTTGCAGGATATTCCAAGGGTTTAGAGATTACCTCCTGGTTGCTGAGGGCATAAGCTAGACCCTCTCTTTGAGCATGTTAAAATTTTTTAGGTCAGTGAATCAAGATTTTTAAAACTTGTCAGTCCAGAATTCTATATCAATAACCGTACTTTTCAAAAATGAGGCAGAGACTTTCTCAAACATACAAACTGAATTTATCCCTTGTAGTTCCACAGTACAGGCAATATTCAATGCAATCTTACAGGCAGAGAAAATGATGCGAAATGGAAGTCTAGATCTACAGAAAGTAATGAAAAATACCAGAAATAGGAACTACAGAAGTAAATATGTTCATATTCCCTCTTGTGATTTGTTATCATGAGTATTTTCATGATTATTGCTAACAGTTATATATAGCTAAATATGTTTCAGGAAATTTTATTAGCTCTTTAATGATATAAGCTTATTTAATTCTCAGAATAAAACTCTGAGAAAAGCATTGTTATTAACCCACTTTATGAAGAGGAAATATAATGACTTGCAGAAAGTTATTTATTTGAGAAATGGTTGGAAATGTCAGATGTGTTAAAATCACTCCAGAATTCCCATTTCCCATACTCTTTGTATTCTTACTTTTACTAATATCAAGGAATGTTTGGCATTTCAACTTAATTTACTTTGTGCCATAGGTGGTTCTAGGTTTTAGTCAACCAACCAAGGAGACAATTAAAACCACTCCCAGCTGTTCCAATTTGCTCACTAAGGAAAAACAAAACAAAACAAAAACTCTCTGAGTCAGTGATTCTCAAACTTGACTGCACATTATAACTGCCTGATCGCAAGGTCACACCCCAAATCAATTAAATCAAAGTCTCTTGGGTGGATACTTAAGGGTAGTTTTTTAAAGGATTTTCTAGAAAGGTAGAAATAGCCTGATCAATTAGATTATAAATGACTGCTTCCTAGTGATAAGAGGATGAATTGGGATATATGCTATTTATACCAAGTCTTCTGAATTCCACAAATATATAACCTTGACTTTAAGAGTCTTTCCCAACATTTTATAGTGTATGCCCCTCTTTTACGTTATACATCTGGTTAGATTGTGAATTCAACTGATGATATGCACCCATCAGTAGGAACAAATTATGGACTTGGATTTTGATTAATCAACTCTGTAGCTGCAAGAGATAGAAGACTATTTTACCACAGACATATATATCAAGGCTTAAGTCCACAATATTTTCAAGACTTCTTTTAGAAGTGACCACTCTGACCTACATTCCTTGAATTTCTGGTATCCTTTATTCTCTATGGCAACAGACACTTGTTCCCAAGAGTTTTACCTTTAGTGGACACTTCATTCTATGTATCCATTAGCAATAATTCATTTTGCCATTTCATGACTACATGCCATGGGATGACAATACCTTTCAATACTAATGGATTCCTGCTGCATTCAGCACCCCCTAAGCCAGATAATCAAGCCCAGACAGCCCCCTCTCTTTTCCCTGAGATTCTATTGCCCACAAACCCACTACATTTATACACATACTTGTCATGTGCAAAAATTAGAAATAACTTTTCATTAACTTAGGCAGATTTCTTCTCAAATATTATTTCTTCCTAGAGATTTTTTCTTGATTAATTTTCTAGTATAAATTATTTCATCTTCCCTAAGTCTACCCCCTTAGTATGTATTTTCTTTATTTCTTCTTAATTATAACTGTATTTTAGCTGGCTTATTAGCTCATGAGGATAAGATAATAAGATAAATGTGTGATTTTATATATATATATATATATATATATCCTATATAATAAAAGGGTAATATGCAAATTGATCCTAACAGTGGAATGACTGGTTGCTATGATGTACACTGACCACCAGGGGGCAGGTGCGCAATGAAAGGTGGCGGTCAGTGCACTCCCACAGGGGAAGCTCTGCTCAGCCACAAGATGGGCTCATGGCTACGAGTGCAGCAGCTGTGGTGGGAGCCTCTCCCACCTCCTCCACAGTGCTAAGGATGTCCAACTGTGGCTTAGGCTGATACCCATGGGGAGTGGGCCTAAGCCATCAGGCAGATATCCTCTGAGGTCTCCCAGGCTGCCAGAGGGATGTCTGACTGCCAGCTTAAGCCTGATCCTCCAGGGAGCGGGCCTAAGCTGGTAGGTGGACATCCCCCAAGGGCTCTCGGACTGCAAGAGGGCACAGACCAGGCTTAGGGACCCCCTCCCAAGTACACAAATTTTTGTGCACCACTAATATATATATATTAGTGGCCCAGTGCATGAATTCATGCACATTGAAAGGAAATTCATTAGAAGAAATATTTTAATATTGCTAGTCACCCTTTCTCTATAATAGAAGTGTCAACCAAATTCACGATCAACAATGACAGACCGAAACACACACATGTGATTGGCGCCAGTAAGACCTTTATATGTATTGTGCATGTGTGAGTCAACTTAGATTTTTATATATAGAGAATAAACTTGCTTAATTAGATCTGCTTTCTGATTTAGCTAAACTTTTTCCAGCCCAGTGAAGCACCCCAACTAATCCTTCAGGTAATCGTCAGCAATGTAGCAGTAAATATCAATACAAAGCAGATTATTATTGTAGATCATGCAGGGAGAACAAAGGGTAAAATATTTAACTGCTGTTGCCGAAACTGGTTTGGCTCAGTGGATAGAGCGTCGGCCTGTGGACTCAAGGGTCCCAGGTTCGATTCCGGTCAAGGGCATGTACCTTGGTTGTGGGCACATCCCCAGTAGGGGGTGTGCAAGAGGCAGCTGATCAATGTTTCTCTCTCATCGATGTTTCTAACTCTCTATCCCTCTCTCTTCCACTCTGTAAAAAAACAATAAAATATATTAAAAAAAAAATATTTAACTGCAGCAGTGTTTGACTATATTCTGTGCAGTGAGAAAACCTGAAGTCATTTTCAAGGCCCACTATTTCTTACTTCTTTTCAGTGGGGTCAAGTTTCTAAGCTTTCTAAGTCTCTCTTTTTCAGCTAATGAAAAAAAAATAATAGGATTCTACCAAGTCTCCTATCTACCCACTCCAGGACTTCTGTGGGGATAAAATGAGATGAGGCATGGAAAAATGCTTCACAGACATTTGGTTAAAGTGTAAAACGTTTGCACCTGGCTATAAAGCAAGTCATGTTCCTGGGCTGAAGAAACTCCAAGGAGGCTAGTCACTAGGGAGAAGAAGCCAGGTGTTATTATGTGACATCATTACCCAGTGCCCACAGCCACCATTTCCCAGCTGGGCTGGGCTCTGAGGTGCATTTTGCGCCATGGGGCCTTGGCAGGATCAGCTAAGATTTGGTGGGGTGTCACTCTGGGGTGGTGGCAGGGCCTGTGTACAACTTTGGGGAAGCCAAGTGTTGCTTTGTGGGCACCAGGACCGTGGTGCCTTTTATTGTTAAATTGCCTGTTGTTAGGGAGAGGAATCTGGGTGTTGCTACATGATATCATTACCTGCTGCCCACAGACACCGTTTCTGGGCCGGGCAGGGCTGTGGGCCACATTTTGTGCCATGGCAGTGTCGACTGTGATTTGGTGGGCTGTCACTCTGGGGTGGTGGTAGGGCCTGTGTCCCATTTGGGGGAAGCCAAGTGTTGCTTTGTTGGTGCCAGGTCCGTGCTGCCATTTCTCTGTAAATGGCCAGTGTGTGTCATGGCAGCTCCTGCATTGAGCGTCTGACCCTGGTGGTCAGTGCATGTCATAGAAACTGTCCAGATGGTCGGAGGGACACAGCATATTAGCCTTCTATATATATAGATATCACATATGTATGCATAATTTATTAGATGCCATGGAAGATGTCTCCAAAGATAGTCAACATCAATTCCTACTCTCCCTAAACATAAATGTTGCTCTTTCCATCAAGAAATAGCCTTGAATATTTGCCCCTGCCTTGAATCTGGAATGGCCTTACAACTTGCTTTGACCAACAGATTGCGAAGTGAAGCTGTGAAAATTCCATTCCTAGACCTTAAAAGTTCTGTTACCTCTACTTATGCTCTCATGGAACTGGCCACTATCCTATAAGGGTGTCAGGATATTCTGCTAGAGAGAGATGCCACATGGAGATAAGAAGATAGTAAATATGTATTAAGAATAAATACTATAATATTGTTCCAAATCACTAAATAAGAATTTCCAAGAGGAGTAGAAGAAAAATATCCCAATGGTTTATATTTTCTCACAGAATAATTAAAGGCTAGACCTATATTTAAATAGTGACTATTTCTTAAATAATCTAAAGCTGATCTAAGGTTCCTTGAGGACTGGCTGAGTCAATGAATGACATATTTGGAGTTTATAAAAAAAGTTATTAAATAATTAGTATTTAGTCACTTAGGAAGATACATCCTATATAATAAAAGCCTAATATGCTAAGTGTCTGGTTGTCTGGTCAGCCATTCAATCAATCAAAGCGTAATATGCTAATGATATGCTAAGGCTGCTCAACCACTCACTATGATGTGCACTGACCACCAGGGAGCAGACAGTGGACCAGTAGGTTAGCTTGCTGTTGGGGTCCAGCTGATTGCAACTGAGTGAGATGGGCCGAACATGCCCTGGAGCCCTCCTGTGGTCCCTCCCCAGCTGGCCAACCTCCTGCGTCCCTCCCTGGCCCCATTTGTGCACCGGTGGGGTCCCTGGGCCTGGCCTGCACCCTCTTGCAATCCAGGACCCCTCAGGGGATGCCAGAGATTTGGTTTTGGCCTGATCGCTCAGACCATGCCAAGGGACCTTACTGGTGCATGAATTTGTGCACCGGGCCTCTAGTTCAATATATAAAATAAATTGTCTTCAATTAATGCTGGGATGTTCGAACTGATAATATTAAGCACCTTTGTTTAATTAGTACCTTCTCTTTATCTGTCTTTTCAGTTTATAAAGTAAAATTAGAATCACAAGAACTCTGGAAGGCAAACTAAAAGTTATCTTACTGCTATTTTTCAGGTAAATATACCTAAGGTCAAAGAAATATAAAATTGTACCTACATAGGCAATTGAGAAGTAGATGAACAATTGGTAGGAGGTCTTCTGAATCCAATTTGGGCTCTGCTCCATAGATTAAACAAACAAATCTGTGGGCAGTTGACCATTTGTCCAGGTATTTGTGAAAATGGCATACAGTTTGAGAATGATTATAGGAAAGAGAATAATTACAAAAATATATTCCTAGAATTCTGCTTGTTGGCTTGTCAATGGAAGGAAGAGTACTAGTAAAAAGAGCAACAGGTTTCTTTTTCTTTTTCAATTAAATTTATTAGAGTGACATTGGTACATAGGATTATATAGATTTCAAGTCCTTTTCCCTCCAGTAGAAACTAGTAGGAAAATATAAAAATCAGTTATGTATATAATAGTTCTGTATCAAATACATAAGACAACATGTATTTAATATTTTCCAGTAAGGGAAATATAAAACAACACAAAACCTTTACATAATAAAAAATAGAAAAAGGGGAAGAAAAATATTAGAATTATTTTATGTTGTTGTGGTCTATCTCTCCCCCATTTAATACATATTATCTACATCATTCTGTTTTGTTATTTATTAGAGGACAGGTGCACGGATGGGGTCCCTTGGCCTGGCCTGTGGGGATCAGGCCAAAACTTACTCTCCAACATCCTCCGAGGGGTCCTGGATTGTGAGAGGGTGGTTCTCAGGTGATGCACCCCAGAATCAGGCTCCCTCCTCTCTGGTTCCGGATGTGTCATCTGAGAAATGCAGCTGCCAAGTCACTGCAGCTCGGCAGCTCCTGCCTTAAATGTCTCCTCCCTGGTGGTCATTGCATGTCATAGCTACTGGACGGTCAGCCAGTTGGCTGGTCAGCCAGCTGCTTAGGCTTTTATATATATAGATATTTATTATTTCTTTCTATATTTTTTATTTTAGCTATTGTTTATTATGCATTTTAGGCAGGAATAAAGTTTAATTAGATATCAGTCATCCTTGCTTTTCATGTCTCTAGAAGAATCTCAATTTATTTTATTTAATGTTTTAATGTATCAGGGCCACTTTTTGCTTAAAGTCCTTTTTGAGGACAAGTATGCATGATTATATTTTGTGCTTTTAAAAACAAATGAAACTTCTATGGTCACACTTCTTTCAGTGATTTATAAATATTAATTTATCTCTTATTATTTATATAGATGCTATTAATATGTTTAAGGAAAATGATTTTGTTCTTTAAAAATAATCTATTTCTTTGATATTATAAACTTTATCTTCTTATACCATATTAGCCATTTTAATTTGAACTACTTTAACTTTTCCTTATTTTTGGAAGATTGTGTTCATTACTATTTCAAAGATCTTATTTCATTTAAAAAATCATTTTATTTTGTTGGATTATCTGAACATAAGTACATCTCTTCTCAATATATTTTTTTAAATCCTCACCAGAGGATATTTTTTCCTTTGATTCTTTCAAAGAATGGAAAGGAGGGAGGGATGAGGGAGAGAGAGAGAAACATTGATGTGAGAGTGACACATTGGTTAGTTGCCTCCTGTATCCATCCTGACCAGGGTGGGGATTGAGCCTGCAACCCAGGTACATGCCCTTGACCAGGAATCAAACTCAAGACCCTTTGGTTCTCGGGCTGATGCTCTAACCACTTAGCAATGGTGGCCAGGGCTCAATATTTTTTCTACATTTTTCATAACTTATTAAATTTACCTTTATATGCTATTATCTTTAAAAGTGTTTTTAATCTCACTCATTTATTTTTCAGCTGTACCCATCCCACACCCTCCTCCTCTTCCTCCTCCTCCTCCTCCTCCTCCTCCTCCTCCTCCTCCTCCTTCTTCTTCTTCTTCTTCTTCTTCTTCTTCTTCTTCTTCTTCTCTCTCTCTCTCTCTCTCCTCTCTCTTTCTCTCTCCCTCTCTCTCTCTCTCTCTCTCTCACTCTCTCTCATATTTATTCTATATATGGAAGTTGATGACAAACTGTGAGTGTGGCTTATATAGAATATTAGTAATATTGGAGCTTAGGTAATATTGTCTTATGTTTTCTTTTTCTTAAAATGGTTTTAGTTAAATGTCCATTTAAACCAGTAAAATATATCAAGTTTCAAATACTGTGCAATTTAAACAGAACATTTATACTTGGTCCTCTTTTATATTTTCCATTCTTATTTTATTTCGCTAATATTTTCTTTTTTGCTTAAGTGCATTGATTGTACTTATTTTAATTCTGATCTATTCTAATTTTTCTGCTTCAGCTAGAATGCATTGTACAATTCGTTATTTTTCTTTGGAGGATTTTTTTTCTAGTGTCTAGTCATTTTGGTGTGAGCTCATATTGTTGTTGCTAAAATCACCTGGGACGTATTTTGAAGCCCAGGCTCCAGTCTACGTCTGTCCTGGTGAATTTAAAGACATGGAAAGCAGAGAGGCATAGAGATTAAATACATGAAACAGAACTTTTGTTGCTACTCCTCAGGCTACGTTTTTACCTTTAAACCTTAGAAGAAGCAGTTTCATTTATAATCTAAAAACCCTTAGAGATTAGAGTGAGAACAGTGCAGATGAAAATTCAAAGGCAGTTAGACAGTCACCAGATTCCCATGTAGGGCTGCCTGAAATTATATTTTTTTAGCTGGCAATAAGGACTCTTGCTCTTGATTTCAGCAGTGAGGGTGCGCACAATGGTTTTCTGAAGGCAGCATAAGGCAATGAAATTCAACAAGCTTCATTTCAACATTTCCATTCTTTGAACTACTGCTTGCTCTCTGTGCAAAACTGCAGTCTTCTGCTTCCATAACCTATACAAGTACATAATACCTAGAGGTATATAATACCCACAGGTACATAATACATACATGTACAAGACATACATAATACATAAGACATATGCAATACATATGGAGCATAATATATATGTGTGTGTGTGTGTGTGTTATATATATATATATATATATATATATATATATATATATATATAACACACACACACAAGTTATTCACAATGCATACATAACATATACAACACATAAACATAGGCACATAATACATGCAGGTAAAAACACATATCAGACATGCATAATCCATGTAGCTAACACAATGCATATAGGTACAAAACATAAGACATACATAATGCATAAGGCATACATAATACAAACAGCCTTACACTATTTTTGAGAGCTCTTGGCCTTTTTTCATTAATTAGTTTCTGGGAACCTTGTTTCTTGATACTCTTTTAGTTTCCTTTTGAGTAGTAATTAGTCAAATAGTAGTAACTTACTATCCTGGCAGAACTCAGAAATGTCCAAAATTTGGAGTTAAGTAATTTACTACTACTTAAGGTACTAGTTCCAATAATATGGCTTGGTTTTAAAAAACATCTTGATGGAAAATGAAATAAAATGTCAGGAGAAAATATGTGATAATATACAAGAAACAAGTTTCAAAAAAATGCCTTGGAAAATAGCATTTACCTCTGCAGCCTAAAGCAGGTTTACTTTCTATCTGTTATATCATAGTATCTCTCTCTAGAGAAAAGGATAGACACACTAACTTCCATTATGAAGATTCAAGCTCCCTAACTTCCATTGTAAAGATTAATACTCCTTCTCCTGTAATGCAACCCACCATGTGTGTTGAGTTCACCTAGCCTTCTTCACATTTCCCAATGGGTGAGGGTGCACAGGACACTGACAAAGATTCTCTCCTTGATCGAACTCTACTTAGGCTCTTATAAACTCTCTTCTCAACTAGGGCCCAGATAGATAGGTAGATAGATAGATAGATAGATAGATAGATAGATAGATAGACAGACAGATAGATAGACAGATGATAGATAATAAATTGATCTGTTTCCCAGTTAGAAATAAAGATGACCAATTCTATTAAAAATAGGCAAAAGTAGTTGAGGAAATACTTTCCAAAGTTAAGATATATGGATGGCTCCAAAGTAACTGTAAAGATATTCAAAAATTAATAAAATTCACATTAAAACCACCATCAGAAAAGGCCTATACATCCACTAGACCTTTTAAAATTAAAATACTGAAAACATCTAGTGTTGACATTTTTATTAGTTGATGGTGGGAATATAGAGTACATTCACTTTAGAAAATAGTCTGGCAATCTCTATATATAAAAGCCTAAGCAACCAAAGGACCAAAGGACCAAACGACCGATCGACTGGTTGCTATGATGTACACTGAACACCAGGGGGAGATGATCAACTCAGGAGCTGCCCCCTGGTGGTCAGTGCACTCCCACAGCCAACCTCCAGCAGCCAGCCAACCTCCTGCAGTCTCTCCCCCTGGCCGGCCAACCTCCTGCAGCCCCTCCCCTCCTGGGCTGGTCCTCCCTATCAGCCCCAATTGCTGGACAGGCCAAGGGACCCTACTCATGCAATAATTCATGCAGTGGGCCTCTAGTGTCTTATAAACATAAACTTAATAAACTATCCACCAATTCCACTCTTAATTATTTACCCAAGGAAACACAAAAATATGTCCTTACAGAGATTTGTGCAAAAATTTTTGTTTATAATAGCCAGAAGTTGGAAACATTCCAAATGTACATCAAAGTAAAAGGATAAACAGATTGCATTAAATCCAAACTGGTTGACTGCCCCCAAATAACTAGAAATTAACTACTGATGCATACGCATAACATGGATGCCTCTCAAAATTATATTGAGTAAAAATACCAATCACAAAGAAGTAGTCCCTGGATAGTTCCATTTGTATGTAATACTAGGAAAGGCAAAACCAATCTGCAGTGACAAAAACAGATCAGTGGCTACCGGGTGCTGGTGGTGTGAGGACTTCCTATAAAGGAACTTGAGAGAACATTTTGGGTTGATGCAAATATCCTGTATTTTCATTGTGATGGTGATGTATATTTGGCAATCTTCATTAGCTTTTATTTTTAAATAATGTATGTTTATTACATGTAGATTATATCTTAAGTTTTTTATTTAAAAATTGAATGAATTTATATAGATGTAACACAAGATTCCAGAATAGAAAGGCAATTAAGAAAGAACATAGAGCTTCTTTTCAGTAACTTGTCAATGTTAAAATTTTAAAAAGTATATATGCTTTGCATTTTATTATAAACACTTAAAACACAATTTAGAAGAAACAAAGGGCTGTCATTACTTAGCAAAAAGAGCAGAGTTGTGTTGGAGATAGCATTGCTTAAAAGGTATACAGCACATGAGAGAAATGTGGAAACAAAGATAGGAGAATACCAAGACATACATTTTATTTGTTTTTTATTTAATGTATATTTCCTTCTGTGAGACTACACCTATCTATTGTCCCCAGTGCTTGGCACATTGCTTGACTCATGATTGGGAATCAAATAGTATTTCTCACTTGAATGGATATGTCGGTATCTAATTTTTCTTTTTTGGGAGCAAATACTATTTATGGGTATTACACACAGAGTTTCCTTTTAGACCAATTTTAAGGAATTGTGTCAGTTAAACTGTTCAAATTTACCTTTGTTATGTGTAGGCATTCAGCAGCTGGTAAGATCACTTATGGGTCAGCACAGAAGTCCATAGGCACCTGTCACAGAGTTATGACTCCATGAGTTAGAGACCATCAGCCCAACAAAGTTTTAAAGCAGCTGACAACATCTGCAATAAATAGTTCTTAGACAACATTGCGCTAGAGATAAGAGATGATATCAAGATCAACAATTTATAGTGAATATCATTATATTGTGCATAACTAGGGTTGATGTTATTACAGAAGGAATGACACAATAATGAGGTGTTTCCAATACTTTTCATCTTGCCACCATTATGTCAGTGCTCATTTCACTTTTCAGAAGTTATCAAGTTGACCGCGCATTTGCTGCAAATTGCATAGCTTTTTGGGATAAGCAATTTTGAGATAGTTTTCCTGAATGTCTGGTTGAGGTAATATAGAAGAAACATAGGATAATATGTTCAGATTTGGCGAATTATCAAAATTACCCAATAGATTTGCAGTATGACCAGAGAGTAGCTTCAAATTATGGGCTAAAATATGAAATACAGATTAAATAGAAAAAAATTATAAGCAGCCTAAGGAAATAGAACAAAAATGAACTGTTCGCTAATATCTTTACAAAAATATAAGAAACTACCAAAAATCCTATATCGATGATTTATGAACCTGAGGGGATTCATCTTGAAACTTAGTTGGGTTATATCTGTATCATATTGTCTTGCCTTTGGAATTGAACGGGTAAGCCAGGATTTGACAACCCTGATTTAAGGAATTACATTTGAGAATGTTGCTTCCTGAGATAAAAGTAGTCTCTTTCAATAGCTCTTGTAGGGGAATTGGTACCACTTTCAACAGTCAGGTTTTCATCCATTGTCACATCTTACTTAAATCACTTGAATTCTCTAAACAAGTATAAGTATTTGAGGTTTATTTTAGAATTTTTCTAAAACACTTCCATTTCCATTGAACCTGTCATCTCCTGGTGAGGATAAGAAAGCAGAGAGGGCAAGGCAGGCCACCAGTAAAACTGGAATGCAGGGACTGTCTATTGTTGCTGTCACCAGTCTCTTGTCATAGACTTTATCACATTGATGATACCTGTTCACCTGTCTCCCTCAGTGCCTGTCACCCCAGGTTATTCTGCTTAGCCCACCTTCAAAACCAGCTACCAGCAGAGGGTTTGAAGAAATTCATTCATATGTAGACATACATGACTACTACCTTTCTCTAAGTTGTCCTAAGAATTTATTTGCTGTTAAGGAATGTAGATTTCAGCTTAAAAAAAGTTAAAATTGTTTGACTTAGATATTAGTGAACTTAAAAGTTTCAGGCATAGTCACATAGGAGACTGCATAAATCTGTTCATTACTAAAGGAATGCCCCCATGTGAAAACGTGGCTACCAAGAAAGAACTCAAATTAGATAATTCTCATAACCTGTATGTATTCTGGGACAAGTGACCCAGGTGTTAGCCTCATCTCAGTAGCTCCATTTCATCCATATAACTCATTTAATACCCTAAACTAATTTAACCATAGAGGGCAGAATTTTATCTTTAGAATATTTATTTTAGCATAACTCTCCACATTTTAAGAGAAGAGAATTAAGAGAATGACTGAAAAACGTTATGAAAGAAGAAATACAATACTTTCCCCCCTGGGAATATATAGAAATAAAGTGTGAAATTGTAGACAAGTAAAGAATCAATGGAGTTGGATGGCCTCAGTGAAATCCTGATGACATCCTTACTATGAGTATTGTTACCTTGAGCATATAACTGCATAAACCACCTGTGCCTCATGTCCTCATTTATAAAATCCCCATTTACCCTCTTTGGTAAACTAGTGATAGCTGTAGAACAGATATAATTGAATTTTTGTGAGAAAGAAATGTGCTAATCCATGTGAAGTGCATTACAAGTGCCCAAGAGGGACAAAAAACTTAATTAATATTCTTATTTTTTTCCCTGGGAAGGATATTTTTAGTACTGAGTGAAATTGACATAGCTACTAGCTCGTGAAAAAAAACTGAAATGACCGATGAAGTACACCTACCTTGAAGAGTAAAGTACTCATTATCCTTTCTAAATTTTTATATAATCTTATAAGATATAACTGCTTCCCACAGATAAAGAGGCTGTGGGAGCTAGGTGAATCAGAAAAAGATGCATGTCCTAATTTCCACATATTTGTGAATTCTGTAATTTTCCTTTTACTGTTGATTTCTAGTTCATTCTATTATTATTAGAAACTAGAGGCCTAATGCATGAAATTCATGCAAGGGTAGGTCTTCCTTCCCCTGGCTTCTGGCACCAGCTTCCCTCTGGCCGTTAACACCTGGGACCCGGGCCTCCCTCTGGCCACTGGCAGGCCCCAGGACCCAGGCTTCCCTCAAAGCCCCACTTCATCTGGAAGAATGTCCAATCTAATTAGCATATTATGTTTTTATTATTATAGAAGATATTTGATATGATTTCATTCTGTTCAAATTTGTTAAGGCTTGTTTTGTGACTTAATGTGTAATCTATCCTGGAGAAAGATCCTTGTATGCTTGAGATTATATTCTGCTACTCTTTGATAAAAGGTTCTGTATAGGTTAGAAGGTCCATTTTTTTTATAGTGTTGATCAGGTCCTCTCTTTCATTACTGATATTTTATCTGGATGTCCTATCCACTATTTAATGTGGGGTATTGGGGAAAAAAGGAGATATATGTACTACCATTTGTAATACTTTAAACAATAAAAAAAGAAAAAGAAAGTAAAAAAAAGAGAGTGGGGTATTAAAGTCTCCTACTATTATTGTATTGCTGTCTATTTCTTCCTTCAGTGCTCTCAATGTTTGCTTTATATATTTAGGTGCTCCAGCAGTAAGTACCTAATATTTATAATTGTTATATCTTCATGTTAGAGTAACTGTTTTTTTTTTCCCTCATAAAATGGGTAAGGACTTGAATAAATATTTCTCCAAACAAGACTTGCAAATAGCCAACACATACAAGAAAAAATGCTTAATAGCACTGGTCATGAAGGAGATAATGAAATATCATCTCATACCTGTCAGCATGATATATATATATATATATATATATATATATATATATATATATATATATATGTGTATATATGTATGTGTGTGTATATATATATATATATATATGTACATATATACATATATATATATATATATATATATAATGTAAAAAGCCAGCGACCAGAATGCTGTAACAACTGTAACGACAGAATGACCAGTTACTATGATGCCCACTGCAGCCTGCGAACCAGCTAGATCAGGGGCAGGCTGACTGGCCAACCTCCCACAGCCCCTACCCTCAGCCAGCCCCGCCCCCAATTGGTTTCCCCTACTCTGATTGAGGGCGGGGCAGCCAGCCAAAGTCCTGTGTCTCTGTCCCCCAGCCAGCCCCACTCCCGATCACCCCCACTCCAATAGGGGGCGGGGCCGGCTGGCCAACCTCCTGTGGCCCTGCCCCTGATCACCCCCCACACACACACACCAGTCAGGGGTGAGACTGGCCGGCCAACCTCCTATGGCCCCTCCCCCCGGCTGGCCCTCCCTTCAACCGGCCCCCACCTCAATGGGGGGCGGGGACGGCCGGCCAACCTCCTGTGGCCCCTTCCCCTGGCAGGTGCATCCCTGATCTGCCCCGATTGGGGCTGGACTGGGCTAGACCCCACCTGTGCACGAATTCATGCACTGGGCCTCTAGTAGATATATAGATATATACATATATAGATGTATAGATGTATAGATATATAGATATATGGACAACAAGGATGTAGAGAAATTGGAATCTTTACACACTTATTGGGAATGCAAAATGGTGCAGCCACTATAGAAAACGGTATGAAGATTCCTCAGGAAATTAAATCTAGAACTACTATATGACCTGACCTAAGCATTTTGCATCTGGATATTTATTCAAAAGAATTTAAATCAACTGAGATGTTAAGATTGGCTTTGCAACAAAAGTCCCCATCTTCCCAGATGACCAGTTAATGTTAATTCACAAGAATTAACCTTAAGAATATTATGCTAAGTGAAATAAGCCAGTCACAGAAAAATAAATACTGCATGACTCCACTTATTTGAGGTGTCTAGAATTTGTAGAATAAGAGTGGAGTTGTGGTTGCCAGTGACTGGAGGGAGAAGGATATGCAGAGTTACTCATCAATGGGAATAGAGTTTCAGCCAAACAGCATGAGTAAACTCTAGAGACATGTTGTACAACACTGTACCTACTGTCAACCACGTGTTGTACACTTAAAAATTTATTAAGAGGGTAGATCTCATGTTAATTATTCTTACCACACTAAAATGTTTTTTTAAATTTGCATGGCTAATAAGAAGCTAAATTGTGACCTGGACTTGAAATTTCCAAGCTAGGATTCTTTTTTATAAATCATAGTTGCTATCCTAGAAATTTCTATCCTGTTGTGCTGTGAATGAAGGGGGAAGTGTTACAAATTAAAGGAGTTCTCATGGCATATCAAAGATTCTAATGCAGCAGACACTCTAGACTTTATTTAGGTGTGCCCTTGTCCTCCAAATCTGATGAGATTGCTGTGGCAATTGCTTGCTGAAAGTGACCGTAAATCTTCAAAGACCTGTGAGCCAGATACACACCTTTCTGTGCTCAGAACTCATAAGAATCACATTTAGATTCTAGCTGCAGTCAGAGAAAACTAAGTTAATAAGACATTACTAACCTCAAAATGTATCCAGGAAATTGAGTTAAACTTTGGTGTGAAGGTTAAATTGACCTTTAACAGAACTGTTCTTTAATTTTTCTTCTTTCCCTTTTCTCTTTGTGCCTTGTCTCAATCTATATTTCTGTTTCTGATTGTTTTAAGGGCATTATTTTCATCTTTTTTCCAAGCCTTTTTCTTTCTCATACTTTTTCTTTCAACATAGCCTTCACATACCTTATTTTCTCTAGGTCCTTTATTCTGAGACCAATCTTCCCCTATTATCTTAACTTTTAGTCATATATTTCTATTATGTTTCATAACCTTTTGTATCTACATTTATGAGAGACATTGGTTTGTAGCTTTCTTTTTTTTAAAATATATTTTATTGATTTTTTACAGAGAGGAAGGGAGAGGGAGAGAGTGTTAGAAACATCGATCAGCTACCTACTGCACACTCCCTACTGGGGATGTGCCCGCAACCAAGGTACATGCCCTTGACTGGAATTGAATCTGGGACCCTTCAGTCCGTAGGCTGATGCTCTATCCACTGAGCCAAACTGGTCAGGGCTAGTTTTCTTTTCTTGTAATGTCTTTATCAAGGTTTGGTATTAGGGTGATGTTGGTCTCATAGAATGAGTTAGGAAATAGTCCCTCTGTTTCTATCTTCCAAAAAAGACTGTAGGGAAATGGTCTAATTTCTTCCTTAAATGTTTGATAGATTTCACTGGTGAATTTACCTATGCCTGGGGTTTTCTATTTTTAAAAAAGTATTAATAATTGATTTAACTTTTAATAGATGAAAAGCTATTCAATTTGTCTTTTTCTTCTTATGTGAGTGATCTTAAGTTTCTATACATGTCTTTTTCCTTTCACATTTCTATTCTCTATTCTCATTATATTAATTTGGTGATAAATCTATAAAAACATGATACACATAGCAAAGACCTAAATAAATATAAATGTTGCATACATTTCTATGTGTGATGAATTTTTTTGACCTACCATAGAAAAAGTTTTGTGGTAGAATATAATAGAAGGATTCTAGTGGTGATGGTGATGACTATGGGTCAGGATATTAGAGAATGAAGAGAGACCTATCTATACTAATAAAAGGGTAATATGCTAATTAGACCAGTTGACCCACCATCTTCCAGACCTCCAACTTCCTTCCAGACAAAGCCATGGTGGTGGGAGACAAGGCAGAGGCAGTTAGGGGTGAGATCAGGTTGGCAGGGGAGGGCAGTTGGGGGCAAGATCAGGCCCGAAGGGAGGGCAGTTGGGGGCGATTAGGCAGGCAGGGGGGCAAGGTAGGGGTGATCAGGCCAGCAGGCAGAGAGGTTAGGAACGATCAGGCAGGCAGGTGAGTGGTGAGGAGCCAGTCACTGGATTGCAAGAGGGATCTCTGACTGCTGGTTTAGGTCCTGTAGGATAGGGCCTAACGTGGCAGTTGGACATCCCCCAAGCGGTCCCAGATTGGAGAGGGTACAGGCCAGGCTGAGGAAGGGCCCCCCCCATGCACAAATTTCGTGCACTGGGCCTCTAGTTAATTATATAGGTCAAGAGTGGATGGATATTAGAAGAGAATTCAGCAATCAAGTAAAGAAAATAAAAAGCAAATCTAAGTATCTTATAAGGCCTGGCATTTTATACACATTAAAAACCTGTATGGCTTTTATTCAGTTAGGGGAAATAGTGCTAAAAATCAAATATCCAAGGTAGGCATGGGAAAGATCATTCTAGGGCACTGAATCTATGTTAAGAATTTTGTAGTTCATTATAATTGAATCAGAGGTGCTTTTTAAAGAGTTTTAATTGGTGGAGTGAACTGATTTATTCATTACAAAATAATTTTTATGGGTGTTATGTGACAATGGATGAGGATAGGGAAGGAGGAAAGCCATTTAAAACATGGTTTGAATTTATTTCCATTAATAGGCGTTAAATAATTTCCAGATAGAAAAACCTTTTCTACAAAATTTTTTTCATTGTTCTTCATAGAGATTTCTGAAAGTATCATTTTGCTGTTACCAGAATTCTTTAATTAAAAACAACTGTGCAAATCTATAGAAATAAAATGTTCACAAATGGAATGCATTAGAAATTGGAAACCAGAGTTCAGTTAAGCCCAACATCAGCAAAATATGAAATATTTTATGTGATATTATAAGTAAATAATGACTTAATTATCAGAATATAAAGCCTATTTAAATTTCAAGAGTTAACTTTAGGAAATTAATCTTCCATATTTCAGAGATTATCCTGGAACATGAACACATTCACCCAATGAGTATATTATGATCTCACTAGAAGGACCGAATTCTCATTGCATGCCAAAAACGAAACAAAACCATCAAACAAAAATTAAAAGTAATGGGGGTTGGGAGGAGGTATCAAATTAGAGTTTCAAGATGGAAGACAGACTTGACAATGATATTAAACCTCCCTGACCACCCATCTCTGAGATAGCGTAAGATATGGGTAAGATTAACATTTGATATCACCAGATGTTCATTAACACAATTTTTCACTTATCTGTTTACTCAGCACAATAAAGACTTACTTCAGAAATATTGCACTTATTTCAGATCATAAAAATTGTCTTGGACTAAGTGAAGTGATAAAGCATGTCTGTAAATTACTGCCGAGTATGTTTCAGTAGGAAATCTGGTTCCAGTGAGTGGCAATTCTAGCAGGTATTCTCTAAGGTAATTAATCATCATCCTTTATTTTTAGTAGTGACTAATTTACATTGTCAGCAATAGACTGTGATTGGCATGTGATAAAGTGATTTTAAACTATTCTTCCTGATACTGCCGACAATTTCAAGCAATTATAACATGTGAGTCTAATTTTTAGAAAAGACAAAAGAAATGCTCTGTATAAGCATGAGGGACTGCCTTATTTTCTTGTCATTTAGATATAATATTGTTTTTATTAATGCTCCTTCTGAAATTGCTAAATTAAATCATCTTCTAAAGGCTATAGCGTGGCTGTATTCCTGCATGGTATAATTTAAAATTTTAATGTAACATGGTTAATTTAAGCTTATCATAAAGTGAAGAAAAAAAAAACAACTTCCAAAGTAACCCAACAATAAAATACTAAGTGAGAGTTAGTGTTTATAAAGAAAACTTTCTACTGAATTTCTGTTTTAATGCATGTCCTCAATTCCATTTTGCATTATATAATCTTCTAATTTAGTAACAGGAGCCTCAGAAATGACTGGTTACATTTTTAAAATATAGAAAGCAAAAATGGCATAATGGTATTGTTTTACAGTTGAATGCAAATTCATTTCCAAGTACATTAATCTTTTGCTTTTAATTCAGTGGAATTTTTCCTCTGAGGCATTTGTAGTTTGTCAGGTCTTCACTAAAGCAGATATATGTTGTGCAGTATAATATGAGTTCCTGACTGGATTTCAAATTAACCTTTTTCTACCAATTCTAAAATGTAATACTTGACCACTAAAGGTACTGTTAACACCTCACGAGTTTAGTGTGTTATTCAACTTAAAGTAAATCAGCAAAGTTCATATTAAGATCAGATTAAAGATTTACACTTGGTAAAAGGTTAAGCAAATCTCCATGCTTTTTGATATTTTTAATTTGCATCTTTAATAAGCTGTGGCATCAACAGAACTGCTGGTTTCCTTTTTTACATATTTCAAACTGGGAAAACTAGTTCTTTTCCCTACAGTATCAAATTATTCTAGGTTTGAATTTAAAAGTCTTCAGCATACCAACATGTTTAAGCCACCAGGTCTTCATACTTTAAGAATCTCAGCTTGATTATGGTACTGAGGGGAACTGTTACTTTTCTCAACATGTCTCCTTGTTATAGGGTGCCTCCTCACCCACTGTTACTGACTGCCTTCGTGCATTTTGAACTGCCAGGAAAGGCTCCTTATAAGTTCTTTGGCCTAAAGAGATTGACTCAACTTTAGCAGAAACTTGAGCATTAACTCCTTCAGGCCATTAGAGGATTGCTATGTAAGGTTTTCTAGTGAGTTAATGCAGCTCTCAAAATTGTCCTTTGCCTCCTGAGGATGATTTAGACAACAAAATAGTCTGTGATTTAAATTTTCTTCAGTGGCTAAATTACTCCTTCCCACACTAGGTGTTAAAAGATGCACTTATGCATGGACTATTTTGGGTCACTAGGGCATCCTGAAGCCAATTTGCAGCAGGAGGGTGCTAGAACACATTAACTCTTCAGACTATTAGGGTGCCTTTTCATCTGCACAAGTCGATGCACTCTCCAAATTACCTAATTTTCCACCAGAGAATTTTGCAATCTAGCTGGGATGAAGAATTAAGTGAGTGTTTTACTTTTTAATGACCCTACACAGAATGACAAAGATAGTGATTCCAAATGGAAGGTCTTATTAAGAAAGGGTTGTTTGTTTGTTTGTTTGGTGGACTGAGAGGTACGTTGGGATGCTTCATGCAGATGCTTGATTGCTTGTGTTTGTGTAAGTTGTCTGTTCTACAAATTCACCACTAGGCCTCTAGTTTCCATGGCTGTTGTATATGCATTTGGATGAACACTGTCCTTCTAAGTGGAATTTGTAATTGTGAATTCGAGACAAAGAAAGAAATAATGATCAAATGGTTTCTTGAAAGCTCTACTCTATTAGGCTTGCAGTACAAAACTAACCTTAGTACTTGAAGGCAAAATCAGATAACCATGTTAAGATATACAGTCAAGAGAATTACTATAAGGGAGGCCAAATATAAAGTGTACCAGTAGCAAATAGTCAAAGAAAGCTGTCTGCCTCTGTGCAGCCATTTACTACAGTAGCTACAATGTCAATTCTAGCACCTTTTTTTTCTGAGTACTAAATATTAACTGGGCACTAAGATGGTAAATATTTTTTAGTTTGGCCCTAGCTGGTTTAGCTCAGTGGAGAGAGCGCCGGCCTGCAGATTAAAGGGTCCCTCCCGGGTTTGATTCCCGTCAAGGGCACATGCCCGGGTTGCGGTCTCATTGCGGGCTGGATCTGGGCATACAGGAGGCAACCAATCAATGATTCCCTCTCATCATTGATGTTTCTATCTCTCTCTCCCTCTCCCTTCTTCTTTGAAATTAATAAAAATATTTTTAAAAATATTTTTTAATTTGGATGACAGATTGAAAGGTAAATGGCCATTGAAGCTGTAAATCCATATTTGAAAAATAAGTTAAACAAGAAAAAGGTCAAATTGTCCAAAATAACTATGTGTGTAAACTGAAAGCCAAAATAATACATGTATAAACGGGAAGCAGGAAAATGGCAATGGAGAAAAAAAATAAATGCTCATGTCACTTTTTAATTTTTCTTCATAATCACACTGCTTTAGCTGTAAGGATAATAGTTTTAATCTGGGTTCAGTTGCTTCCTTAATCTCTGAAGACCTTTTTTTTTTAATATATTTTATTGATTTTTTTACAGAGAGGAAGAGAGAGGGATAGAGAGTTAGAAATATCGATGAGAGAGAAACATCGATCAGCTGCCTCCTGCATACCCCCCACTGGGGATGTGCCCGCAACCAAGGTACATGCCCTTGCCCGGTATCGAACCCGTGACCCTTGAGTCCGCAGGCCGATGCTCTATCCACTGAGCCAAACCGGTTTCGGCTCTGAAGACCTTTTACAAAGAGATCCAGAAAACACATACAAAAATGCAAACCTCTGTATACTGTTCAACATTTAAAGCAATCATACTTATTGGATGACAAAGGCATTCTCAAATTGGAAATCATCCTGGAGCAAATCCTAAATTCTGGATGTTGGCATGTCTAATTTGGTTTGTGCATGTAAATAAGTATGCTTTGGGAAGTGAGAGCACATGGTGTCATGGTTAAGGTCATGGACTCTGAAACCTAACTAGCAGATTGTTCCAATCTCACTTCTGAGATTTAGAAGCCAAATGACTTAGTCATTGACTATCCCCTTTGTGCTTGTTTTCTCCTCCTCAAAGTGATGAGGATTAGACTGCTCTCATAGCATTGTTGTGAGAATTAAATTAGTTAATAAATGTAAAGCATTTAGAACAGTGCCTGGCACATAAAGACCACTCAGAGTTATTAAGATGTGAAAAACATTAGTACACATTCTAAACATTTTCTTGTCTTTTGTTTATTCCCTGATTATCTTTATTTCAGTGATATTCTCAGATAACCTTTTATGGTACAACTGAGATCACATTCTATGGCCCATATAAAGCCTTCCTTGTTTGTACTAACCCAAAGTAATTTATCTTTAGCTAAACTTCTCTACTGCATGCACCATACTTAGTTACACGATGTCGCTTGCCACATACATCAAGTTTTAATACCTGCTATCAATTCACTCTGTCTCAGATGAAAACTTGGTCCCTGTTGGCTCCAATAAAAGTCCATTTCTCCTTATACTGAACCTTGTGAAAATGATGAACAGCAGGACACAATCACCCATACAATCATACACTTGAAACTTGAAGTCAGATCCCTTGTGGTTTCCTTTCTGTAACCTAACTACAACCGCATAAAACATGTACTGGCGATTTTTCCTCTCCACAGCTTTTTACTGTATTCTTCAAATACCATTCACCCCACCCCACCTTTGAAACAGCCTCACCCCTATTCCCTGGTTCTCTGAGACAGCTTTCTCCCCTCCTTTCCTAGTAGAGTAAGACATCAAGGATTGACATGCTCCATGCATAGCAACGCCTGCTTTACCTTCCTGCCCAGAAGTAGTCCTTCTCTGAATTGCCTGTGGATAATGTGTACATACTGGGGAGTATCACTATCACTTCTTTCATCATTTACTAGTTCTTTTTTTAAAATATATTTTTATTGATTTCAGAGAGGAAGAGAGAGGGAGAGAGAGATAGAAACATCAATGATGAGAGAGAATCATTGATTGCCTGCCTCCTGCACGCCCCCTACTGGTGACTGAGCCAGAAACCTGGGCAAGTGCCATGACCTTCTTTTGACACTTAACACCTGAGCCACACCAGCCGGGCAATTACTAGTTCTTATAATAACTCATGGACATTTTCTCCAAGAAGCGTCAATTTATTTATTTTTTTATCTTGGAAAAGTTGGATTACCTGTTTTATTAGCCAATACATATCCAAAACTTTCTAAAATATCCTACCTAATAATAGACAAATATGCAAATTGACCATACCTCTGACACACCCACAAGCCACACCCACCATCCAATCAGAGTGAGCATGCAAATTAACCCAAACCAAGATGGCTACAGCCACAGAGAGCAAGGTTTCCTAGGTAACAGAGGAAGCCAAGCTTTCTGCCTGCCCTTGCCAGGCCTAAGCCTCCACTCAAGCTACAAAGTTTCAATTATAGAAGGTAAACAAATTCAAACAAATGGAGGCAGAATGGAGCTTGAGAGAGCAGGCCAGGGTTGCCACCGGCAACAGGGGAAGCAAAGCTTTCTGCACACCCTGCCCGGACCCACCCACTTAAGGCAACAAAGTTTCAATTACAACCCCAACAGAAATGGCTGCCGGCCACGGAGCGAGCAGGAGGCTTGGCTCCGCTCCAGGCTACAAAGTTTCCATTGTAGAAGGAAAATAAATTCCAGATACCAGGGCCTCCGCTTGCGTTGCCAGGGGGCATGGCCAGCCTGTAAACCACCACAGGCCCCTCACTCAGGGCACCCCATGCCCCAAGGGAACCCCCACCTGATCTGGGACGCCCTTCAGGGCAAACCAGCTGGCCCCCACCCCTGTACCAGGCCTCTATCCTATCTAATAAAAGAGTAATATGCAGATTGATCATCACTGCAACACACAATATAGCTGCCCCCATGTGGTCAAAGATCCTTCCCCCATGTGGACACAAGATGGCCACCACAAGATGGCCAGCAGGAGAGGGCAGTTAGGAGGCACCCGGCCTGCAAAGGAGGGCAGTTGAGAAGGACCAGGCCTGCAAGGGAGGGCAGTTGGAGGTGATCAACCCTGCAGGAAAAGGCAGTTAGGGGTGACCAGGCCGGCAGAGGAGGGAAGTTGGGGGCAAACAGGCTGGCATGGGAGTGGTTAGGGGGTGATCAGGATGGCAGGCAGAAGCAGTTAGGGGCAATCAGGAAGGCAGGCAGGCAAGCAGTTGGGAGCCAGCAGTCCTGGATTGTGAGAGGGGTCCCATATTGGAGAGGGTACAGGCTGGGCTGAGGGACAACCCCCTTCCATGCACAAATTTCGTGCACCAGGCCTCTAGTATGTTATATTTTTCCATTAGGAGTATTCTGTGATCATTACCAAAGACTCTTTAGCATTTTAGCAAATTATGCCAAACGATAGTACTTTTCATCTCTATACAATATGTCTGACACCCATAATCAGACATATTCCCCTGTCACCTGACAGAAGACAATATGTGCTCAAGCTTTTTTACTTAAGTAAATATTTGTACTGGTGTAGGGGAGGGAAACTTTTTTCTCTACTCTCCTGGATTCTTCAGCTAGGGCCTAGAAATCACACTAATGAAAGACAAATTAATGAAAAAAACAACAACACACAGAGTATATGAACATGTGCTGATTTAATACATGTGGGGAAAACCCAGTGAGGAGTGTCTCAAAGAGATGGTTAGAATATGGGCCTTACATAGTGTCTTAACAAATTAACTCATAGAAAAGTCATATAGTACTTAATGAATTTGGAGAAAAGAAACAAGAGAAAGGAAAAGGGATTTAAGCGTTTAGGGGTGGCAAACTGTGGGGAAGTAGAGGAGAAGAAACTAATGGAACATGAGGGTTATTTTAATAAGATTTGTGTAGATTCCTCTCAGGGCTGTGTCTAGGCTAATAAGAGTGTCAAGTTTTTGCAAGTGATTAAGCGTCTAATCTCCTCCTTGGCAAATGGGAGGAGAGGGGCAGAGAGCTTTTTGTTTTTTTCCATATCTGCTGTTTCTCAATTGTCTTCAGCTCAAAATAATCCTTATGCCAAAGTGGCATATTTTGGAGTGGCATATTGTTTTTTACTTTTTATTGAAATTATTGAGGTGAAATTGGTTTAAAAATTATGTAGACTTCAGGTATACAATTATAGAATACATCATCTGTATATTGTATTGTGTGATCAACCCCTCAAGTCTCCTTTCATCACCATTTACCTCTCCTTTGTACTCTTCTACCTCCCCCTTCCTCTGGCAATACTGTTGTATGTGTCTGTGAGGGTTTTTATTTTTTTTATTTATTTATTTCTTATATTTTATTGATTTTTAACAGAGAGAAAGGGAGAGAGATAGAGAGTTAGAAACGTCGATGAGAGAGAAACATCGATCAGCTGCCTCCTGCACACCCCCTACTGGGGATGTGCCCATAACCAAGGTACATGCCCTTGACGGGAATCGAACCTGGGACCTTTCAGTCCTCAGGCCGACGCTCTATCCACTGAGCCAAACCGGCTTCGGCAAGGGTTTTTAAAATGTTTTCTTACCTTAAAATACTCTGCACCTATAGGTATTGATGTTAATTGATACAATATGTGTATTTGATACACAGACAAATCTATGCTAAGCAAAGTTATAAAACCTAGCTTGCACACCCTCAATTACATTGCTTTTTACACCATTTATCATTGAAAGAATTATATGAGGCTTCTCATTTCTCACA
The DNA here is from genome assembly GCA_025583905.1 of Ia io. Classification (NCBI taxonomy): domain Eukaryota; kingdom Metazoa; phylum Chordata; class Mammalia; order Chiroptera; family Vespertilionidae; genus Ia; species Ia io. The sequence goes on along the minus strand of JAJQQW010000002.1, from coordinate 21,383,971 downwards.
CAGTATAGAATGGCAATAACTTAGTTTGTAGTCCATAGCCTGCTAGGGACCTTGTACCCAAAATATAAATGGATGACCCCAGTTCAGTTCACTGGTTAGATTCCACAGAAGACTGTAGCTACTCTAGACAGCTGTTAACTTCTCTGAATGTAGCAACATAATTAAAGGTAGGATTATTCAGAGTAGTTGCCTGAATATCAGCTTTAGAAAATGAGAAGGAGGCTTTGAAATAGGCAGAAGAGAAACACTAAAAACAGGTCCAAATTCAGATAAGCCACCTGCCAGAGATCCTGGTCATTTTCCTGGGATGAGTGCAGTTACTGGATAATAGATTGAACAATAAATACCAATGTTTTTGAAAACTAAGTAAAAAGCCATTTATCATAAACCATGTAATTTAAAAGTATATCTATACTAATAAAAGAGAAGTATGCAAATTGATCATCACTTCACGATGCCCACCAGCCAATCAGGAGTGCACAAATTAACCTGACAAAGAGGGTGGCAGCCCCACCCCCAGCAGCTCGGGGCCTCTGGGCAGCACGCATGCAGGTGCAGAGCAGCAGGGCGGGGCGGGAAGCCTGCTCTGAAGGAGAGGGCGGGGGGCAGAGGGAGCTACAGGAGTGACGCTCCAGCCAGAGCGAAGACTGAAGGCTCAGGCCGGAGTGAAGAAGGAAGGCAGCGGCCAGAGTGAAGGCCTGAGTCCCAGGTGCTGGAGGAAAACCAGTGCCGGTAGCCAAGGGAAGGAAGGCCTATTGCATGAATCTTTGTGCAATGGGCCTCTAGTTTAAATATAATTTCAAAAACATAGTCTTTGCATTTTAAAAAAAACAGCAGGAGAAAACAATAATAACACAAGCCCGGGATTTCTATCCTAAGTCAATTAATGTGGGATCATCTGTAAATTATTTCATACTAGAGGCTTGGTGCATGAAAATTCAGCCCGGCCTGTGCCCTCTTACAGTCCGGGACCCCTCAGGGGATGCCCACCTGCCAACTTAGGCCTACTCCGTGGGGGATCAAGCCTAAGCTGGCAGTCAGACATCCCTCTGGCAGCCCAGGAGCCCTCGGGGGATGTCCACCTGCCAGCTTATGCCCGCTCCCCGGGGGATCAGTCCTAAGCTGCAATTGGACACCATTAGCGCTGCTGAGGAGGCGGGAGAGGCTCCCACCACCGCTGCTGCGCTTGCAGCCGTCAGCCTGGCTTGTGTCTGAGCGGAGCTCCTCCTGTGGGAGTGCACTGACCATCAGGGGCAGTTCCTGCATTGAGTGTCTGCCCCCTGGTGGTCAGTGTACGTCATAGCGACCGGTCATTCCTGGTCATTCCGCCATTAGGGTCAATTTGCTTATTACCCTTTTATTATATAGGATATCTTACCTCCTGACAGTGATAGCAATGTTTCTTATGATCTTAAGTAATTTTTAAAGATTAAGTGAAATGAGGTATGCAGAGCACTTAATACAAAGCTTGCAAATACATAAATGCTCAATATGTGGTAACTAGTAATATTTTTGTAATTATTGCTAGTATTATTGAATTTCTACTTGTATTAAAGTTTAAGCAAATATTTTTATCCAAGTTATAGAATCCTGATATTAGGAGGAATTCAACTTTGAAAATATTTTTATCTATAATCTGTGAGTAATCTTTTTCTTCCCTCAGTATGATAATATATTAAGGAAAGACCTTGAACACAGGGCCACACATACAGAAACAGTTCATTATATTTTAACCGTGTTCTTTTATAGCTGTATGTATGATAATGTTCTTGAAACTAAGGTAAATTCCTATCTTAATATTGAAGTCTTAATCTTGCAATGAAGGGTGAGAACAGACTGAATTGTAAGTGCTTCTTGATTCTGTACCTTCCAATAAGGTCAAGAATCAGAATCCACTCCAATTATGCTAAATGAAATTTTAATTTAAAGTAAATAATTGGTAACTAGGTACTGGAGAGTTAAAAAGGAAGAAAGGGTATACGGTGGAATTACAGAAGTAGTAACTTCAGGCAACAGGACTAAAGAAAGAGAGGGAATGCCCTTTAGCGTCGTCCCATGAACTGAAGGGTCACTGGTTCCATTCCCAGTCAGGGTTCAAGCCAGGATTTCCAGCTCCATCTCGGTGGGGGTCATACAGGAAGCAGCTGATCAATGTTTCACTTTCCCACCGATGTTTTCTCTCTCTTTCTCCCTCTCCCTTCCTCTGTCTCTAAAAAATCTTACAGTTTGGAAGAGGAAATCTGCAGAACAGGGATTCAGATCTCTCCCAGGAGGGTCTTGGCCAGCTGCTGCTCCAACCTCACCTGCTAGAACTTCAGGTGCTCAAGTGAGGTGCCTCTGGAGCTGAGAACTCAGTCAGACCTCTGAGGAGGAGGAGGAGGAGGAGGGAATGGTAGTTATGAAAAGGGCTGAAGTAAGACAAATTCTAGAAGTATGGGGAAAACTGCAAATTGAAATTAACTGCTATTGCTGTAACGAACACCCAGCTGAGTTGCAGAACACAGCTGGGGTGATGCTACAGGAAATGAAGCAAACAGAAAGGATCAAGTCCCCTCTTCCTCCTCCAGACATCCAGTTTCTCTTTGTTGCCCCTGCTGTGTGGACCTACCAGCTGGCAAAGAAGAAATATGGTTTGCAGAGCTCCAATCCCACATCACAAAATAGGATATAGAAAAGTGAGTTTAAAAACAATCTTAGAGGGATGGGGGAAGGGCAGAAAGAGATTTTCCAAAGAACTTATATGCAAATATGCATGACCCATGGACACAGACAATAGTGCAGTGAAGGCCTGGGGAAGGGGCAGGAGGTTGGTAGACGGGGGAAAAGGGGACATCTGTAATATTTTCAAAAATAAAGGTAATTTTTTTAAAAAGCCACTAAACAGGAGGTTCTAAAATATTTTGTAGCTGGTCAGGATTTTGTTGTTTTTAAAGTCACAGTATGGATATTTTCCCATAACAGCATTTCTGATTTTTTTTTTTAGCTTCTAAATAAAAGCAACAATGGAATGGAAAATACTTTCACATGATGGTTTCAATTTTCTTAATAAATGAAATAAGATTACTTCAAAAGCCGACTAAAAGTCTATTCAGAAGCTTTTTCAAGAGGGATGAAAATAAACCAGCCAACTTCAGTTTATAAAAAATCTACACATAGACATAGAACTAAAACTACCTGTTAACTCCCTGACACGTAGATGTTACTTGTAATGCAGAAAATGATATATGTCAATACTTTCATGAACTCTTATGCATTTCTATAGATTTTACTTTATTTAAATGCCACTTTAGTTACCAAAAAATGGAAAACCTTTAAATTAGAGAAATGCATGAGGAAACAGCATTTTATAAAGATACTTTTAGGTCAAATTTCCAAAACTCTATTAAGGAATATGTCATACTAGAGGCCCAGTGCATGAAATGTGTGCACAAGGTGTGTGGGGGGGTCCCTCAGCCCGGCCTGCACCCTCTCACAATCCGGGACCCCTTGGAGGATGTCCATGTGAGATTGGGCCTAAACTGGCAGTCAAACATCCATCTCACAATCCGAGACCACTGGCTCCTAAATGCTCACCTGCCTGCCTGATCGCCCCTAACCATTCTGCCTGCCTGCCTGATCACCTCTAACCCCTCTGCCTGCCTGCCTGCCTGCCTGATAGCCCCTAGCCCCTCTGCCTGCCTGCCTGATAGCCCCTAACCCCTCTGTCTACCTGCCTGGTTGTCCCTAACCATTCTGCCTGCCTGCCTCATTGCCCCTAACCATTCCGCCTGTCTGCCTAATGGCCCCTAACCACCTCTGCCTCGGCCCCCGCCACCGCAGCTTTGTTGGGAAGGACTTCCAGAATGACGCCCAGAAGGTCATTTGGGTGTCCGGTTTAATTAGCATATTACACTTTTATTATTATAGATTTTCAAAATATGCAACAAATTTGCATATAATTCTGTATTGGTCTTATAGTACTAAAAATGTATATTTATCTTTCTTTGCATAATGAAAAGTTCTTGGAAGAGGGATATTCAAATATGCAGCTCATAACTGACAATAAGTCAAGATGAGTTGGAAATTTGAGACTATCGTTGTGATAGTACCGGAATCTAAATCAGTTTGATTCTAGCATATTTATAAAGAAATATTATTAAAATTTAATCTTACTGGCATAATATGAGCATGTTATGTTTTAGGCACTGCACCTAAAATAACTTAGAATTTCTATCTCGCCATCTGCCATATATTAAATGGACTCAATGTGTATTACTGCATTTGTTACATTTGGTTCTAATCTTTCCCCCATCTCAGATGAACACAAGCTTGTAGACATTTTAAATAAAAACATTTTTTTTCCCCCAGCATAAGTGAACATTTCTCATTACCCATTGCAATCTTTCAGATAGCTGAGAAAATGGATGGGTTCACTGAAATTCCAGATCAGGTATCCAAACAAAACTGAAAGCTTATTTTTAAAAGCTGTGACAAAGGGTTTTAAATGGAAGCAGTACAGAACGAATATGGTATCATCTAAATTGAACTAGACCTCACAGAATAGCAGGAGAGATTAATAACGTGTGCACCAGCATATTTTATTCATGGTTATAGCCACTACACTTCCAAAATCTGAAATTCAGAGACTAGAAATCTCTAAAGAAGTGATAAATGCAGAAGGTGGAGAAAATAGGCCAAAGTTCCGGAGTGACGTCTTGACACTCACACGTGCTCCTGTGGCATCCATTAGTCATGTGTCGTCTTCCCTTTAGAGAGTGATGACTTCTTTTTGCCTTATAATTATTTATATAGGTTAAATAAATAATGTCCTCTTCTGCTTTTCGGGCTGATGTACCTCTTCTTCTTTGAAAGGAGGAGTTTAGGAACGGCATTCCACGATTCTACACAGCTTCTTCTGGACAAGGGAGATGAATTGTTTACTCCTCCATAAAAAGCTCCTGGCCAAGTTTAAGTCTGCAAATACCCATGAAGACCTAGTTTACAACTTCAAGCTGATATTACACACCTAGGTATAGCTGTGAGGTACACTCAATAGCAGCCGTTTCAAACCTGTCTCTTTCACTAAACTAGTAATAACAAGGTTCTGAAAACAGTGAGCCTAGCTAAAAAGATGTCCCATCTCTATTGAGAGTAGACTTGCACCATTCTCTCTTTGTTGTAGGACCTCTTTAGATGTGGTTTTCTCTTGGGAACATTCTCCCAGCTTATCTTACTCATCCTTTAGTGTTTTAAAGTGAACTTTGAATTTGAGTTTTGTCTTTCAAAGTATAAAAGAGACTCGGAGGAACACATGGGAATAGTGATCAAGAAAAGGAGTTATTCTTTATTATAACTGATTGAGAGATTCTGCCTAAAAGTCAGAGATTATAGTTCACTCCATCAGTTTCCAAAACGGAACATGTTTCATTCTACCAATTGATATAACATGTAGAATATTTATCTGGGACCACGTTAGGGCATGAATGAGAGAGTTGGGCATATCAACTCAAGTCCTATAAAATCTACTGTCCACTGTTCTTTTATGTCCTTTTCAATGTACTTTCCTATGTTTGCCAGTAAACTGCCTGTCAGGTGATTAGCATGTCCTTGGCTTGGAAAACTGAGGGAAGTATGTTCAGGAGCCTGTATCTTGTGCTAGGCCAGCCCTGTTCTGATAGCTGTGGTGAGGAGCAAGAATAAGCAGGCCAAACTTTGCAAAAGGGAATGCAGAAATATACATGTACGTTTAAGCTTTTGTCATGCATGCTAACACCCCATTGAACAAAATTAATCACAACTAAACCCAGTGTCATGGTGAGAGGAGGCTACATAATTTTAGAGAGAAGGGAGTAGATACAAGAGGTAATTAATTGGGGTTATTCATGCAGTCAATAATTCTACCACTCACTAGCAGTGATTTTGACTTTACTACACACATCAAATATACATCAGTTGAGAATCTCTCTTTAAGAATAGGCTTTCCCTCTTTCTATGACTTCTGTATTTTCCGTATTAAAATAGTACTTACAGATACCGCAGTGAAAGTAGTTGGATTGTCATTCTAAGATAGTATTTATAACCGTGCCGTCTAATGTGGTAACCGCTAGCCATATGTAGCTACAGAGCATGTGAACTAGGACTTGTCTGAATTTAGATGTGCTATGATTGTAAAATACAAATTAAACTTTGAAGATGTACAATGGAAAAAGCACATAAATGATTTCATTAATGCTTTGTATTGGTCACATGATGAAATTGTAGTATTTTGGATACACGTAGTGACTAAAATCAGAATGTTGAAAGGGCTATATTCCTTTCTAGGGACTTTAGGGGGGAAATGTTATTGTTTTGACCTTTTCAGCAGGACACCCACATTCCTTAGCTCATGCCCTGCTTCCTTCATCTGGACAGATTTCACACACACACACACACACACTTTTTACTAAATGACAATAATAGTTTAAACTTGTTTAGCTCTCATGTGGGCTATGAACTTGATATGGATTATTTCAATTGTTGTATCATTTGTAAAATAAAGGCTTAAGACAAATATTAAGTACCTGTTTCATAATCACACAAAAGTAAATGACTAAACCAAAATTTGAATAAAGATGTAGGAATCCCTTTCACATCCCGCGTGGTCCAGGATTCTGATTCAGGTTTCGAGTTCTGGAGAAGGGCCACACACAAATGAAAAGAGACTTGAAGAAATTCAATTTGGCGAAATGGGGGCCAGGCAGTAGTCCAACTCGAGTGGGAGAACTACTCACTGCTCTGGCCCTGCCATCCCTTTTATTGAGGTTTTGGGAAAAACATCTTAGGCAAGATAAACAGCAATTTACATGGGAAAAACAAAGGTGAAGGCTGCTTCAGCTAACAACGTCTCAACTAAAGGGTGAGGGGTTAGAGCAATTAAGGTTGTTGACCAGCCTTCCTGGCTTCCTGTCAACATCTCTCTTTTAGTGAAACTGATTTGTTTCCGGCATCTCCCCCGTTTTCTTTTCTTAAAAAATCTTGCATATGCAAACTAGAAATAAACATATAAGAACAAAAAATGAGACAAGCAACAATGGCTATGCTGAGAGTTCAAATGAAATCAGTCTGCAGTAAGTTTCTTTCTGGGCCAACAGTTTTTGAATCCCAGTTTCAATGTCCAACAGTTTTTTGAGTACATGTCAGCAATGGTATCTGGATGGTGGACAAATGGTGGTAATGCAGGTCCGACCTCTGGTTTGGTCCTGGGCAACCTGCAGTGACGCACAGCTGCTGACTGCTAGCATGGCAAGGCGTCGTCAGTGTCATCCATCTCTGGACTGCTTCTCTTCTGTCTTTATGGCTGGAGCATTCCTGTCAATTCCTCCCTGTTGCAGGAATCCACATGGTCTTGGAGTTGTTTTCTGAAAATATACAAACATATTCTCGACCAAAAGTTAATAAAGCAATCCTTTCTATAAATTTGACTTGAGATCTTTATTTTTTGCCCAAATGATTTTCCTTTGGCTTATTTTCATACCATGTGTGTTTTTCATGGCTGTCTTGCTGTTATCATTAAAATGAAAATTAGTTTTCAAAGGAAAAAAAATTTTCTGGATATTTTTCCTTATATAATATTTTTCCACTATCCCCCCTTTTTTGATTTAATTATTAGGAGGCTTTTGGAAAATTTTTATAATGCATTCTTGATCATTTTAAATTTTAATTTTTTGCACAAAAATATGACTGCTTTTAGGTTCATTGCATGTTAAGCAATTTTACCATGAAATGAACTACCAATAGAAATTTTAGTTAATACTTTAGAAACAGCTTTTTGTCAAGTATAATTAAATTTTCTTGAATATTCACTTATTTCAATTAGCCAATTTAGATTAATCTGAATACTTGACTATTTTACTGTCAAATTTAATACTCTAACAATAATCTTCATTTACCCTGTAAATATTAATGCAAAGGATTATTTGCATCCTTGAGAAGGTGCTAAGCATTCCTGGTATTAGACTGGATTTAGATATAGGGCTGTTGCTGTCAGCCAAGTCTCTGTTGCCTGGGTCCCAATCTGAGCTGGACAAGTCTCTGTCGGCCACCTGGGTCCCGATCTGAGCTGGACAAGTCTCTGTCGGTCACCTGGGTCCCAATCTGAGCTGGACATGGGAAGCGCGAAGTGGCCATGGGGCAGGAGACCTCCCTCAGAAGGGGTGAGTGTTCAAGCCCCTGCAATGTTGGGGGGATGAGGATCTGTGCCACACCTCTGTTGACACCCAAGTTCTCTCCTGATGGCTCCTCTGTGACTGTGCCTGTCTTAGGTTGTTCCTCCCCTGAGGAATCTTACCCGTCTCTGGCTAACCAGCCATCCTCCGGGGCCAAGCAGGGTGATGTGAGGTTCAGGTTTGTCTCCTTGGTAGCCTATTCCCCTCATGGCCTCCACACCCAGTACCTGCCTTGGGATCCCCTCGCCTGCTGGCGGGGCCCTGGCATTGATCACATATCTTGGGGAACCAAGGTTTCTTCTCCAGGGAGGACCCAGCTCACGCCATTGTGCGAGAGACAGATCCATGGTATCAGCCACCATGAGGCTTCAACCTCAGCATGAACAGAGAGCTCAGGCAACGGCTGTGGGCAATTGGATTGTGAGAAGTGGGTCCCTCTTGGCAAAAAGAGCAAGAAGGGCCAATATAGAATGCTCAATGCCTTCCCAGGGGGCCTTCCACACAGTGGAAGGGATTAAATCCTTTCGTGTGCTTTTAAATTGCTGCCAAACATTCAAAGAATTAGTTTGTAAGTTTGTTTGGGATAAATTTACAATATGCTATTGTAAAATATCAAAAACTACAATGACATTGTAGAATAATATTATGTAATGATATTCTTTGCTCTAGGCCATGGCAATTCAATTTCAAACTGGAAGAAATATTTAGTTACTTCATTTTGCCCTTTTTGGGGCCCAAAACCTTCATAACATTTAAAGTATATTTGTTAATTTTTATTTGATAAGGCTTTCCATGCAATTTAAAGTATATTAGATCTTTTTAAAAAAGATTTACTTTAAGAAGAGAGGATAAATTTCTTGTATTACTCCGGGCCCTTGGAGCTTTCCAAGAATCATCTCTGTTAAGACCTTGAAATTTTAACATGGAAAAAAAACATCAAAAATATATATATCCACATATGATTTAAAGATTATAATACTTTTTTATAATTACCTTAATATATCAAATTTAAACTTTTAGAGCTGGCCAGTCAAATATTTTTAGCATGTCCTAGATTAATAAAACAATAACACTTTATATTTCTAAGAATAAATACAAGACATAATCAATTAAGAGCTTCAATTCTGTCCTCTAGGTTTTTTATGAGGCAAATTTAAACTTTACTTTTTATTTGCCAGTGGCTCTGGAAAACCAGGTTTGGTTTATTTGAATGTAAATTACCACATTTCTTAGCACACTGGGAGAGTGGGCCTCCATATTGGATCTCCACGTATCTCCCTTTCCCCACATCCTACTTACTTGGGGGAAGCATCAGCAACAGATTTGGCCACACATTTTTTTCATGCTTAATAGATAAAGACAGATCTCAAATTTTTTCTTTCTTTTTCGCTTTCCAAAGTAATAACTAACACATAATTTGACCAAGATTTGAATTTCTCTGTGAGTTCCTTTATAATTTTCAAATGAAACCTTAAGTAATCTCATTGCAGGAGAGCAGATAGCCTTGCCCTCTCCTGCCACCCCTGAACCTCTCCGCACCAGAGGCAGCTTCAGCAGTGGAGCCTCACCTCTTATTACAGATTTTAAATTCCAAATACAAACTAAGATTTTAATTTGAACAAAAACCCACATTCTTTAAGCATGCAAACCAAAACTTCTAATAATAAAGTTTACTTTATATTTATAACCTAATTCTTCCCCATTAGCCTGGCTGAAAAAGACGTTCCCACCCTACTTACATTTCATGACTCTGCAGCTGGCTGTGGGTTTTTGTGTGCGGTGAACTTCCCTCACCTTTTTCCAGTGAATTTTCCATACCTTTCCTCGGTGTAATTTTTTTCTTTCCTTCGCTCTTAGGCGAAAAATACCTTCTCCTCCAGAAGTCCCTCGGTAGACGCCAGAATGTAGGAATCCCTTTCACGTCCCGCATGGTCCAGGGTTCCGGTTCAGGGTTCGAGTTCTGGAGAAGGGCCGCACACAAATGAAAGGAGACTTGAAGAAATTCAATTTGGCGAAATGGGGGGCCAGGCAGTAGTCCAACTCGAGTGGGAGAACTACTCACTGCTCTGGCCCTGCCATCCCTTTTATTGAGGTTTTGGGGAAAAACATCTTAGGCAAGATAAACAGCAATTTACATGGGAAAAACAAAGGTGGAGGCTGCTTCAGCTAACAATGTCTCAACTAAAGGGTGAGGGGTTAGAGCAATTAAGGTTGTTGACCAGCCTTCCTGGCTTCCTGTCAACATCTCTCTTTTAGTGAAACTGATTTGTTTCTGGCATAAAAATAGTGTCAATAAAAGTGTATACATTTTTAGAAAATACAGCATACTGAAGTAGTATTATAATGAATTACTTTTCTAGTGCTGCCATAACAAAGTTCCCTGGACTAGAGGGCTTAAACAACAGAAATTTATTTTTATATACTTTTGAGGCTGAAGTCCAAAATAAAAATGTCAGCAGAATTAATTTTATTCTAAGGACTTTTGGCTATCTTCTCCTTTTGTCTTACATGTTTTCCCCTCTGTGCGTATCTCTATGTCCTAATCTACTCTTCTTATAAGGACACAAATCAGACTGGATTAGGGCCCACCCATATGATCTTATTTTACATTAATTGGCTCTTTAAAAGACCTATTTCTAAAAATAGTCACATTTGGAGTTGCTAGGGTTTGGGACTTCAACATATGAATTTTGAGAAGACACAATTCTGCCCATCCTATGTAGTTTCTCAGACCAAAAATGGAAAACATAGATCCATTATTGCCCAGTGGAAAGAGGATAAAATTGCTCAAACTAAGACCAGAACTCATGACTCTTACTTCTAATATAGCAAACCCTGCTAAATTAAATTTGGAAAGAAATGGGAAATAGCAAGGATTGGTAGATAAAGAAAGATGATCAAAATCCTTGGAGATGAATGCACTGGATATAAAAAACTCTGTACGAATGAAACATAAAATACACCCAGTGTGCTGAAAGTTTAGGAACATGCTGATGATGAGATTTTCCATTGGACAAACTGGCAATGCTATCACTTAGAAAGAATTCGTGCTGAACTAAGAGGAAGAGAACCAATTTAGTGCTCTAAGGAGTGCAGCCTAAAGTTTGGTTTGTTCAGAAACACTCAACAGAGCATGAACAGGAACAGAGTAGGTGGCCAGCGGGGGTGAGTGTTGTCAATGGAACTTAGAATATTAAAGAGGAATGTGGAGGCGGAGGCTGAGGGTAATCATCTGCTGATCTACAGAGCTTTCTTTTCCCCTCTCCCAAGATTAGCGAACTGCCAGTTTCGGTGAGGTCCACTTGCATGAAGTCCTCAGAGTGAAACTTTGATCTGCTGATTTTTCCTCCCACCTATTTTTCCTAGAACTCATAAGCTTTTTACTCCTTAATAAGTGTCCCATGTGTCTGAATTACACTTTCCCCGTTTATTACTATTTTAATGACTTTGTAGCACAATTTCTCTTAGGCCAGTTTGTGCTGAAGAGCCCCTTTCATTGCAGATTTTCTCTTTCTCAACCTCCTGCCTTTCAAATCAAACTCCTGTAGGGACTAATTTGTACTGACACATTCCCTTCAAAGACTTATTGATAAAACAAGGGACTGATGCAGCACTAATGCATCTAAATCTCTAAAATTAAACCATTAATTATTGTCCAGTGTTGGACATTTTAATGCAAAAATTAACTGGATAAGAAAATTTAAAATACTCTATCTGAAATATGAATCAAAAGCATGAGGACAAATCAAAGAGATATTATTTCCTGACTTTTTGCTGGGTTCTTGTGACTGAGGTATTGAATACCAGGCATTGAATAAAGACAGCATAAATGGGGCTATAGACCAAGAGCAAACTCCCATGTCCTATATTATTATGCCTCTGGACTCCTCATCTACTTGAGGAAAATGTTGAACATATTATGAAAGATGTGTTTCTGCTTAGAAATCCTTGGAACACCCCATGTATTCAGTACTATATTTTCTTTTCCTTTATCTAAACATTCTTTCTAGATGACTTGATGTCATCTCTCAGATACAAATTATCCATATACTGATAACTCAAAATTTGTATCACCATCTCTGGCTCCCTCCCTTAAATTAAAATTTACATGTTCAATTATCAATCTGATGGAAACAGTTGGAAGGCTAATAAATATCTCAAAATGAAAATAGGCAATAGAGAATTGCTCATTATGTTGTCTAATTTTACTTCCTAAGTTTTATTCATTACAGTAAATGAGCAACTATTCACCCAGTTGAGCCATTCAGCAATGTAGGTTATAGTTTTTATTTTTCTCTGTGATTCACTCTCATATCCAATTTATTAGCAATTCTAAATCCAAACCATATTCTCAGTTTAATCATATCTCTTCATCTGTGGTACAGAAGAAAATTGCAGTGGACCAGTTAGACAGGAAATAATGTATTCAAAGTCTATTGCAATAGGGGTCAAACTATTGAAATAGGAGAAATATTACATTCAACTCTGCTGAAGCAAAAAGAAAGAGGATTTTGAAATGCTTAGATGACCGAATGGAAAAGTCCCTGAGGACATTGGTGGGGAGGTTGGTCAATGTGATTAGGCCACCTGTGCTTGCTTATTTTACTAGTAATTTGTCCAAGAAGTTAGGTTCCTACCCTCCCAGAGACACATCTGAGATATGAGAAAGCCTTATCTTTTCTGATGATTCCATTTCGAAGGGATGGCTTTCAGCTCCTTGAGAAAAACATTAAGTTGAGGAGAATTTTCATCTCAAAGAGACCTAGAACAAATTTACAGTATCAAGTTTTCAAAAAAATAATGTTCTAAGAAAAAGGAGGTCAGGGTATGTAGTCAGGACTAAGCCTGTCTAAAATTAAGACAAACTTAAGGGGATCTTTAGGCCATCTGGTCAATTGCATGATTATTCTAAGCAAAGTCTAATTACCTTTTGCCCGGACTACTGAAATGTTTTTCTAAGTAGTATTTCCTCTCTCCCTTTATTCACTGTAGGTAAATAAAAATAGATCTCTTTTTTAATTTATAATTTATTTTGATTGGAATTTATTTCTAAGGCTATAATAGAATCTTTACAATGAATATTCACTTTTTCACTCTAAAGTTGCTAAAGTGAGCTTTAAAAAATATTTAAAAAATTATATCAATCCCATGCTTAAACTCTTTCTAACACTTCTCACAGCATTTAGAGTAAAATAAAAGCTCATGCACACTTATTAAGCCCTATATGATCTCTTTTTTTTTGTTTCTTTGTCACCTATTTATACATACTTCCTTCTTTACCCTAACCATACCAAACTTGTTCATGGTTGGGCCTTTTGATCCGGTCTTCCCTTGGCATGAGCTATGTGCCGGTTAATTTTATATATCAACTTAACTGGCCTAAGGGATGCCCAGATAGCTTATTTTTTAGTGTGTCTGTGAAGGTGCTTCTGGAAGAGATTAGCATGTATTTTAATAGACTAAGTAGAGAGATACAGCCTCACTAACATGAATGGGCATCATCCAATCCATTGGAGGCCTGAATGGAACAAAATAGAAAAGGCAGGGCAAATTCTCTCTCTCTTCTTGACCTCAGAAATCCATCTTTTCCTGCTGGAAATTGGAGCTCCTGGTTCTCAGGTCTTTGGCCTCAGACGGAAATTATACCACTGATTCCCCTGGTTCTCCTACCTATTCTCTCTCTCTGGATTCTAGTAACAATTTGAAGGAGCTTGGATGTGATTCTTTCCCAGCACCTCCAGATAAGTGTTGAGCTGGACAATATTTTTATTTTGGCATTGGGAGAAAACTCTGCTTCTCTCCCCTCCAGCATAGGAAGGACAGTGGTTTACTTTCTTTGATCCCATAAGGTATTGTCTTGGTGAAAACTGATACCTTTTCCTAGAATTGGTTCATGTCCATCTCAAATAGCTATTAGTAAATTGGACCAATAATATGTGACTATATAAACCTAAGTCAGTGACACTGGCCCTTGACCCAGGAAAATAATGGAAATTTCTTATAAATAAAATTTAAAAGAGTAAAAGTGGTTAATTTATCATTATATCAATTGATATTCCTTTCTAAAATTTTGTGTTTCTGCCTCTTCCTATAGTACCTTCACTCATTTATTGCCATTTATATCACTCTAGTAGAAATAATAAGCTTCATACATGCAGGAACTCTTTCAATTTTGTTTATTTCATATCCTAATACTTATAATAGGCTTGCCACATATTATTCACTCAATACCAATTTTTGAATGAATTAATAGAATAATACATAAGGGAATTTCCATATATTTTTCTCATCTGTCTTAAATCAGAAGTGTTGTGTGCATAAATCAGTACAAAGAGCCTCCCAATTATTTATATATCTATATATATAAAAGGCTAATATGCAAAGTGTCCCCTTGGGAGTTCGACCAGGAGACCGGGAGTTCGATCACTCACTATGATGTGCACTGACCACCAGGGAACAGCACGGAACATTGAGGGTGACCAGCAGGAGGGCACAGAGGGAAGGAGGAGGCGAGGAGGGGGGAAACCGTGCTGGTGGCAAGGGAAGGAAGAAGCAGGGAACCTGATCAGCCCTGATCATCAGCCAGGCCTAGGGATCCTACTCATGCATGAATTTCATGCGCCAGGCCTCTAGTATAGATATAAGTTTGGTTGGCAGAGTAAAATGTGTAACAGAGCATGGGTCAGATAAGCTAGATTGTTCAAAAAATAATTGCCCCAAAGATAATTCCATCTATAGCATATGGGTTTTCTTTCTTTCTTTTTTTTTTACTACCCCCCCCCCCAGAACAATCTAATAAGCTTGATAAGTATAAATTCTTCACTTCTCTTTAGGTTGCATAGACACAGCCTTAACTGGCTCTTTATATAATCATCACCAAGTAATTGTATTCCAGCTGGATCCTTTGTGATTCCCCTTTGACCACAAATTAGTTTGCACTAAGTGACACAAGCCATATTGTGTGGCATCTTTTATTACTGCCACTCACTGACATGTGGCTGAGAACAACGAATATGTTTTGAACAAGAATTGTGCTGTTATCTGGAAGGCCAAATGAAAACCTGCCCGACCACAATTGTCTGAATAATTATTTTAGACATATTTTTTCTGACTTCTCCTCCCACTACATAGTAATGTAATTAATTACTGGCAGTGCTTTTATGTATATTACACGTTCATAAGATGTTTTTCTTTCTGTTTTATTCCTTCTCAATGAAGTGGAGTTTGTGTATGAAGTAGTATTAATAACTAAACGAATAGCTTCAGTCTGGGGGCCATCATACTGGGCCCTTTCCCTATCTCAGATGTCAGGAGGCAATCTGAGTACTTTATAAGGCAACATAGAATAAGGGAAACAACTATTGAGAGATTATCACAACCAAGATTCCAAAGCTCTCACTAAGTTTTTCAAAACCTAGTATTTTATGAATGATTTATATTCTTCTTATATAGAAAAGAAATTCCATTTGCAATTATTTCATAAATGCAAATTCTCAATTATATGCTATATATACCATATGTATACATATATATACACACACATACATATGTACATACACAATACTAAAGACAAATTAACCATCTTCCAAGCAATTATTTTAAGTATCACCTCATGAATAAAAGAAAATTAGAGTACATCTTTTCTAAATATTTTCTATATTGAAAAATTAATAAGTAAACTAAAGGAAACAGATGACAAGGGTATAAGTACAAGCACATAAGTAAGTGCTAACCACAGAGCAATTAAATAAGATCATTTAATGCAAGACATTTTAGGATTATAACATTGGATTTAGACAGAAAGTTTTATATCAATTATCTTACTGTGTTAAAGTATTGCATGAAAAAATAAACTTCTTTTTTTAAAAATGTGCATTTAATTAAGCATAGCTTATTTTAAAATGGTGGAAATAAAAGGTAACATAATAAAAACCAAGTTAAGCAATGCTTAATATTAAATACACACATTAGAAAATTCAAAGGCAACTTTAAAATCAGATACTCATTACATATGTTTTTATATTTTATGCTAAGAATAAAATACTTTGAAACAAAGATGAAGATTTACATTAGTGTTATATTTAATGTAGACATGTAGAAATTAAAAGTTGGGAGAGTAAATACATTAAGGAATCAAAAGAATACTAAGTAATTGTCTTAATAGTGGGTTTAAATTCACTATTGCTCTCTGTTCTCAAAAAAGAAATAAAGATTATCATCTGAATATTTAATATATGTTTGGAACTGCACAGACTTTGGTAACCTGTGGCTTATAAATAGTGATGAATCATTCACAAATATATATTCAGTACATTGTAAATGTGTAGTAAATACAACACCTTAAATACCTTATACATTTACTCTAAAAATCTGTTCATTTTTCTTACAAATTATTTTTCAAACCTCAAATTCTAACATAACAGAATATGCTGAACAAGTCTATATTCCACCTTTATCTTTTCAAGTTGAAGTATTCTTTTTTGTGCATTTCTTGTACAAAACTTTATGCATGTGTATGTATGTCTCTTACAGTCTTTGTCTTTTCATTCCTTGATGCCTATGGCTCTTCTACTGGTATACTCTCACAATCTCTTGATCCCCTCTACCCCCAGTTTACCTGCAAGGGAGTTACTTCTTTAAGTCATATAATGAGATAACTTTAAGTTCAAATTCTGTCACTGAATTAATAAGAGGATACAAACAAAAGAATGCTGTGATTCCGTGCCCTACAATTAGAAAGAGTGCTATTCTTTTCTGCAACATTTCGGACCCCCTGATGCTCAGAGAGTAAGAATTTAGGAAGACAATAAAGGAGTTAATTGCAATAGTCAAGATGGAAGTGATTAAAGCATTTAATGGAACCATTTCTATGATTGTACTCATTGTCACAGCACTTCTAAGTCTTACAAGGATCACAGAAGCACATAATCCATGAACAATAAAAATGTATGGGCCAATATTTTATTTTTAATTGTTTCCAATTTTAATTTCCTAAAATATAACCACATAATAATTGTTAATGTCCAGCATGCATACTGTACAGATGGAAAACATTTTCCACTCATCTTTAAAAATACCCGTCTAGAGAGTGCTGATTCTTTCCATTTGTACCTCTCTATTGACTAAGTCATAGGATCATGGTTAACCAATACACAAATAATATAATTCTATCAGAACATTGAGTGTATTAATAAATTTTGTGTATGTGTTTTTAACACAATAAAGCCACTGTCATTTCATTATCACCCAAGAGGAATCCCAGTGTAGGGGATCAGCATAGGCCACCCGAAATATGCTACATTGACATAGGAATTATTTGAGCTGAAGACAGTAGAAAAACAACAAATACCAAAGCTTTTGCCTTCCTACACCATTTGCCTAAAAGCATATTGGACTCTTTATCATCAGAAACAACTCTAGATTTAGCCCAGACACAACCGTGAGAGGAATATGCATAACAAACTTTACTAAAATAACCCTTATTTTCCATTACTTCCATGCCCCATATATTTACCTTCCCATAGTTTGCTGCCCCTAAAGGCCTAGACTCTTTTTTCTTTGTTTTGTCACTTTACTACAGATTGACTGTTATTTGTTAAGATGCTATATAAGCCCATGTTCTAACCACCCCTTTGAAATATTTATCAGTTTTTCCCACTTGTATGTGAACTGCACATGTTAATAAGTGCTGTTTTGTTTCTCTTGTTAATTTCTCTTTTGTCAGTTTAATTTCCTGAGTCCCAGCTGTAGAACCTAGGAGAGTAGAGGACAATTTTTTCCCCTCTTTTCCACTATTATACTAGGAACTAGGAACCATTTAGCAGAAAAGAACTAGCTTTGATTCAAAGAACTTATATTCAAACTAGAGGCCAGATGCATGAAAATTCATGCACTGGAGTTGGGGGGGGAGTCCCTCAGCCTGGCCTGCCTGCTCTCACAGTCTGGGAGCCCTCAGGGGATGTCCTACTGATGGCTGCAGTCTGGCCTCCCTCTGCGGGAGGCGACTGGGTTGATCAGGGGAAGGTGCAGCACCCATCACCCTGCTGCTGCTGCCACTGCCTGTTGCCGGCCCTCCTCAACCCTCCTCAGCCCTCCTCAGCCCTCCTCGGCTCTTGCAGCTGCAGCTGTAATTAGCATATTACCCTTTTATTAGTATAGACAGGAAATCTCATCTATCAAATGCACTAGTCAACAATGGCCAATGCAATGCATCAACAATGCAAAGCCAGTTTGCCAAATTAAATGCCATAACTTTCCCTAGAGGAAGAATCTCCTGATATTACAGATCACTAAATTGCTTTTCCTCTTTTCAGTTGTGAACATGGCCTTTTTTCCTAAAATTATGTTTAGCTAGGTACATTGTTTTTTCTTGACCATAGCATTTTTGATGTGGATGATCATGCTAAAAGTGAACTAAAACTCCTCTTTTTTATAAGTAAGTACACTCAAAACAATTAGCTAGGCTGCCTAATTTTTCTAGCCAAAATGAGGCACACTTGCACTTATGCACATGCAAACTCTCACACATACCACACACACACACACACACACACACACACAGGCATAGTTATATGTAAAAGACATAGCAATTCTCCAAATTTCTTAATTTGAACTAGGCACAATCTAGATAGACAATGGATAATACAGGTATCCATGTAAACTTAATGGCACTACCATCATAATTATACCATCACCCTAGAAAGAAGAATATACTTTTTCTCCTAATTTGAAATATAAAATTATGGAGACTTCATGAATGGTTTAATTTTGAATTTGGCTTTTCAAAATTGTTACTCAATAATTTTTATTCAAAATGATAAAACAAGCAAAAATAAATAATAAAATGTTTTTGAAGTTAGTTTCTTTCAATATAAGGCGTTGATGTCAGTCATGCATGTCTCATCAAAAATGGTAACATTGATTTAGCTGGCTTGGCTCAGGGGATAGAGCATCAGCCTACAGACTGAAATGTCCTGGGTTTGATTCTGGTCAAGGGCACATGCCTTGGTTGTGGATTTGATCCTTAGTAGGGGGTGTGTGAGAGGCAGCCAATCAAAGATTCTCTCTCATCATTGATGTTTCTATCTCTCTCTCCCTCTCTCTTCCTCTCTGAAATCAATAAAGATATATATTTTTAAAATATGATAACATCAGCCATTTTCAGGAGAGTATGTTTAGTGTTTTATAAATTTCTAACCAAAAACTCATTGTCATGTGTAAATGCAATATTTATTATCCCCAAGCAACAATAAACAGAAGAAGGATAAATGACTAACTCTGCTTTCCATGTTCCATCCAGGACCAGACATGACGACCTCTTCATGGCACTACTCCTCTTGCCAGCTCCCTCCCTCCACATCGTGAAGGCTCTTCTGTCTGTGCGGTATTCTTCTTACTTAGTGATGTCTTCAATGCCATCCAAGATACAAGCCAGGCATCTTTTCTAGAAATAACATTTTTATTTCCTTGAGCTAATATTAAAACACACCCTCTTTTGACCAATATTATACCTATGTGTAGCAGGACTAACAATATTGACAACAATTATTCGCTTAAATCTCTTATCTCTGACCAGTCTTTCTACTCTGTTAGGGCAGGGCCTATGCATCTTGTTCCCCAGCACCTAGGACACTGTCCGGCTTGGTGTAAATACTAAAATATCTGTTGAAAAATGAATGAATACAAATGTAAGTGAATGAGGAAACTTAAAGTAAGCAAATAAGCTCTAGAAGATGAAATGAAATCTTTGCAATTCTTTAGAAACATCATTACAGTCCTGGAAGGTGTGGTCAGTTGGTTGGAGCATCATTCATTCCATAGGAAGGTCTCAGATTTGATTCACTGTCAGGGCACATACATAGATTTTGGGTTTGATACCTTGTTGGGGCAGGTATGGGAGGCAATCAATCAATATTTCTCTCTAACACCAATGTTTCTTTCTCTTTCTCCTTTTTTTTAACATATATATATGAAGCATCATTATATTAAAAAAATCAGAAAGGTATTATAATAAAATGTATTTACTGTGATTTTACAAATGTATTTACCTTAATTCTTTTTAACATTTGATATTTTTTACTTCCCTCCAATAAATTTAATTGACATACAATGATTTTGCTTTGTTTAAATCATAATATTGCATAATTGGGAGTTGATATTACTGCAAAAGACTCACTGCAATAAATTTTTAGCATTTTCTACTTTTGGGAGATAAGTGAAAGAGAATATCGGGTCAGAAAAAAAAAAATTGTTTCCCCCTGAAAAACAGCAAGGACATATCTTCAGACCATAGATGATATGAAAGGAAAAAGAATGTACTATGCATGAAATGATTTGAGTCCTGGTTCTGGTTTATTTCATCAGTAAAAAGAAAATGCCTACTGATATTCCATTATGAACAGTTCTTCAGTGAGGACTACACATGAAAGACTGTGAGATTAGACCCTGAGGCTGATCGTCTCTAAACCATGCAAGGACACCTGGAGTGTCACACATAATTTAACTGCCAAAGTTTTGAGTTTTTCTGTTAATACTGCAGTATATCATTTCCATGATTCCTCTTACCAGTGGAAGGACTGTCGTAGCAGGAAGAGGGTCAGAATTAAGAATGGAGACAATGTGAGAAGCCTGACCAGGCAAATATATCTTTCAACAATGATGTTTCAAATGAAAAAGGTGAGTTCAAACCCTTCCCAACCCACTTACTCTACCCACCCCCAAATTCTAATCATCTGTGTCCTCTTTTGGCAACTAGACTGTGACATATTACACTATTGACAGTGCCCTTCGAAGTAAAGGTCTAGAAATAAAGATAAAATGTCTAGATGTGCAATCAGAGTTACTTCCCCCCCTTCTCCTTTTGTGACCTTTCAGATTAAGTTGTTTTAAATTGGTTTCATTTACACAAATTAGAATGCAATGAATAAACAGTGAAGAGAAGAATTTTGTGAAAGTGTCCTGACCCCTATATCACTCAGAGTCATGGGTAGGAAAATAGAATTCCCATGTTGCTTTTGGGATCAGAAAACAGAGGGGAGCCTACATTCTTTCCAAAGTTTCTAGTAATGCAGAAAATCTTCCGATTTCCTGGAGCCATTTACCACAACAAAAGGTATATTGTGTGGGATGTGGCTCTGTGTAGGCAGACAAGTTCTTCTCCATTTGAGTTAGTAGAACTAATTTTTTTTCCCCTAAGGGGTGCAAAAAACTTTTGCGATTTCAATTCAGTTCAATTTCCTAATGGGAAAATGAATAAGACCAAAATTTTGAATCCTAATTGCCTGGCACCACGAGCATTTGAAGAAACGAACAAGATCCCCGATGTCTTTTGCTGTTCTCTGCACAACCTGCTTCCCAGCCCTGGACCCCACCCGGACCAAGACTTTACGCGTCTAAGTGGGGCGGACACGGGAGCCTGCTGACAGACCTGCATTGGAATGTCTCCTGTGTAGTGTAAAACAAGGGTCTGTCTGCCCTAAATGCTTTGAGAGAATAAGGTACCCAGAAATAGTGACGACAAACACGCGCCAGGAAACCAAGCGCAGGCCTTGCTTTGGAAATCTACAAGGTCCTGACCTGGATCTGGGGGCGGGACAGGTACACACTCAGAGGGAACTTTGCCAAGATCTGGGAAACAATGGGTGAGGGACTCAGGGCCTGTGGTTTCTGTTTTCTGCTTCCGGTTGGGCCACTTAGAGGCTGCCAGAAAAGCAGCCAGGACAAATATTCCATCAGAATACTTCAGAGTGTAGAGTTCTTTGGGAATAACCCACAGGTCCGAATTCCATGTAGAGCGGATTTGCACTGGACTCTCCTTTCTCCAATCCAAGTTTCACCAGCCCCTAGTAAATCCTCCTGTGTCCAATCAGGTCTAACCTTACCTTTCCCGTTGCCATCAGTCATTATGCCACCACGAAATTATGAACAGTTGCCCCTTGCTCTCCACTGAATGTCTGTGTCCACCCCAAATTCCAATGTTGATACCTTAATCCCCGAAGTAATGGCATTAGAAGGTGGGGCCTTTGGGAGATGATGGGGTCCTAAGGATGGAGCCCTCATGAATGAGATTAGGGCTTACAAAAGAGACCCGAGAGAGTTCCCACCTCTTCTACCCTGTGAAGATGCAGTGTTTCGAAATCAGGAAGTGGGCCCTCACCGGACACTGAATATACTACTGTCTTGATCTTGGAGTTCCAGGCCCCAGAGCTATGAGAAATAAACGTTTGCTGTTTAAGCTACCAGTGCTGTGGTGTTCTGTTATAGTATCTCAAGTAGACTAGTATACCTCTTTTATCCCTTTGGCTGTGAATGGTGTCTTGTATTTCCAAGCCTCTCCTCCTTGTCATCAATACTGATCATTATTTTTATTATTAACTAGTAGCCCTGTGCAGGAATCTGTGTGCCAGTAGGTCACTGCTGCCCTCCTGTAGCTCCTCCCGCCCCCCTACCTCTTACCCCCCCATAGCTTGCTGCCCTGCCACCTCCTGTAGCTCTCCACTGCCCGCTTGTAGTTTGCTGCCCCACCCTCCTGCAGATCCATGATCTGGTCATTATGTGGTCGGTCATTATGCCTCAGAGCTTAATGGATAATTAGCATATTCCTCTCTTATTATATAGAATATTTCTGAAGTACTGATCATGTCTGCTCAGTACTACTTACCCTACAGAAAAACTCATACGTTCTGAATAAAATACATGCCCCTTGGTATTGTGAGAGACCTTTTGTAATCTGGTTTCTACTGAACTCTTCAGTCCTATCTTCCAACAATATATTTTCTATCAACCTAGATTTTGATTAGGTTTCATATAACCTCTACAAAGCCACCTTCATTCTCTTTCATTGGCCAAGCATTCTATGCTTCACTTTCATTGAAATCTAGTTATCCTTCCAGATCTGGATTATATTCTCCTTGTTTCACAAAACATTTTCCTTTGCTCTGGCCGGTGCTTCTCAGTGATTAGAATGTGGGCCACCAAAGCATCACGGGTTTGATTCCCAGTCAAGGCAGGGGAACATACCTGGGTTGCAGGTTCAGTCTGGGGCACCTGCGGAAGGCAACCAATAGATGTGTCTCTCTCACGTTGATATTTCTCTCTCTTCCCCCATGCCCTTCCACTCTCAAAAAAAAAAAAAATCAATGAAAAAAATATCTTCCAGTGAGGATTAATGAAAACAAACAAAAAACCATTTTCCTTAAACACTCTCTTGGAATTGATTTCCTTTTTCTTTGAGCTCCTAAGTATATTGTTGCACAAACTCTTTTAGCCACTCCAAGTTTCTAACCTAGTGCATTGCATGAAGAAAGCATTCAATGTGTGTATTAAAGGGAAAACAATTAATTTAAAATTTTTCATAACAGTTTACTAAGACTTGCAGCACTCTGAAACTGTTGGAGAAATCATCTCTTTATGTGTCTCTTAAATAAATAGGCATATCTCTGCCTGGCCTTTCTCCTCTTGAGGTGCCTCGCAGCCTCCAGAGTTAGCAGAGCAAAAGCAGCTGCAGCAGTAGCAGCAGGCTTCCTGTGTGTGACATCGCACCAGCGGGTCTGAGCTTCGGACACAAGTGGATCCAGTAGAGCTTTGGAGGGTGCTGCTGGGCTGCTGAAGCCGATTACCCATCAAAGTACCCTCCTCTTTGCTTCCATTTGGCTTTTGTCAGAACTGGCAAAGCTCCACACAGTCAGAACATGCTAACCGAAGAAGGAAAGTAAGGGGAAATAATTAGAGGTGGCCTTTTGCCAACACATGTCTGTATCTGAGGAGAGGAGAAGCTGTTGGGCAGTATTAGGGAAGTAACTCCTTGCCCAAAACCTAAATGACTATTGCCAAGGAGGGTCGATAAGATAATACAGTGAAAACATAAACGTTCTCTAAATCTCCATTTACTAATAACTGGAGCATATTTTCTAGAAGCCATAATACAGTGGGCTGGCCGCTGAAGAATTGACATATGGAATTGAGAGCCATGAGCTCACTCCTTTTTCCCTCTGACGATTCCTCATTAATGCACAGCCAGGAAATCTGGAAAATGTATGCTTCCACGGAGTTGGAGAGAGATGACAGCGGTGTCAGCGGCTGAGCTTTGGTGCCTTTGTTCAGCCATGCTAAAATGATAGAAGGGAAATGAGAATGAGGCTTCTTTTTCCCCCAAGCCCAGTGGTGGGAAGGATTTATTGGACATCTGCTTACCCATTGTTGGTTTTTTGAAAGATGTCTCCTCGTGTTTGAAAGCAGAAACACATTAGACTATCACATCAGGTATCAAGGATATTAGATGATTAGCCAGTTGCTTCTGCGGGTGAAAGATACCTGGAAGTTAATGAGGCATCGGGGAAAAAAAAAAAAACATCAAATGCTTCTTTCACAGTAGATTTTTGTTTAATAAATAAGATTTTTCAACTCTCCAGTTTCCCCTTTAGCGACCGTGTTTTGGGGACTTGAGTGGAAAACTCAGATCTGTGTTAGGAATTTTGTGAGTAAGCTGAAAGAGTAAAATACTACATTAACAATGGGAGCCTCAAAACACGGAGAGACATGGTGTGACTCCCACTGCATGCCTTTTACCCTCTTGCTCTGAAAATAAAAGAGTCCTTTTAAGGACATCTTCAAATGTCTTTGCTAAGCAAGGTATTTGTAATCTATGAAAATATATTTAAGGAGTCATAAAAGTGAAATAACTGTAAGTTTTATATATACACTTTTTTATGTTTAAGTACTAAGCAAACAAAGAAAAGCAGCCTATGCACTGCTCTATTTATTCCTTGCTCTGGGTCCCTGAGTGGGTAACCTTCATTAGTGCAGAGGTATATCCGAATGGTGATTTCTTTCCACCGTGTCACTACCTGGGTCATAAGCACAATAAAAAACAATTTGTAATTAACATCTCAAATGGTCTGAGAAATAAGGTACCAGGTAAATGAGATCAACTCCTAATGGACTTTCTCCCCCTCCAGTGAATTGCCTTTCTTATCAATTCCCAAATATTTAAAGAGATAAATTGAATTCCTAACTTACCTCCAATATATCATTTCCATCATTTATGGAAGAAGAGGGCAGGTGTAGCAAACAATATGAGCTCTAAAAACTCACACACACACACAGACACACACACACTATACTATCTTCTATATCAATCAACCTTTGGATCTAGATTGGAAAGTAAGAGAATAGATGTGGAAAAGATTTAAAATTATTTTTTAACTTAAGTTTTAGTAGTATCAAGCAATGAAGCATGGAGTGCTCCCTGATGAGGTTATAATGAGGGAGATAAAAAATTAAAAGATAAAAACAGCAGGTGAGAAGATAGATAAGTTATATAAGTAAAATTTTAATCTTTTTATCTTTTATTCCTTTTTTTCCCATTTAACTCCTTCTACCCCAACACACCTCTTTAAAAAAAAATGTATTCTTATTGAATACTAGAGAGGCCTGGTGCATGAAATTCAAGCACTGGTGGGGGTCCCCCAGCCTGTCCTGTGCCCTCTCACAGTGTGGGAGCCCCGCGATCGATCCCCCCAAAAAGGCAGGCCCCACCCACCCATCTGGGGCTCCTCGATAGATTGTCCCCAAAGAAGTAAGCCGGAGCTGCAGGACCCGCCTCCGTGCTGAGCATGCAGCATCAAGCCCCGCCCACCCGTGCGCACCGGCTGTGCACGCAGCCTCCTGGTGATTGCTTGTTAAGGCATGAGGACATCATGGCGTGAGGGTGACAACCATATAGGCTTTTATTAATAGGACTAGAGGCCCAGTGCATGAAATTCATGCACAGAGGGGTGTGTCCCTCAGGCGAGCCTGCACCCTCTCCAATCTGGGACTCCTTGAGGGATGTTCGACTGCCCATTTAGGCCCGATTCAGGTAGGATCAGGCCTAAAACAGCAGTTGGACATCCCTCTCACAATCCAGGACTGCTGGCTCCCAACTGCTCGCCTGTCTGCCTTCCTGATTGCCCCTAACCGCTTCTGCCTGCCAGCCTGATCACCCCCTAACCATTCCCCTGCCAGCCTGATTGATGCCTAACTGCTCCCCTGCCAGCCTGTTTGCCCCTAACTGCCCTCCCCTAGAGGCCTGGTCACCCCAAACTGCCCTCCCCTGAAGGCTTGATCGCCCCCAACTGCCCTCCCTTGTAGGCCTGGTCCCTCCCAACTGCCCTCCCCTGCTGGCCTGATCGCCCACAACTGCCCTCCCTTGCAGACCTGGACCCTCCCAACTGCCCTCCCCTGCTGGCCATCTTGTGGCAGCCATCTTGTGTCCACATGGGGACAGTCATCTTTGACCACATGGGGGCAGCCATCTTGTGTGTTGGAGTGACCATCATGTTGAATATTATTCTTTTATTAGATAGGATTAGATAGGATAGAGGCCTGGTGCATGGGAGGGGGCCAGCTGGTTTGCCCTAAAGGGTGTCCTGGATCAGGGTGGGGGTTCCCTTGGGGCATGGGGCAGCCTGGGTGAGGGGCCTGTGGTGGTTTGCAGGCTGGCCATGCCCCCTGGCGACCCAAGCGGAGGCCCTGGTATCTGGGATTTATTTATCTTCTATAATTGAAAATTTTTAGACTTGAGCAGATCCAAGCCTCCTGCTCATTCCGTGGCCGCAGCCATTTTTGTTGGGATTTATTTATCTTCTATAATTAAAACTTTGTAGCCTTAAGCAGAGGCCAAGGCAGGCCAGGGCAGGCAGAAAGCTTGGCTTCCTCCATTGCTGGGGAAACCTAAGCCTCCTGCTTGCTCCATGGTCACAGCCATCTTGGTTGGGTTAATTTGCATACTCGCTCCTGATTGGCTGGTGGGCGTGGCTTGTCCATGTAGCAGAAGTAGGGTCAAATTGCATATTATTCTTTTATTAGATAGGATGGCCATTTCCAAGGTTGATTAACTAAATCAGGGTTACCCTGGAAAACATTGCCCATTTGCTTTTATTTCACCAAATACTGGTGAAATCTTCAGTCCAAAGGGTGCTGTGTTATAAGGAAAACAATCAAAGGCTGGTCAGGGTGACTAAATATGACAGAAATCAAGATCTCAATTCCAAAATATATTTGGATATTAAGTAATTCCTCACAAATTTCCTGAGATTTATTGCCTTCTCATACTGGAATTAAACAAATATATGAAAGCACAGAGGTCATTTATTGTGCACATTATGCTCTGAGTAAGCTTTTAAATTCCATTTTACACCAATGTATCATTTATTTTGCTTTTTTGACTGTGATTCTTTTTGTTTTCTATTATGCTTATGTGTGACAGGTATTGTATGAAGTCTTTTACATTTATTATCTCATTTTTTTCTATAAAACAAACATGCCATAGCTATTACTATAATCACCATTTAACAGATGAAAGTTATTAAGGCTAAAAGAAGTTATGTGTCTTAGTCAAAGTTAACTAACTGATAAGGTTGTTTATTTTTTTTTAATTTGTGATAAAACACAAACAACATAAAAT
The DNA here is from genome assembly GCA_025583905.1 of Ia io. Classification (NCBI taxonomy): domain Eukaryota; kingdom Metazoa; phylum Chordata; class Mammalia; order Chiroptera; family Vespertilionidae; genus Ia; species Ia io. The sequence continues at coordinate 21,356,344 of JAJQQW010000002.1, read as the reverse complement.
TTACCAGATTAACCATTTTTAAGTGTACACTTTAGTAGTGTTAAGTGTATTTACACTGTGAAATAGATCTCCAGAATTTTTTTCATTTTGCAGAACTGAAAATCTATACACATTTTAACAACTCTTTTTCTCCCCCTCCTTAGTCTCTCATAACTGCCATTCAACTTTCTGTTTCTGTGAATTTGACAACTTTAGATACCTTGTATAAGTAGAATCATATTTGTTTTTCTGTGACTGGCTTATTTCACATAGTTTGTGCTCAAGATTCATCTATGTTGATCAGATTATAGGATTGCCTTCTTTTTCAAGGCTGAATAATATTCCACTGTATTGAAGTGGTCCAAAAGACACAACTGTGGCCTAAAAATTATTTGGAGCTGTAAGGATTTGAGAATAGGACTCTTTTAAAACTCCCTTATTGGCTTAATAACAGAGCCTCCCAAAAGAAGGCAGTGGTCAAAAATCTTCTCCCCAGAGGTTTCCCTAGCAAAGATCACTCATCACCAAAGATAAGTCATCATCAAACCTAAACAAATATTGCCACAAATTGGATTTCCCATCTGTGCTCCAGTCAGCTTTTCTAAAAGTCACTTGTTTATCTGTAAGTGCCTTACTCCAACTCTGTTACCGCTATTCAGATGGAGTATGAGCCTCAGATTTCAACCACCATCTTGAGTAAAATGTTTCTGTGAATTCCCGAGTATGTACATGAAAACTAAATTGTATTTTCTCTTCTAATCTGTTATTTGTTGCCTTAATGTATATAGGCCCCAAATCACAGAACGTTAAGAGGATGAAGGAAAAGTTTTTCCTCCCCAAGGCGTTGTTTTCATCTTTTAGCTATTATTGTGCTATGAACATGTTTTATAGGTATAGTTTATAAAGGAAAAGACATCCTAGGACTTCAATTTGTGACTTAACATAAAAGGAAAACACTTGGACCTATATCAATAGATTATCAAATGAAGATTACTTACGTGTTAATTTAAAAAAATGAGGCAGATTTGAATCACGTCTTTTGATGGCTTATGTTTACTTGATCTTTCATTTAATAACTAAATACTTTAATTGCTTGCTTTGGCTAAAAATCTCTTTTACATCAGCAGTTCAAAATTGATAGCTCTATTGGTCTTTTTGGACCTCTGTCTCTGTTTTTGTCTGTTTCTTTCCATCTTTCTGTTTCTTTCTCTAGGTCTAGATAGATAGATATAAATATTAATATATATCCCATAAATATAAAAATCTACTCAGTCCTTCCATATATCATAATTTGTTTGACTATTTTGCTTAGGAAAAATTTGGCAAAAGTGACTGTTTCTTATTATAATTAATGTATAAATTACAAAATATATATTAATGCAAAATTTAATTTAAGAATCAAGCTGGCACTAGCAATAATGTATTCAAAATTATATATATTGTAGATGAGTCAATTCCACTATTAAATTAATTAGTTATAAAATATTCAGAACAACTTGGAGCTTGCAGGGAGCTCTAACACAAGCAAAGATCAATTGACTTGGTTTTATAGTGAACCTTGGAAACCATTTTTCATAAATAATGTTTCTTATTCAGATAAACATTCAGTTTTCTCATTCATAAAATGACATAATCATACTTTATAGGGCTACTTTGAAGATTAAACAAATTAATTTATATAAATAAATAGGGCTTAGAATAGACTTTGGTGCATAGTAAGCACTATATGTGCTAGATTTATTAATATCACTCTTACTATTATTTGATTGTAAGAACATGAGTATACAAGACCTACCTTCGCAGGCATCCACATCAAACTATCAGTAGAGATAAAATTTTAATTGAAAAAAATGTGATCAAGATCCAGCCTCATAGGCATGTGTGTAAAACAAAAATGATGCATAGAAATGTAAATTTTTATAGAGAACCAAATACATTTAAAAAAGAGAGTCCCAAGTTGTATTTGTGGTTTGTTTTCTTTAAAGACCGCATTTCTTATACAGACCTCATTTTTATTCCTCTTACAATGTAAGTTTGGATAAGACAAGTTTTTATAGTATTCCTCTAGGGATTCTAAAAAGATAATAACAATTTGCATTTTGAAGTGTCTTTTGTAACACTTCAAAAGATTGAAAGGCATATGAAAATACCAGGAACAGCTAGATTTCTGTGAACTCTTGTCTATGTTTATGGTGGGAACATCAGAAATTTGCTTCTTTGCCTCCAATCAGTTCCTGGTACTTTGGATCTGAGTTGAATCTGAATTAATGTTTATAAAATATTCTGCCAGGTTAGCACCGCTGATGTTAGATCTACATAATTTCCCTCCATAAACTCCTGGAGCTGCAATCATTACCCTACGGAGTTGCAGACTTTACTTTCTTCTTGTGTTTCTCTCCAGCAAAGCTGTAGTTTCCCGGTAACAAAGCTCTGGGGATTCTGCAGTGTGATTGTACATATCCCCCTGTCACTGTCTTTGTTCACTGCTGAGATGTCTGTGCCAAATTACCTGCTGGAATTCAGGCAAAAAACAGAAAGAGTAGCAATTACTTAAAAAGTTAATAACAGTTTTATACAAGTCTGAGTGCTAGAGAAACACTTTCTGTGAACCTTTGACAGATGTAGGAAAGAATACTATTATGAACTGTTTATAAATTAAAAGTCGGGGGGGGGGGGGGGGAATCAATTGCCAAAACTTTTCAACCTGATTTTTTATGGTTTCTGTGAAGATTTTCCTTCCAGGAATCATGTAATTACATTTTCTCATTTGCCTGAACCTAGTATTTCACAATGCTTGCTTTTCTGCCCAACTATGTGAAATGATTATTTTTATTTGAGTCTCATTTAACAAACATTATTTGAAGATGTCTTCTCCCTTATTATTGGATAATGCACACATATGTGAATACACTTGACACACCAGTTGCCTGTCCTCTGGAAGATTTGGGTCTCAGAAAGAGGACCGTCATTTGAACGAGTCTTGTGCTCCTCCCACTTCCAACCCTACTTCCCAAGGAAATTGTACCTAAATTATGATATCGAGTTCCAAATATTTTTCCAGCAGTCCTGTACCACTACCATATTGTTCAATCAAAAGAATGCAGTAGGTGGCAAAAAAGATATAGTGGAGGTGTTATTCTAAACATCCTGACCACATGTCTATTTGGTACTTGGTTACTATGGTGGACCGAATGATGTTCTCCTAAAAGACATATCCACATGCTCATCCTTGGAACCTATGAATACTGCCTTATATAGCAAAAGATGTAATTAAGTTCAAGTTCCTGAAAAAGAAATGGAGTTTTTTCTCTGTTATCCCAGTGAGTCTTACATGCCATTACATGTGTCTTATCAGAGAGACACAAAAGGGCGACACAGAACAGAAGACAGAGGCAGCCACCAGAAGCTTGAAGAAAAGAGGCAAGGAACGGGTCCTCTCCTACAGTCCCTGGAGGGAATGTGGCCCTGCCAACACCTTGAACTTGGCTAGTCTGATGACGGATTTGGACTTCCCGTCTCCAGGACTGTGAGGAAATAAACTTCCTTTGTTTTAAGGTACCGACTTCGTGGTGATTTGCTATGGCAGTCACAGGGAACTAGTACACTTACTAATAATTTAGGGGAAAGCAGCCAGAAGCAAAGGAAGTCAGAACAATGTGCAAGGAGAGAGAGCAGACAGCACAAGTCTCTGCCGCGTTCTCACCATTGTAAGAGCAGCCTTGCCTTTCCTTCACATCCTCAGTGTGCTGCGTGTTATCACTGCTGCTCTGCCTCGAATAATTCACCTCAAAATCTTCACTTTTGGGTGTAGTAGCCTTCTGCCCCCTCTCCTCCCCTCCCCCATGTTTTCTGGAGCATCTGGTTAAGCCCCTGCTTGCTCCCCATTAAAAGAAATGATGAAAATCCAGTCACAAGTTTTACAGAGATTCCTCTAAGGTTGGATCAAAGGATTTTACAGGGTCAGCATTCCTGATGTTTCATAGCCCCAGCAGGGGCAGGATTAGACCTGGATAAAATCTATTTCTTCACCTGGGTTCAAATCCAAGTCCTGCTAATTACTCAATATGTGACCTCCAGCAACTTAATTAACCTCCAGACTTATGGTTTGCTATCCATAAATCCAAGATACTATCGACCCTGCCAGTTAGTTATGAGCATTATAGATAATGTAAGTAAAATGTCAGGCAAATATTTAGCGCTTAGAAAAATGAAAAGGTTTATTCTTATTCTTCACATTTTTCCCAGTCTTGCTATGCACTCACTCAAGACAAACCAAGGAGTATTCTTGTCCATTTTGCTTAGGTGAAGGGGTATTATAGGTGAAGGGGTATTATAGGTGAAGGCTTGGCCAGGAGATGTCTTATTAATGGCCAGATTCTAAATGTATCCTTATGAATTCACTAGAGGCAGTAGGGGGGTCGGGGTTAGTGAGGTGACTAGAGTACCCATATGCTCTATAGGGAGCATATGGGAAGTTCAAGCTTTATGAGAAAGACAGTTGTCAGAATCATTTTGAAAACCCCTTGATTATTTTCTACTACCAAGTAATAAACACATGGCTTGCACTGTTTCCCAGCTTCTGCTGGTTAACTTCCTGCCCTTGAATCATTTTGAGATTGGATTCTATGTGAAACTGAAGAATTAAACCTCATTTCCACCTCCACCCTGGTTTGAGTAAGGGATAACAGAACAAAATTAAACAACAACAACAACAAATGAAAACATTGATAAACAGGTTCCATGGACAAAATCTTGTCCCTGTCTATTTTATTTTCTCACTTAAGAACTGGGAGGGTGACTTCTTCTGTCCTCTAACAGAGATACTACCAAGTAACAAAAAGGCAATCCCATAGGATTAAAGGCCAGTTTATGCCCTTGTTAAAACTTCAGTGATATCTTGAAGATGAAACAGCTCCAGTGCTGTGCTCTCCCAAGGACTGTATCAAGTTCTTCCTCCCAACCCCCACTCCTGACCCCCTACCCCTTCTTTGAAGGAAGGATTTTTACGTGGCTAATGACCAAGAGCTCTGGTTCCTGAGGCAAGATTTCCGATATCCTCATGGCTAGGACTTTGTGTAGTCTTACCCCGATTCTTCCCAGCTCAGAGAAACATCTTTGGAAGGACAGTAAGTCTGAGCCTTCTGCTACCTTTCTCTGAATGTATTTCCTTGCAATCTGGCTCATCTGCACAGTTTCCCTGAAGCCTTGAATATGAGCCACAGACTGCATTTCTGATTAAACATCCTCTGGAGTGTCACACTCACATCTGAGGTTGTTTGCTGACATCTTTTTTCACCTGATGGCATACACACATTTTAAGCAAACATGTCCAAAAGAGAACTCACGCATACAAAGATAACTAACAATTCCAAGGGGAGTAAGAAAAAAATGTTCCAGATAGAGGGCAGGAAGGGACAGCTAAAATTTTCAAGGAGGTGAATTTCTGCTGACTGGAGTGGTTATCCTTGGCTTGATGTGAATGACAATTTCGAAGTAAAATTTAAAGAACAGAGCTTGAGTAAACTGACAGAAGGTTTTTTGCTTCTTACCAAGAACGGAGTGGTTAGAGAGTTACGATTCAGAGGTAGCTATGCAGACATTTCAGAGGTCCAGGCACCCAGTGGTCTGCTTCCCACTGTGGGTTCTTGGCTTCGTGCAGGAACGAATTCAAAGAGGACGCCAGCAGAGAGTTTAAATTGAAAGCGAGTTTATTAGTGAAGTAGTGAGAGAGGGGGCCACTCCACAGACACCAGCCCTTCCTGATGAGATTTACTTCTTTCATGGGGAGGAGTGTTCCAGATTTTTCCGGGGAAAAGGGTGGAGATTTCACAGAAAAGCCCTTGGACATTTAAAAAAAAAATTAAATAAGCTTTTAGAGAGAGAGAAATAGAGAGATAGAAACATGCCCTACTGGGGATTGAGCCTGCAACCTGGGCATGTGCCCAGACCTGGAATCCAACGGTGACTTTTTGGTTCATGGTTTGATCACTGAGCCACACAGGCTGGGCCCGGTGGCCATTTTTTGTCCTTACATGGTCTTACCATTTCTGATCAGTGCATCACAGGTGTGTTTAGTATACTACTGTATTAGAATGAGCACATAATTAGGCTAGCTGTTCCTGGAAGGTGCAATTACTTGCCATGTTGGATGAACTGGTCTCTGCTAGTTTTCAGTCATAAATCTATTGTGGGTTTGTCTTATTATTTCCTTGATAGTGCCCTGATAGGTTCTTATCAGTTACAGCCATTTGGCCACATACCCTATGTCAGGGAGATTTGATGGATGTTGGAAGAACAGAGAACCTAATGTGGAAGGAGGAAAAAAGAGGCCTAAGAGGGTTTATTTATGCAGGAATAAAGCCCCACATGATTTTAGCATTCAAAATTCTCCATAATTTTTGCACATAATTCTTTGATATGAAAAAAAAAATTTGTAATATTCTCTTATTTATTTTCCTGCTCTCCTTGCCTGCTAAATATCAGTAAATTCTGTCTCACAAAATTTCTCATAATATTTTGTTAAATTATATCTATTTCCAATTTATGTTCAATCACTATAATTTTTTGATCTAGCATTCACCATTTTGTTTGTTTGCATAATAACCTCAAGTTCAAAGAGTCTGACTTATTCCTGACCTCCTCTTTAGCACTGAATCTGATGGCATCTTCACCTCCATCCCCTAGGGCCTTCAGGTGGTAACTCTGTAATCCATATTTATTTTTATTTTTGTTAATCCTCACCCGACCATATTTTTCCATTGATTTTTAGACAGAGTGGATGGGAGGAGGAGAGAAACATCAATGTGAGACTTATCGATCAGTTGCCTTCTGCACACACCCTGACCAGGGCCAGGGACTGAGCCTGAAATAGAGGTGCATGCCCTTGACCAGAATGGACTCTGAGACCCTTCAGTCCGTGGACTGATTCTCTATCCACTGAGCCAAACCAGGTAGTGCTGTAATCCATATTTAAAGGGCTATGATAAGCCATCTCTATCTGACCCATCTACCTATTCTGCAAAAGTATAGAATTAGAAAAACTTAAATGTGTTTTCAAATGCACTGAGCTTCTTTTTCTCAGAAAAGAACAAACACCAAATTAGTTCTCTTGCTAAGCATGCAGTCTCCTTAGAGAAGTGAGGTCGGGTCTCTGGCTATCCAAACTCTGAGCAATCTCACCACTTGACATGATCCTATTATTCAAGCTTCAGTTAGGTTCTCTGGAACTCAGGCTGAATACAGCTATGTACTTGAGGCTTGATGGCTCTTCCTCAGTTGTCCCATGCATTTGAAGACCACTTTGCTTTTTCATCCAGCCAAGAAGCAGTGCATACAAAATTAAGGTTCATAGTTAAGTGAAACAGACAGACTCTGCATGTCACAATATATCATAGTGTTCCAAAACTCAATTTGAACTAAATAAAGACAACTATATTAATGTTTTCAAATGATTTTTGAGGGGTAAAGAAAAGCAACATGATCCTTATATAAATAAACCCCAAATTGAACATACAAAACTATATGGCTATATCTAGAGCCATAGATTTCATATTGATGGTGTTAAAAGTTGCATGATATTTTATTATGCTAGTGCGAATATGCCTTGTTCTTATATTAAAGAAATTAATGACTTTAGGAATATTTTGATGAGGTTTTAAAATTCCACAATGTTAAAATATAAACAGAAAAATTGTAGTGGGGAAGTTGATTTCAAGTGAAAAATGATGTATCTATCAAAAGATATAAATTTTCAGAGATATTGTGACTCTTTTATCTTTATTATTCAATTCATGTTTCTAGAATTTTTCCTCCTTTTGATAATGAGTGTTTCAGATATATATGTACATATTACAGTATTTTAGGCCATATTCTTCTATAGGCATGAAGTTTCAAATCTTATAAAAGAATGATGTTTCAAAAGTCTTATTTTCTGTTTTTGAAATATTTGATAGAGATTTAAAATTTCTCATTGAAAACCAAAGCTCTGTTGAAATAGCAAGAGCAGTATGCCAGGGCAAGGTGATGATAGTGAAAATTTTTTTGTACTCACATTTTTTTCATGTTATTTAAGCATTTATTATTTAATTCTAACACTGAAAAAAATTACAGAAAATTTTATTCAGGAAGTTTGACCCTTATTTTATGAAAAACTATGGGATAATGATTCCAAAATTTCATATGTGGGCTAATTAAAAAGAATGTAAATGCACAATCACTACCATTTAAGATTAATATTATACTAGTGACCCTGAGCACGAATCCGAATACAACCTAATTTACTATGTTCTTGTTTTCATTAATAAGTATTGATGTGTCCCTTTCTATGTACCATATATGTTTTAAAAGTATATTCTATTTGATTCCAAATATTTACTATGAGGATTATCATATTTTCCATGTCCAAGGAGGAAAGTATAAATTATTCAATAAGATAAAGTCATTTTTAGAAAATTCAATGGAATTTTTGTTTTATTATATACATGTAAGACATGCAGGAGCCCTTTCTTTATGAAGTTTTGGCAATGTAAAAAGTCATTTTTTGTTGTTTGCTTTGACTTTTGGTTTTTGAGTTTCCACCTAAATAAATTGATGTTCTATTTCAATTGATTCATTTGGCAAGAATAAGTCAGCCTGTTAATTAAACTATGGAAGAAAAGCAGTTTTGTAGCAATAGGATTGAAAGTGGTGAATATTTTTTATAGTATCAATATCTGAGTGTTATTATCTGGATGAGCAGCTTAAGACTTTATTTCTTCCCTTACATGACAATTATCTTGCATTGATTTGTATTTTATTTTAATCTATTGTTTCTTTTTCTAAAAAATACAGTTTGTTTTGTGCTCCCCTTTTCCTTCATCGTTCTGTGGCAATCAGGAAGAAAACATGCCACAAGTATCCCTGCTGTTCCTTTTGCAAATGTCCTTTGTTCATGATGTGTGATTTCTAGCTTTACAGGCTGTGAAGGTAGATGAATGTGGATAATGCTTATAATGGCTCTTCGCTTCATGTTGCTTACCTAACTTGCAAATGTATTGTGAGGATTAATGCCTATTTAAAGTACCTTACTATATTGCACTTTCCATTAGAGAGCATAGCTCATACACATTACAAAAATCACCCAGTGGAAATAAAATTATACATATACTTACAATCCTCTGAACTTGCAGTAGGGTATATTTTAATGAGACAAACATTTTCTATAGCTCTGCTACAGTATTCTCAGTGATCAAAAGAGGCTGTTGAAATGCCATGAAAAGAAGAATTTAAGAGAAAATGTAGGAAGCTTTTCACTTATCGGCTTAGTCAAGTAGCATTTAAAGAACACTAAGTTGTCGGCATTTGGATTGTATAGTCATTCAACCTTGTAAAAACAAATATTTATTTTAACAAAAAACAAGCCCATATAACTAATTTCCCCAGATAATGCTACCTTTCCATTTGGAACAGAAATTTTAATAGATCATAAAACTACACTCCTAATCAGATACTGTGCCTTTTGGCCTCAGAATTGCCACCCAGTGACTATTAAAAATAAACAAATCTCATTTGTAAGGAAGTGAATCTCCTAGCAAACCCAGCTTTCAAAATACATGCGTATTTTATAATATGTATATACATATATATTCATTGCTGCTTGCTATTCAGATATCCAATAAAATACATTTTCTCAATCCATTACTTTCTACTACCCCAGGATTAATGTTATTTTATTAATACCAATTTCTGAAATATGGTTACTTTTATGGAATGAAATGCTGAAGTTCAATGCTTCCACAGTTTTCTACTTAGTTCCTGGCTGATATGACCATTCTCACAAATCCCATGGACAACCAGGAACAAGCAACTCATGCAAAGTTGTGACAAGGCAGGGCCGCTCCAGACACTTCTCCATTGCTCTCTGCATCCATTCTGATTTACCAGAGAGCCCGCCTGGAGCAAGTTGATTAATCTGTGATTGTCAAGTTGTGACAATATCCCTTTCCCAAGAACTGTGGACTTGAACAAAAGACAAAAGGATCCTTCCCATCAGTCTCTTTTCAGTTGCTTCAACTGTGAAATGTAGACCTCATTACCCTCAACAGTCACGTTTCTTAACGTGTGGAGTAAGCCAGATGCAGTCAGAAAGGACACCAAAATATGCCATGAACATCAGCCATAAAATGTTCCATTTTAATGTCCCATGACATGTTCTTGCATTTATATATACACACACGTGTATGTATAGGGAACATAATATTAATGCATTAGTAATCTGAAAACTACTGATAAAGTATACAGAAAATCGGAATATTATCAATTCACTTTTTAGTGTAAGACACAATCGTATGTGGATTAGAAAGAAAAAAGTGTTAAATTAATTATGAAGATATATCTAGTGTTTCCTTAGATCAGTCCAAAAATACCAAGAGAAACCAGATAGCTGTCAAATATAGGGTATCTGCATTACTTGACAGTACCTGTGATCAGGAAGTAAAAAAAACGATGCTTTCATTAAAATTCCCAAACCACTATAATTTCTACCATAACCTATTATTCTATTTTTTATCTCTCTTTCTTTGTCTGCCTACCTACCTATTATCTATCCATCATCTCTTCCAACACCATGCTAGAAGCCATTCAGAAAAACAGATAGGACCCACCCACAGGGATAAATACTCATTTTATAGCACTCTTTAAAGGCTTCTAGTGCTTTATACATATTACCTCATTAATTTTCACAATATCCTGTGAGGAGTGTAGGTGGAAATTATTTCACATTTTATGGATGAATAAAGTAAGCTATTGTAAACTTACCAAAGGACTTATGTAAGAATAAAATACAGGAAGTCAAATGAGATATACTTTATTCTAGAAGTAAATTTTATGTGTTGCAATCTATTTAGAAGATCTTGAAAGGTATATAAAATAAAATCTATTCTCTTAATATTACTGGAATATGCTAATAAATGGTAAATCTCATTAAATATAATAAATGTTAATAAAATAAATTGATAATGTAGGTTAAGCCCTTATGCTGTGCCAGAGGCTTCCTACATTATCTAATTTTACACTCACAACAACCCCACAGTTCTGATTCTCTTATAACAGTTCTGATTCTCCTAAAAATCTGCAGCTTAAAACAACAGGCATTTACTACTCACACATCTTCTGAGTTCAGCTGGTGGTTCTACTTCAGGCTTTCTTAAGAGGTGGCAGTACAAGTTGTTGACTGGGGCTGCAGTGTCATCTGAAGGCTCTACAGGAGGAGAACCCATTTCTAAATGAACTCAGTTTATTGGCATGATTCAGTTCCTTGAAGATTGTTGAACTGAGAGTCTTAGGTGTTTGTTTGCTGAAGTGAGGGAGACTGGGACCTCAGAGTTTTCAGCTTGTCCTACTTGGGCTATATTTATATCCTGTGTGTTGGATTGGATAAAGAAAGGGGCTACTCAACTGTTCATCACACACTTCTTCATCTTTGAATTGGAAAGAATTATAAATGCTTGCATCTCTCTCCAGTGTAAGGTAGTGTATTCTTTGATTGGGAGCTGAAGAGAGAGGGCACCTCATCTTCTTGGTCACAACCACATAGAGTGAAGCTTTTTTTATCCTGAGTTGTGAGTGAGGTGGTGGGGAAAGAGAAGATCACAGCAAGAAATTCACAGACTCTAAATATTCTCATCACTTGGTAAGCTTTCTTGAATAAATGTTCATTATTTACTCAATATCCTTAGGGCAGCTTCTAGAGACTTGGAGTGGATGATTCTTTATATTTTTCAGTAGTTATACTAGGTTTATTGGGGTTGAATCCTGGGAGCGCTTCACATTCTCATCCCAGAAATAAAACCAAAACCATGGTTCTTAACTCTTGATAAGGAAGGAAAACTTCAATCATTGCAGATATTTTCTTTTATATGAAAGGAAATGCTTTAGCACAGCATTCTCTCAGGGGAAGCAATGTGAATGGGAGTAAAATCCAAGTGATTAAATTTAAATGTTGGATATATTTTAAGAATACTACACACTCAGGTCATGTCCTGGTTTATCTTTATTTTATTTTATTTTTTATTGATGTTGTGGTTTACAGATAAATTGTGTAACCTCCTGACCTTAAGTAACAATAGAGGACAGAGTGGGCTAAGCAGAAACACTGGTTCCAAGGAGTGTTAGGGTGGCTTGGGCTGTTCAAATTTAAGCTTAACCTTAAACTGTGCAGTTGTACTTGAGTTCTACAAGCACTATAGAACATAAGTGAGGGTCTAGGTTCAAAATTTTGGTAGCAAAAATTGATTGCCAGTGCAAAGTGAAAATAGTTATTAACAGATTATGAATTTATAGGACAGAAAAGAAGGGATTTAAATATCATCTGATGCCCCAGGCTAAAACTACTGTGATATGGCAGGAATATCACAAAAGCCACTGACGGAGGAAAAAGAAAAAAGATTAGGAAGAGATGTTTTCCCCTTTCTAGCTATGATAGTCCATCATGTCAAATCATATTTGATTTTATATTCATTATTAACATGACCAAGAGCTTGTATATACCAGGGCTTAAACAAAAGAGAGACAAAAAGAATGACAGAGAATACCAGAGCCTTAAGATAGCCATACAATTAATAAAAATAAAATAATCAAATATAATAAAATTTATAATTATAATGGAAAGTGAAAAATGAAGCTGATAATTTAATTTTTAAAATATATTTTTATTGATTTCAGAGAGGAGGGGGAGGGAGAGAGAGAATCAAACCATGACCGCCTGGTTCATAGATTGATGCTCAATCGCTGAGCCATGCCAGCTGCGCTAATTTTTAATTGTGACTGTAATGTGTAAGAAGGTTGATCAGCATCAAATTAGGAAAGAAAGGTATGACTTCAGATATTTTCTCTGATGGATCAATTTGATAATAAAAAATGTTATCTTTTCCAGTTTTCTAGGGCAATGCTTCTTAGCCAAACTTGGCTTTAGAATTTTTGTGGGTTTTGAAGAATACAGCCTGAGTCTCACCTTAACCTGGTGAATCAGGTTATTCTGGGTGATTACCTGCATTTTTAACATTCAAAAATCATATCTACCACTTCCCTGTTGGTTAGGGCTGGTTTAAAAACCACTACTCTAAGGATTCCTTTTCTTATATTCAAAGAAGCTACAAAGATATCTAATCAATAAACTGATTCTCAATTTTTAAAAATATATATGTAAGTGATTGATATGTTAATGATATTGACAGTGTTGATGAGCAATATATTTCCATTACTTTTCCTTTATATACTTGCATGATTCCTTCAAACATAGCTTACTTACCATTAATATAATCATTCAAAATTATTGTAATCACTCCAAATTAAGATAATTTAGATTGAAAATTTTAGATTATTGCATTCTATAAATTTTGAAAAATTATGTATTTCTTTGTTTAAAAATAGTTTTTTATTTCCCCAATTAGACTAATTTAATCAAACTCTCTTATATGCAGATAAGCATATATATTGTGCCATAATCCTTTGTTGCCAATTATAGAAAGTGCTTCTTGGTAGTCTTTACTGAACTTCAAATGTTTTCTTGATACAGTACACTATGCAACCATTGTGTACTGGATCAACATATTGTCATTTAAACACCTGAGATGAAAGTAATATGCCATCTTAATTCTATATTTTCATCTTATCAACAGAAGAAATGTGGTAGCTGTATGTTGGTCTCTGTACTAAGCTATCGGAGAAATATACGATAAAATAATATCCATTATAGCTTTTTCCAGGATCTCTTTAAGTATTTTACCTTCCTTTTCTGAATTCATCTTCATAGCAACACTGCAAGCCACTTATTATCATAATCATTATAGAGATCAGTGAAATAAAAAAGCACAGAGATATAAAATAAACAGCTCAAGGTCATTCAATTAGTAACTGGCATAGATGTGATTCAAGCCAAAGTCCTTTCTTAAAGTCAATGATATCCTTCATACAGTTCTAACATCATGACACAATATTGATTACAAAATATGGGATTGGCATATTTAAAGATGACTGTGAAAAAAAATCTCCAAGGAACACTGAATTTACAAAAACACAATTCTACCAAAATGAATGTCCTCCTTGAATGGGAAGAAATAGAATAGCTGAAACACCTGAGATATATTGAGAGCTTGTCAGTTACTATCACAAGATATCTCGATCCTCTATAAAACTGTCAAAAATGTATTTTGGTTGGTTTTGTGGAGTAGAATCACAGAGCTCTGGTCTTGTCTTTGTCACATGAGTTTCCTAGAAACTGATGGATTGATTTTAATTTGACCTTGGCAGCTTTTGTTACCCTCTGAGGTCTTAGCCTTGCTCTGTTCCAGACCTTTTCTTTGAGCTCTGCCTTTGGACACTACCTTTCTTCTAAAAATTTGTCCCTGGGGCCCTAGGTGGTCTGTCAGTCATAACTGTTGGCCATGACCAATATGGTATGTCAAACTTATTAGTAATTTTGCCAGTTCTACTTTTTTCAGAAAAGGTATCTTAGTTGTCTAAAACAATTATCTGTGTTTTAAGAACCTAATTTCTAAAAAGAAACTCACTGAATGCAAACATTCAGTGCTTGAAATAATTACTGTATTAATTATAGCGTTTTTTATAGAAAAACTAGATTTCTGTATATGTGATTCCATATTCTACATGTAACAACACAATAAGTATTGTTACATGAACATGTACTCAAAAATTCATCAATTCAATTGTCAATGAATTAGGAGAGATATTCTCAATTTCATGGTGTCTGATGCTATATTTGTCTAATTATTCTTGCCATTATTTCGATCAATGGTACCATTACATATCTATATACTAAACTTGATCAGATATAACAATAAAGCTCCCAATTTATTTTTATTTTTGATGTTTCTACTGCTAGGCCTCTTATTTTTTCAATTGCCTTAAGTCAACAAACATCATTCACCTTCATAATCCAATAAAAATATGATTATTCTGAATAACTATACCATTAAAAAATGAAGATATATATTTTTCAATAAGAAATGTATATATTATGACATTTTGACTGCTGTTCAGACACATAATATTATCTATATTGGAAATATTTGAGATTAAAATAATTTTGGGTGTTTTTGTTTCTTGTTATTTAGTTATTATTTTTTTCTTTTTAAACATTTCTTAATATTTCAAGGTGGTGTACTTTTGTATTACTTAACATTTTATCACATATGCAATGCTTTTAAACAATTACTGGACACAAAATTATAAAGTGAATGTTGATTTTAGATGATGAATTGATACCATTATAATAGTAACTAGAGGCCCAGTGCACGAAATTCATGCATAGGGAGTGTGTCCCTTAGTCCAGCCTGCACCCTCTCCAATTTGGGACCCCTCGAGGGATGTCCGACTGCCCGTTTAGGCCCAATCCCAGTAGGATCTGGCCTAAACGGGCAGTCAGACATCACTCTCACAATCCAGGACTGCTGGCTCCCAACTGCTCGCCTGCCTGCCTTCCTGATTGCCCCTAACCACTTCTGCCTGCCAGCCTGATCACCCCCTAACTACTCACCTGTCAGCCTGTTTGCCCCTAACTATGCTTCCCTGAAGGCCTGGTCACCCCTAACTGCCCTCCTCTGCAGGCCTGGTCACCCCTAAATGCCCTCTCCTGCAGACCTGGGTCCCCCGCAACTGTCCTTCCCTACAGGCCTGGTCATCCCCAACTTCCCTCCTCTGCCGGCCTGGTCACTCCTAACTGCCGTCCCCTGCAGGCTTGATTGCCCCCACCTGCCCTCCCTTGCAGGCCTGGTCCCTCCCAATTTCCCTCCCCTGCTGGCCTGATCACCCAAAACTGCCCTCCCTTGCAGACCTGGTCCCTCCCAACTGCCCTCTCCTGCTGGCCTAATCACCCACAATTGCCCTCCCCTGAAGGCCTGATCCCTCCCAACTGCCCTCCCCTTCTGGCCATCTTGTGGCAGCCATCTTGTGTCCACATAGGGACAGCCATCTTTGACCACATGGGGGCAGCCATCTTGTGTGTTGGAGTGATGGTCAATTTGTATATTACTCTTTTATTAGATAGGATAGAGGCCTCGTACACGGGTGTGGGCCAGCTAGTTTGCCCTGAAGGGTGTCCTGGATCAGGGTGGGGGTTCCCTTGGGGCATGGAGTGACCTGGGCGAGGGGCCTGTGGTGGTTTGCAGCCTGGCCATGCACCCCGGCGACCCAAGCGGAGGCCCTGGTATCTGGTATTTATCTTCTATAATTAAAACTTTGTAGCCTTGAGTGGAGGCCAAGGCAGGCCAGGGCTGCAGAAGCTTGGCTTCCTCTATTGCCAGGGGCAACTCAAGCCTCCTGTTCTCTCCAGCTCTGTGGCTGCCACCATTTTTGTTGAGATTTATTTATCTTCTATAATTGAAACTTTGTAGCCTTGAGTGGAGTCCTGGGCTGGCCAGGGTGTGCGGAAAGCTTGGCTTCATCCATTGCCGGGGAAACCTAAGCCTCCTGCTCATTCCATGGCTGCAGCCATCTTGGCTGGGTTAATTTGCATACTTGCTTCTGATTGGTTGGTGGTTGTGGCTTGTGAGTGTATCAGAGTGGTGGTTAATTTGCATATTACTATTTTATTAGATAGGATTGTATGACTACAGCAGTTGTTTTATTCTTCATAAATAAAAAAGTTAAAATATTGTGGTAGATTAGTTTTCATGTTAATTTCCAGCAACTCAGAAAAAAAAAAATTAACTCTCTATTTTACTTTATTCAAAGTATATAATCCCAGTCAAATTCTGGGAAATACAATGTCACTGACAAGTGTATCCCTAATAAGTTGATAATTAGTATTCAAGATTTCACAGATGCAGTGATTTGTTCCTGTAATTTAACATTAATATAATTTTTAACTATTAACATACTTATTCATTCGCAAAATTGGAGAGATTAAACTAATATTAGAAACAGTATGACCTACACTCCCTCACTTGACAGATTTACTTTCATACAAATTATATTTGTTTTACCTCTTATTTAAAGTTAACATCAAAACAGAAAGCTTTTTTAACATTAAAAAAGAAGTTATAATATTTCTCTTTATCAGGTGTGTATATATGCACAGCTAGAAAACCAGAAGTTTATATATCTACTGTTCCTAGTGAAATGGACTTGTATTTCTAACAAGCTTTGACATTCACACAATGAAATAATAAGTTCATCTTAGAAAAGAATATTTAGAACATTGAACATGAGGCTGTAGTGTTGCATATTTCACTTTAGTTCATTTGTACATGTGCAGAAGCATATTTATTCACAGTGAATAAAACATGGGATATAAAATATCTTATTTTTTTAAATGGTTTTACATAAACATGTCATCCTTACCTGAGATTAAAAAGAAAGGTTTTTAATTAGAATCATTTAAGTTAAAAATAAATATTTTTTACATGTTTAATAACAAAAATTCTTAAACATTCAAGAAATACTCATTTACTATGTACATTTTGCAAGCCATCTCTCCAGACTCCGGCTATATAGTAGTGCATAAAACAACATTATTTCCTGAAAGAGGTTCTATTTTAAGGATTGGCATGTACTGAGAAAACTATTTAATAAATTAAAATATAAATAAGAAAATGTGATAACTCAAGTGGCAATGCATAAATGATGGCAAATAAATGTGGAGGAGAACACAAATAGTGTAGAGGGAATGCTATTTTATATAACTTAGTCCAAGAAGGCCTCTTTAAATACAGACAGATGGAAGTGAAGGAGCCAACTATGTGACTTTCTGGGACAAAAGGTGTTTTAAGCCATGAAAAGAACTCACACAAATGCATTGAGGGCGATGGAAGCATGCTTGGGGCCTTGGATCCGAAGCCTGAGGAATTCCTGAGCCAGACTTCCCAGCCACGAGTGGGGAAGGAGGTTCTTGCAATATCTTCAGAAAATGAATTTTCTAAGACTCACATGGGAGGATGGGATGTGGAAGAAGGTTTCATTTGTGTGAAGTTACATCTCTTGGGTTCCAAAGTCCCCTGCCCCTTAAACTAGTTCTGAAAAAGGTGCAGCTGGGAGCTCAGCAGAGCCAGAAGTAAGGCCAGTGTCCAGAGCTTTTGTTCCATGTTGTAGCTGGGTGTGGTTCAGCATTCGGGTCATATTAAAGTCTATTAGTCCGTATGTGGAGCTCCACATGGCTCAGAGCCATGTGGCCCCATGGGAGTGTGTACCTGCAACAGGAGTTCTGAGAAAGCCCAGTGCCTGTGTGTGTGTGAAAGAGAGAGAGCTTCCTTTGTTTGGAAGTTTAAATATTCAGGTTTTGCGATTGCAGTGGCCATGCCCATTCTGGCCACTGACTTGCTTTCAGGTGTGATTGTAGGTAAGCAGGTCACTTGGACCTTATTGGCATGTGCCTAAACTATATTTTTCTAGTCTTTCCCCCAACAATCAGCAGGGAACATATTTTGAAAGTGTTATAGCAGCTTTTTGGCAAGGCTATATCAATGGCATGCCTATATTAACTGGTCTCCCCTTTTACTTCTTTCCTGTTAAATAATAACCAGGTTACAAGGCATCCGATTCATATCGAGGAGAACAGTATGGTTGGGACCAGCTGAGGAGTGATCACAGATGACTTTAGGGATACTGTAGGGATGTAGATTTTATTCTGAATGACATGAGAAGCAATTCAGGGATTATAGTAGCAGGGCTCATCACGGTTTCTGCAAAGAAGAACACCTGCAAGTGTGGAAGCAAGAGACATGTTAAGAGACTAGTATATACATACCAATATTTTACATGTAAGATTCTCAAAAATCTTGTGAAAATTAAACATTGTCATATCTATAATAATAAAAGTGTAATATGCTAATTAAACCGGACACCCAAACGACCTTCTAGGCATCATTCCAGATGTCCTTCTGGACAAAGCCACCATAGCAGGGGCCAAAGCAGAGTAGTTAGGGGCAATCAGACAGGCAGGCAAGCAGTTAGGGGCTATCAGGCAAGCAGGTAAATGGTTAGGGGCGATGAGGCAGGCAGACGGGCAGTTAGGGGTGATAAGGCAGGCAGGCAAGCAGTTAGGGGCGATGAGGCAGGCAGACAGGCAAGAGGTTAGGAGCCAGCAGTCCTGGATTGCGAGAAGGTGCAGGCCAGGCTGAGGGACTCCCTCCCCCCCCCTACACAAATTTCATGCACCAGGCCTCTAGTATCAAGTGCATTTTCAAAAATGTGTTCAATATGATGCCCAATGCAGCCTTCCTTTCTGGGAGGAAGCTTACATTTCACTACCCTCAGTTTATAGGTGAGGTAATTAAAGCTCCTTGGAAAAGTTCCTTGACAGTGTCAGAGGCTGAAAGCGGCACAGGCCTAACTATACAGAGCGTTTCTTCACTTCCAATTTTGCTGTTATCCACTGAACCATGATCATTGCATGCAAGGGGAACACTGAGCCGGACAATACTCTGAAATTTTACTTATTCTGAAAGGCATTTATTTAGCCTGCAAATCCCCAAATAACAAAAGGAAACTTGAATAACAGCCAGGAAGACTGGACTTGCCTGACAGTTCTGGCGTGGACAGTGATTTGGTTGGCTTTCCGCAGACATTTCTCTTTAAGTGTTACTTCTCCCAACAAGACAATGTATGATAATGCCGTTTCACTAACCCTCACCTGCTTCCTGCCATGGGCTTAAATTAGCCAGGATTTTTGTCAAAACAGTGCAAATCTCTTCTGTATAAGAGCTGAAAGGAAATATCCCTTAACAAAAATGATAACCTGAGCAAAGTTGGTTAAGAAAAAAGCCCCATGTTTTCAATTTCAATACTTAAATAGAAGAACAGAGGTGTTTGGGGGAATACTTTGTTCCAATCTGAATGAAGACCTCAATTTAACATTTACGTTTTAATCGATAAATGGTTACACCAGCATAAGTCCTGTCCAACGTGTTTTTATGCCAAAAATTCAATGTAAGTGTCATGTAGCAATGTTTCAGCACTGGTGATCTAAAGTTTACCTCTCAATCACTGGCTTTTATTGGATTTAAAAGATGGCCTGTAGTTCTTCATTTGCAGTCCAGAGACAGTCTATGTTGGTGAGGAAGGCTTAAAGTTCAGTTTTTCTCTCTGAATATTATTACCATGGTAATATCTCCCTTTCTGTCTGTCTCCCTGTCTCTCTCTTTCAGTGTCTCCCTCTCATCCCTAATTCGTTATCCCTGTTAATTGTGAAGTACCTACAAACAGGTATTCCTTCTAGGAACACATCTTTAAATACAACTTATTTGTTGTATAAAGAAATACATTTTTAAAGGAATATGGTATAATACTGTTGCGATATATAATTCTAGGGGGGATATGCAGACCATTTTTCTTAATTTAAAATTAGAGCCATTTTCAGAATTAGAATTCAAACATATAGATTATACAAATTCAAAGAAACAGCACTCATCCATTTAAAATGAAACTTTTTTTTTTTTTTGGATTCTTGCTATGGGGTTTTCTGTCTGTTGAGATATCATGTGTACCTAGCCTGATGATCTAATTAGCCTCATAATGAGAAGTTAGAACATGTAAACCCAATGCACATGTGCACATTTTAAAACAAGGACTTCCACTTAAATTGCCTGGTGTGCATTTCTTTGCATGTGGGAGGAAGCCACAAGCACATCCTGTTTTTGTTGCCATAGGATAGTTTCTTTAGCTACTTATTGTAGCAAATGGATGTCTTCCAAGCACGACAGTTAGTACTGAGATCCCCTTGATGCTAATGTTCATAACCAGGCCCTAAATATTAGTCATTCACCACCTCCATATCTTAAAGACTGTGATAGTACACTGGGATATATTTTGACTCAGGATTAGAATGCATGGCTCCCAGGTGTGCTATGGAGTTTTCAGAGTGCAGAATAACCCAATGTGGGTAACATTGTTAAAGAGGCTTTCATTCATCTTGTTAGTGTTTAAAATTTCTAAAAGATAAAAACAAACTTTTAAAATATTAAAGATATTGAAAAAACAGAGGTCTATGTATAGTCATAAGAATTTACTTTTGTACATGTAATTTGAGGAGAAAAATACGAATTAAGCTAATTTGTGTCTTCCTCAATTCTCGACTTAGTTAAAAGGGTACAATTAATGGTTCGTTGTTGTTATTTGTTAATTAAGTGATTATGGTCCTGTCTCTCATTAAGGTTAATTTCAAATGAGGTCAAATTTCAAACTGAAACTCCTTTAGAAAACTCCTGCTTGATTTTAATCTTAAACCTTGTGGTCCAGTATTTCCCAGACTTATAAAACCAGTAATATTCTTTGGCTATATAGGTAGAGATATCACATATGTGTTATAATTCAAATTTTAACTTTTTTTGTATTTGTTTATTATACAAATTCACAGGATTCATATTTAAATATATAAATAGAAAAACAGTATGCTATACAAAGCATGTCCTTAAAGAATGTCATTCTTCTTTGTAATTTTATCAAATTATCAATTGAATACCAAAAATGCTAGGCTTTTACAACAACAACTATCATATAAAGCTCTTATGTGATGTACTGTTACTTTATATTTATATTGTGTTTTAATTATACAGTATGTCTATCTTAACAAATAGTCACTAAGCCCTATTACTAAAATGCAATGCCCTTTACCAGCCCTAGCAGGTGATCATTAAATACAAAGTCTGAGCATTGTTTGAAAGTAGCAAAAATTCACTATTGCTACCTTTACACCATCTACCATATTCTCTCACTCTCACCCATTAAGATTCATTACTACAACGGGAGCCATTCATGCTTTTTCATTTAGAATAAAACATAAGCAATGTTTACTTGACTATACTTATCAGAATGTTCTCATGTAATGCTTCTCATGAGCAAAAGAGTGGTAGGTAGACATGATCAAGGCAAGGATGATGGGCCAAATACAGAAGGTCACCAGGGTAAAAGCCTACGGTATCTAGTAAGGGACAGTTGTAGGGGGGGACTTTTCCTCCATTACCATATCCATGGTCATGCGGTTTGGAACCTCCTCCTCCTGGCCTTTCATGTAACTGATCATGACCCCCTGACCTTTTCTTCCTAGAGATAACATCTAGGTCTCAGTTGTGTTTCAGCTCCAGGCCCAGAAAAGCAGCAAAATCAGATAAGCAACTCCCATGGCTGACCTCAAGACCAGCTGTATTGGGTAATGAACCCCTCCCCTGGCACTGACCAATCCATCAGTAGAGACCTGGACCCAGAAAAGACACACCTGGACAGCTGCTGAACATTCTATTGAGGTCTTGCTTTAGAACCTCCCCTAAAATCTCTACTCTTAAAACCCTTAGGACAGAGGACCCAGCTCTTTTGATGGAGGACCCAGTTTGCTCTCCCTCCCAGGAGCACACAGGGCCTTTCCTCTCTCTCTCTTCCTCCCCCCAGGCTCATCACCATTGCCTTCCTCACTCCCAAGCTCCAAAGGCCCTTACTTTGCCTCTGTAACTTGTTTCCTAAGCCCACTTCTTCTATGAATTCCTTCTTCTACCTCTGTGATTTTTCTAAATAAATGTTCTCTTACAGTTTGAGACTTAGCCCTGAATTCTTTTCTAGCCAGAACTCAAGTATCACGGCTGCTGAACCCAGGTCTGATCTGACTCTACTGCCTAACCCTGGTGCTATTGCCAGCACCCCTAATAAAGGAACCAGGATGCTTTTGATAAGGTGTAAAAGTAAAGGGTGATGGGATTTTTCACAAGGTGAAAGAGGCTATAGAAGGCAACAGGAAGGGGAAGAGGGAAGAATTTTCTCTTTGTAGACCACAGGCCTCTTCAATAAAATCTAATCTGATTTTGTATCAGCAGGCCTTGACAATAATCTTGCATCTAACCTTTCATCCATATGGCCTTTCAACTTTATTTTTTGCACCCAACTTATTTTTAATTCCAACTGAATGCCATTATTGAAAGTCCCATGCCTTTTAATGCATCCTTGACATTTCCAAAGACCCTCCTCTTTCTGTTATATTCTTTCCCTCTCCAGCTAGTGAATTTCCATCATTCTTTAAGATCTAATTCAAATGCTGACTCTGTGACACCTTTCTGTATTCCTCCTAGCACAATTAAGTTTCTCCTCCCTCAGAGCTCTCAGTATATGTATGGAATAGAGTAAAACACTTCATCCCAATGAATTATAACTACTGTCTTTCTGTCTTACCAACCAAAACAACAGCAATTTGAGAGGGTGAAATTTAAATAATTCTAATAACAGCCACAAGACAAAGACCCTGGGCATTATAAATATATATATATATATATATATATATATATATATATATATATATATATAAAATCTGATAAAACTTTATTTTAATATTATTTTTAATTTTATGATTTTTACAACATTTTGATGAAAGGAACATTGTATATAAATTGCATTTATTATGACTTGTCCTTTTGATGTAGCAGCATGCTATCTGGCTAGCAAATGGTTCATAAGTTCAGGAAAAATTTCAAGACAGAGTCTGAAATTTATCTTCACAAACAACAATTTGGATTGAATGCTACATTAAATGCATTATAATTTTGTATTGAGTTGCGAAGAGAAACGTGAAAAGGAAAAGGTTTGGAGACCATATATTGATATTTTCTTGATGTCTTAAAAAGGATGCCGGTTTTGTTTCCTACTCCTTTTTAAACATTTTTAGCATTTGCCCTTTATACTAGTTGACAAAAGCTTGCGATGTTGATGTGTAAGGGCTGCTGATTGCTGGTGGCAAAGAATTCTAACAGCCTGCTGGCTCCCAAGATCACATCTCCACATTTTCTTCCAGGATCATCACCTTTATTCTTTTTTTTTTTTTTTTTTTTTTTACCTTCATTCTCAATAGCTCCCTCATAGTGTGAACAGAAGTCATATGTTTTAGATTTCTGCATTGGCACCCAAGTAATCAGTATGATTGAGTAAACATATTAAGCTTCCACTGCATTTCCAGCCTGAACAGATGTTAAGTACAAGCTGATCCACCTACATTCAACCCCAGAGACTCTACATCCACAGACTGTTTCATTTTCTTTATTCCGTTTATGTAGAAGCATAGATTCTTGCTGGTGTAGATAAATGTGCCATTTAAGGCAATCAAAAATGGCTCCACATCTCACTTGATTTCCACAATTGTTGCTGTAGCGATGGGCTACTGATGGAAACTTAATTTCCCTGGCAGATCTCCCCACATTGAGGAAACATGTTTTTAGAGAGCCAATATTCAGTAATTACAGCACAATCCCTCACAATTTCACCAATCACTAACAGTATGCATTTTTACAATGTAAAGCTGATTTTCGTTTAGCCAAATAAAACATGAAAGGAGAGCTGGAGGCAATGGGCAATCTAGATCATTAGATGATTGATGGAAAATTTGCGAACATTTAAGCTGAAAAAGGTTGCAAACCGCAGGGAGCTTAGGAAACTTGTGAGCTCTGTATTTTGAGGAAATAGTCTGTGGATGGTCTTGCAGCCCTTGGTCACAGCCTACCAATATTAAAAAAAGGCTCAAAACAGTTTGTCTACTAGTCACTTTACATTATTATTTGTAATTGTTGTACATAACACAGGCTTTCAGGTAAGTTCTCAACTTGTTAGCCGGAAAAGAATTTTCAGTTCTAATTCCATTCCTCTGTTCTTACTATGTCCCTCACCTGGTAGACAAATTATCGAAATCAAGTCATTACAAGTCTAAACTCTTGTATTTGTTATGTCTGATATTTTAACATTGTAAGAATTGTCTATTCAAGTGAGTTACAGTATTTAAAATACAGTCCTGTGAATAAGTAAAAATATACAGAAGTGACATGCCAAGTTTATACCATTGTAAGTTAGAATATGTTCTATACTCAAATATTATTTGCTTATAATAATAATGAAAACTGACATTTAATGAGCAATAAAATGTGCGTAAACTATGCTAAACTCTTTAGTTATCACAACATTTAATTGTGTCCTCTCTGAAGCACAGGTAGTCATAGCAGGTAATTTACATTTTATGTTCTTCATCCCAGGGGAAGTTTAAAGAAAGAGGTAGGGAGAGAGCGAGCGTGAAAGAAACATCAAAATGGAAGTGGGAATAATGCAATCTGATATATTATGTAATAAAGATTCTCAAAGCACGTGGTATCATGACAGCACAGACAAGGAACTGGTGGACAAGGAAAGCCTTTCTATTTAAGTGGAACTGAAACATTGACTGCAGCCCTCAGCCCACCTTCCCACGCTGGACAGTGCCCACACATCTGGGGAGCCAGTTGGAGTCCACAGGACACCCCTGGTTCCCCGGCCCCAGTATCCTCTCTGCAGCCCCTATGAGGCCCACGCCTCTCACTGACTATCAACAGTAACACAGTTGCAAAGTCTATCTTGAGGTGATTAAAACAGTTTACCAGGAAATATGAGAAACTGGCAAATGAAATAGATCTTGCACCATAGTAAATTATTACAAAACAGAACATTGTCTATAACATTCCGTCCTGTACATTGTTGAGAATGTGTTCTATTCGCCAATGTGTTCTATTAGCCACAGTCATGTGTTTATGTGGATTCATTGGATTAACCAGTGCATATTCATTTTCTTTAGATATATTTAATTTAAGTAACAAACCTACCAATGTCATTAAATAAATGGACAAAATGAGCAATGGCAAATTTTTATGCTTCCTATTGAAAAAAAGTGAATATATATTATTTCAGTAATGAAAACAGCTTAGCATAATATAATGTTAAGACTGAAATGTTTCTCTCCTGCCACTTAAAGGACAGGTTTTAGAAAATACAAGTTCTGTAAATAAAACAGTGTTGCCATGGCAACATGTACTTCAGCTTTTAACCTTTCCTCAGACAGAAAGGGTTTTATACATTTTTACATTTTCATTGTAATAACAGTGCTGGTCTCTGAAGCTGGCATTTTCTGGAAGCTAGTAATTGGCAGAGCCTCAGGCCCTCAACTTGGAGAGTTGACCAATCTACTTGGAGAGGTTTATTCAGGTTTGTCGTTACTTACAAAAAATTCAATTCATCTTTTGAGTGCAGAAACTTAAAGACAAAATTTGTTCAACCGTGCATTATTTGGACAATGAATATTTTAAACACAAGTATTTTTACTTAAGTGTCAGATACACCTTTCTCTGAGTCAAACACTTTTATATGGACATATGTTGTGTGTTTGTGTGGATGTGTGCACACACATGTATTGTATATGATTGCTTATGTGTGTATGTAAGGCAGTTTATTTTTTTCATCCTCATTCAAGGATATGTTTTATTGTTTTTATAGAGACAGGAAGGGAGAGAGGGGAGAGAGAGAGAGAGACATCGATGTGAGAGAGAAGCATCTATATGTTGTCTCCCATACGTGCCCTGACTTGGGGATCAAACTCACAATCTAGGTATGTGCCCTGACCAGTATCAAACCTGCAATCCTTCAGTGCACAGGACGACACTCCACCCAACTGAGCCACACCGGCTGGGGCAAGGCAGTTATTAATTTTGTTTTAAATACATTTTTATTGATTTCAGAGAGGAAGGGAGAGGGAGAGAGAGCTAGAAACAGTAATGATGAGAGAGAATCATTGATCAGCTGCCTCCTGCACACCCCACACTGGGGATCAAGTCTGCAACCGGGGCCGTGACTTCCTGGTTCATAGGTCGATGCCCAACCGCTGAGCCAAACTGGTCCAGCAGGCAGTTATTTTTTAATTAAAATTTCTAGTAAATCAGAAAGCAAATGATAAGGTATACTAGTAAATACAATAAATGAGGTTATAGTACTTATCTATTGATATAACAATAAAACCACAAATTCTGCAACTTAAGGCAAATTTATCATTTCCCATTTTCTGTAGGTCTGGATAAGATTAAGTTGAGCCATCGGCTTCAGAGCCTTACAAGCTGCAATCCAGGTGTTGGCCAGGACTGGGATCTCATTTGAGGCTGGACTGGGGAAGTACCTCTCCACAAACTCATGTGGTTCTTGAGAGTATTTAGTAAGTAACTAAAAGACTACTGGACTCAGGGCCTCAGTTCCTTGCTGTGTGGCCTTCTGCATATGGCATATTATAACATAGAAGTCTGTGCCTTCAAAACCAGTAAGAGAGAGAGTCTCCTAGCAAGATGAGTCCAAATTTCAGCAACATAATCATGTGCACATATTCACATAGTCCTATATTCGTCATATAAGGGCGCATGAGCCACATTAGAACCTTATATAAATAAGTTTCATTATTATTAATTTTTACCTTAGCTTATTGCAGTGTTGCATAGGGAAAGGAATATAAAGACAATGACAAATAATAATAATTTTAATGATAATAATCCTCTCTAATAAAATGGTAATATACAAATTAACCATCACTCCTCTACATAAGCCACGCCCACTAGCCAAGCCACGCCCGGCAGCCAATCAGGGTGAGTATGCAAATTAACCCCAGCCAAGATGGCTACAGCCACAGAGAGCAAGGTTTCCCAGGTAACAGAGCAAGCCAAGCTTTCCATAGCCATTGCAGGACTAAGCCTCCACTCAAGCTACGAAGTTTCAATTATAGAAGGTAAACAAATTCAAACAAATGGCGGCAGAACGGAGCTTGAGAGAGCAGGCCAGGGTTGCCGGTGGCAACAGGGGAAGCAAAGCTTTCCGCACACCCTGGCGGGTCTCACCGGCTTAAGGCTACAAAGTTTCAATTGTAGAAGATGAATTAACTGTCACAGAAATGGCTGCCACCCCGGAGGGAGCAGCAGGCTTGGCTCCGCTCCAGGCTACAAAGTTTCAACTGTAGAAGGAAAATAAATTCCAGATACCAGGGCCTCCGCTTGGGTCGCCAGAGGGTGTGGCCGGTCTGCAAACCACAACAGGCACCTCGCTCAGGCCACCCCACGCCCCAAGGGAACCCCACCCTGATCCGGGACACCCTTCAGGGCAAACCAGCTGGCCCCCACCCATGCACCAGGCCTCTATTCTATCTAATAAAAGAGTAATATGCAGATTGACCAACACTCCAACACACAATATGTCTGCTCCCATGTGGTCAAAGATCCTGCCCCATGTGGACACAAGATGGCCACCACAAGATGGCCAGCAGGAGAGGGCAGTTGGGAGGCACCTGGCCTGCAAGGGAGGGCAGTTGTGAGGGACCAGGCCCTCAAGGAAGGGCAGTTGAGAGGGACCAGGCTTGCAAGGGAGGGCAGTTGGAGGTGATCAACCCTGCAGGAGAGGGCAGTTAGGGGTGACCAGGCTGGCAGAGGAGGGAAGTTGGGGGCAAACAGGCTGGCAGGGGAGCAGTTAAGCATCAACCAGGCTGGCAGCGGAGTGGTTAGGGGGTGATCAGGCTGGCAGGCAGAAGCGGTTAGGGGCAATCTGGAAGGCAGGCAGGTGAGCAGTTGGGAGCCAGCAGTCCTGGATTGTGAGAGGGATGTCCGACTGCCCGTTTAGGCATGATCTCACCAGGATCAGGCCCAAACGGGCAGTCAGACATCCCTCCAGGAGTCCCAGATTGGAGAGGGTACAGGCTGGGCTGAGGGACAACCCCCCTCCGTGCACGAATTTCGTGCACTGGGCTTCTAGTAATAATAATAATAACCTAGATTCTGGCATGGCACAATCATTTCACAAATAATTAAAACATTGTGTAAATATTTAATATACCTGATTATCAGTTTTACTATATATAAAATGGATATAGTAGCACCTAATTGATATAATTATTATGGATATTAAATATGATAAGGTTTAGAAAGGACCTGATATATAATATTATCTGCTTAAATGACTAATATAATTGCCAAAACCATACTTAATCCTTTATACATGAAAGAATATTTAAATCTACATAGTATTATATTTTCATGGATTCATTTGAAATGCCAGATCACACATGTATGCATTTAATTATTTAATTAATTTAAAAATATAGATTGCCTTTCTATGTGCTTGGCGTTATTCCAAGTATGGCTAAGTTGTAACAAAACAGACACAAGTCCATACCTTACAGAGCTTATATTCTAGAATGGGGCACGGTGGTTAAAGATATCATGACAAAACTGTACAGAGTTTCAGAGGCACTGAGTGCTGTGGAGCAAAATAAAGCAAAGAAGAATATGTGCAATTATTTTCATTTATTGGTCATTTACAGCACTGGGCATCAGAGGGGCACAAGGACAATAGTATTAAGCATTTCCCTGAAGCTATCCCGTCCTTGGTGAGACTGCCATGGGAAGGGATAGTGTCAATATCTATTAAATACGACTTTTAGTGTGCCAGGTGCAATAAACATAAAAAAAAATCTATGGCACAGTTCTAGTACATATTAGGAGTTAAATAAATGTACCAAGATATGTGTATAGCAAAATTTAACAACTTGAAATGATTCATTATTTGACTAATGATCATGTGAACTTTTTTTGTTGTTGTTAATTCTCACCCAAGATTATTTTTCCACTGATGTTTAAGGATAGTGGAAGGGAGGGATGGGGGAGAGAGAGAAACATCGATGTGAAAGGGTCACATTGATTGCTTGCCTTCTGCATGGAGGCCAGCGATGGAACCAGTGACCCTTCAGTGCACAGGCTGAGACTCTAACACAGCCCAACTGACCAGGGCAATCATTTGAACTTTTTATACTTCCTCAAAGCTGGGCTCAGTCTACTAGAAACCCATAATTTCTGTGAAGGAAAAATGAAAAGCAATATTATTAGAATTATATTTATTTCTGCAAGCTGTGCTCACAAGGATCACAGCTCCTGGGAAAGGCAGAAAGATTCTGCCACAGATACAAAATTATATGCAACGCATCTCATGTAGTTGACTTTCTCATACACATCAAGTAAGAACTTACAGAAAAAAAATTAATTAAATATTAAGTGTAAAGATGAGAATGTCATGTTTTGACATCATTCTACTTCTGGGTAGGATCCTTCATTCTCTGGAGTAGATGTGGATTCTGCTTCGAAATGTGGACTCTGTTTTACTTAAAAACCACACTTTGGCTCCCTTGTTTAATGCATTGCAAAACCCAAAAGTTGGAAGTTTAGCTCATCTGGATTACAATTTACTACCAGCTCTGTAAACCGTATGCTAGTTCCATAACCAGGGGGAGTGTCATTTAAGATATTTTTGTATTTTCTTTTGGGGGATTTATATCATTACCACCCTATAAGATGCAACTACATAGTTCTGTGCTTTACTACACTAGGGGTGGCAAATAAGATGCTTCTCCTGGTTTGCCTTCATTAAGTTGGAAGTGGCCAATGAAAACGACAGTTAAACTGAATTGGAGCTCAGAAGGGGGTCACACCCTTAATAAAGTCACTCTATCTGTGTTAGGAACCATTGTGGCCTACATCCTAAGGATCTAACAAATGGGCTCCACTTGTGTAGATAACCATTGGGTAGACCGTGGAATAACAATTACAACCTGCTTATACTTTATCTTAACCTGGCATCTGATGTGTGCTATGGACCAATGTGCATCTCCCCCAAATTCATATGTTAAAACCCTAACCCCCAATGAAACTGTATTTGGATATGGAATCCTTTAGAGATGATTGAGGTTAAATGAGGTCACAAGGTGGTGCCCCAGTCAAAGGGATGAGTGTTCTTATAAAAAGAGACACCAGAAAGCTCTCCAGGTGCATACAAAGAAGAACCCCTATGAGCACACAGTGAGATGGCAGCTGCCTATAAGCCAAGGAAAGAGGCCTCAGAATAAAATCAACCTTGCCAATACCTTGATCTTTGGACATTCTGGCCTCCAGAACTGTGAGAAATAAACTTACTTTGTTTTAGAAACTAGGTCTATTGTATTTTGTAGGATAGCTTGAGCTGACTAAAATAGTGTGAGTCATGTTTCAAAATGAAATTCCAAATTAGATGTTCTTTGCTTAGAATTCAAAATTCAAGTTCTTTCATAACTGATGATCCTTTTTTTTTAAAGTTTATTTCTTGTAGATCTTATACACTTCCTCCTATTTGCCTTTCCTCACATTCAAACTATCACTCTGGGTGACATCATCTCTACTTGGAAGTTCAGATAAAGCTCTTAATGCATGCTGTGTGTTAAATTTTGTATCACATGGCAATACAAAATTGTCAATATGCAGGATATCTTACAAGTCTAGATAAATCCTCTTTGACAATATCATTATATGTTTATCTTTTCACAGGCCCTCTAGTGAAGTGTTATTAACTTCATCTTATATGAAAAAGCTGTATTTAGAAGGTTTAGGGTATTTGGTACATTTTCTTCAAAATTTTCAAAGCAAATATTTATTATTATAATGCCAGAATTTCTGACACCCTTTATAAGTTTTCTTTAAAAACAGATTTAGCCCTGGCTAGTGTTTCTCAGTGGTTAGAGTGTCCGGTGACTCTAACCAAAGGGTCTCAGGTTCAATTCCCAGTCAAAGGGCATGCACCCTGAGTTGCAGGTTTGACCCCTGGGGCAGGCAACCAATCAGTGTGTCTCTTTCAGATGGATGTCTCTGCCCCCAGACTCCCTTCCCCTGCTCCCTCTCTCACTTCCACTCTCTCTGAAAATCAATGGAAAAAAATATCCTTGGGTGAGGATTAACAACAAAAATATATACTTTTTTATATCTGGAGCTACCTATATATCTTCATAATATCAAAGAAATAGTTGATTTTGCCACATATTTTGATTTTGATCAAAACAAAATGACTAAGTTCTATAAACTAAGAACCTCAAAATATGAAGGAAATATGGTTAGTTTTTTAAAAAAAAAAACACACTTTATCAACTTGCAAATAATTGAAAATAAGAAACTGCACTTTTAAAGTTTCCCTTAATATTAACAAAAATGAAAACTAGAAACAAATGGACTAATAGAACATGTGAGACACCAGAGCTGTCATTGTGAAAAAAACTAAATGCTTTAGTAAAGTTTATTATTTAGGAAAAATTGCTATGGATATTTTTCTTCTATATAACTTGTATGAAAGAAAGAGAGAAGGTGAGTCAGAAAGGGAGATAGATAGCAGAGAAAGAGAGAGAGAGAGAGAGAGAGAGAGAGAGAGAGACCTAGAATTCCATACCTGGCCAAGATTTTATAAACATATTTATATAATAAAAGTATAATAAAGCATATAAAAGTATAAACAGTGTAAATTATTCTGTGTACAGTTGTGTCCAATATAGAAATATCTATCAGTAAAGAAAACAGAAGAGATTTGGAAAGAAATACAAAGTGATGCAGCCACTTTGGAAGACAGTTTGGAAGTTTTTCACATAACTGAATATACTATTACTATATGGTCTAGCAATTGTGCACCTTGTTATTTACCCAAATGAACTGAAAACTTATATCCACACAAACCTGCATGTGAATGGTTATAGCAGCTTTATATAAATTGTTCAAAAATAAAAGCAACCAAGATGTCCTTCAATAGATGAATGGATAAACAAATTGGGGTACATACATCCAATGGAATGTTATCTATAATAACAAAAGCATAATATACTAATTAGACTGTGCATCCTTCAGGACGACCTTCCAAATGAAGCCAGGGCTGTGAGGGAAGCCCAGGTCCCAGGTGCCTGCTGGCAGCCAGAGCGAAGCCCGGGTCCCGGGTGCCAGAGGAAAGCCGGTGCCAGCAGCTGGGGGAAGGAAGGCCTACTCTTGCACAGATTTCATGCATCAGGCCTCTAGTTTAGCAATAAAGAGAAGTGAGCCACCAAGCCACAACAAGCAAACAACAACAAAACAAAAAACACACCCAGATAAACTTAAATACATATTGGTAAGAGAAAGAAGTTAATCTGAAAAAACTACATACTTTATGATTCCAACGGTATGACTTTTGGGAAGAGGGGAAACTATGAAGATCATAAAAAGATGAGTGGTTGCCAGGGTTTGGGATGGAGTGAGGTAAAGGTAATAAGGGTTTTAAGGCAGTTAATCTATTCTGTATAATACTGTAATGGTAGATAACATGCTGTTATATCAGGTAGGCAGGCCAGAGGTTAGGGGCGATCAGGTAGGCAGGCAAGCAGTTAGGCGAGATCAGGTAGGCAGGCCAGAGGTTAGGGGTGATCAGGTAGGCAGATGGCCCCTCACCGGGCTGGCCCAGCCCTCAAGCAAGCAGTTAGGGGCAATCAGGCAGAGTGGTTAGGAGTGATCAGGTAGGCAGACCAGTGGTTAGGGGTGATCAGGTAGGTAGAGGAGTAGTTAGGGGCGATCAGGTAGGCAGACTGCCCCTCACAGGGCTGGCCCCGCCCCCCAGCAAAGAAAGGGAGGGAGGCCCATGCCAGCCAAACCATTGCACCCCAGACTGACGCCTGCAGAGGGAGGCCAATGCTGGCAGGGAAGGGGAGGCAGTGCTGCACAGATGGCAAGCAGTGGCCGCAGCAGGGGTGGGGCCAGCTGCATGCAGCCTGGGGAAGGAAAGCCCCAATAGGCCCTGATCTCAGGCCAGACCTAGGGACCCTAACCAAGGGGTCCTGGATTGTGAGAGGGTGCAGGCTGGGCTGAGGGACCCACCCCCTGAGTGCACAAATTTTCGTGCACTGGGCCTCTAGTATATTCATAATAAGGAAAATGGGGGTGGCCAATAGGTGGGAACTTTCTTTACTTTCACCTCAATTCTTCTATAAGCAAAAACACTCAAAAACAAAGTTTATTAATTTTTAAAAAGTAAGTTCATATTACAAATGCAAGAAATTTTTACTGAATCCCTACTTTGTTTTAGGTACTGTGAAAAAGTGCAGGGAAAACAAAATTAACTCCCTGGATATTGTATAAATTATCCAATGGAGAATAAAAGCAAACTAAATACTTTTAAAAAATAATTATTTGCTCAAAACTTCATATTTCAAATTAAATAGTATTTTTTCATTTTTAATCAGGTTCTATTTTTTGTCAAAGCTAAGCTTATGTTGCAAATTATTGTTCTTAGAAAATATTTTGTAAGTGGTTTCTTGGATCTATATTTAATTTGGATAGCAGGAAAAAAAAGTTTAAGGCTAAATTTCCAAAATGATTGAGCTATCTATGCCCCTTTATGTTCTGTATATTTTTTATGTTGTTACCCTAATCAAAGAAAAAATAAATCAGGAGTGTGTAAATTATTTAATTAAATCAGAAAGGCCACATGTGTGAACTGGAACCCAAGAAAGTCTATACTTGAATAATACTTAAATGAGTACTTTATAAAAATGGACTTTTGTCATAATATTTAGTTGAAGTATTTTAAGTTATTTATAAAGAAAACATATATATATGTACTACTACATGTAATACTTTAAACAATAAAAAATATATTTAAAAAATAAAATAAAGAAAGCAGAACAGATATAGCTAAAACAAGAGAAAAACTTTTGATTATTTCATTTTTATTTGTCAAGAAGCACCAGAAACCTAAAATGTTCAAGTAGAATGACTTTTTACTCAACCTCAGAAGAAAATGCTATGTTTTATATAAGAGAAAGCTAAAAGGCTGACTTTAAAGAGAAAAAATGTTTCAGCAGTTGTTTAGCTTAAGAAATTTTCACAACCCACATAAAAACATTTCCCAGTGAAAACTGAAAAGGGTAATTACGTCCTACAGAATCTAAAGTAATACACAAGACATGTTATTAAGCTAAGAATTTAGTTTATAATGCTCTGACTACATAAATAAAATTATCACTAGAAAGTGATTCTTTGCTAGCAAATGATACACTATATGAAATCAGCTTCCAAACCATTGAATACTGTCCAATCCCATGGTTAATAGTGAAGTGAGTGTGAGTGCATATGTGAGTATGTGTGTGTGTATGTGTGTGTGTATGGTTTATTGATTATTGGGGCTGTGATTAAACAGTTACCTTAAAATCCTGGGGTATTCCCTATATATTTGAATTGATAGAGAGGAGTCGCTATTGATACTTTTATAATAATAATCAAACCTCAAGTTAAAGAACTGGAAAATATTGCTCATATTATTTACAACAAAGAAGTCATAAATCTGTCTCAATTTATTTTATATCAGTTATCCATTTATACATACTCATTAATAAGATGAGTTTTCCTAAATCCTTTAAAATACAGAAAATAAAGAACCTAACTTCAAATGGAATCTTACAGTATAGCCTTTCTGAGTTTTCTCATCCAGAGCTTGGCTTGTTTTCTGAGGTTACCATGTTGCTTAAACACAGAACAATTTTATAAATCACCAAGTATCTGTATTTATGTATGTATGCATACATCTTTCTTTCTCTAAATAAATTGTGTGTCCCTGTATTACACATTCATTTATTTTGATTCTTATGTCTAACAAGCAGCAGGTACTATGACATGCTACTTGAAAAATAATAATTAAAGTATTAATTGTACTGAGAGAGAATTGTGACATGTTAGATGATTTGAGTTATTTGCACTGTGGAGTTACTCTGTATCTGTTAAGTGTGTTATGTGTTGTACTATCTTTTCCCAATTATCCTATATAATAAAAGGCTAATATGCAAATTGTCCCCTCAACCCGGAGTTCGACCAGGAGTTCAACCAGGAGGTGGGGCCAGCCAGCCCACAGCCCACGGCCCCTCCCCCTGGCCGGCCCAACCTGATTGGCCCTGATCTGGGTGGGACAGCCAGACCCCACCTGTGCATGAATTTGTCTACCAGGCCTCTAGTATCTCTATAAAATTGATAAAATTTAAATGATAGCCCAGTCAGTGTGGCTCAGTGGTTGGATGTTGACTTATGGACCAAGAGGTTGCGGTTTGATTCCCGATCGGAACACATGGCCAGGGTGGGGCTCCATCCTCCGTGTGGGGTATGCAGGAGGCAGCTGATCGATGATTCTCTCATCGTTTATGTTTTTATCTCTCTCTCCCTTCCTCTCTGAAATCAATACAAATAAAAAAATAACATAAAAATGTTTGAATGATAGGTTCAAGATGAGAAACCAAAATATTTCAGAATATTAGAGAAAGAAAAAGAAGAAACAGACAATTTACATTTTCCTCCTCCTGCATGATACAGGAAGGTTAGAACGAGTTCTAGCCTCATCCGAATGACATAATCCAGCCTAAGCAAAGCTCAGCATACTTTGCCAAGAATCACTTTCACCTACATGGGGTACTCCGATGGTTATTTGTGAGATTATTTGGTAATATTTTAATTTGGCTTGCTCTTCTTTCTTGGATTTAGAAACAAGAATGGTTTGAGTAGAAAATATCAGAAGAACATGATGGTTTGTTCATGCTTTTTATGGTTGTGTTATTTTCTCTGTGAAATTGAAAGATGGCATCAAATTCAATGAACATGGAGGTGCATATATCTTTATGAAAAAATGTTTTCAAATTGTACAGGTGGATACTCAAAAGAGGGGTTGCTGGATTATATGGTAACTCTATTCTTAATTTTTTGGGAAAGCTTCATACTGTTTTCCATGATGGCTATATCAGTTTACATCCCCACCAACAGTGAGTGAGGGTTTCTTTCATTCATAGTGGCCAAGACTCAGAAACAACCCAAGTGTCTTTACATAGATGACGGGATAAAGATGTGGTACATATATACAATGGAATACTACTCAGCCATAAGAAAAGATGAAATACTGCCATTTGTGACAACATGAATAGATCCTGAGAATATCATACTAAATGAAATGAGTCAGGCAGAAGAAGTTAAGAACCATATCACTTTACTCATATGTGGGATATAAAACTGAAAGCAACAAATGAACAAATAAGACAAAGAAACAAACAAAAACTCATAGACATAGACAATAGAGTAAGGAGATGGGGGGATAATAAAGGTTAAAGGGGGTCAAACATATGGTGACAGAAGAAAATTTGACTTCGCATTGTGGGCACACAATACAATACAGAGATGATGTATCATAAAATTGTACACTGGAAACCTGTATAACCTTATTAACCAAAGTCACCACAATAAATGTAATTTGAAAAGAAAGAGGAAATTTACAAAAGAAATAAAAAGTAAATCAAATTTAATGGGAATTACTAAAGTGTACTAGGAAGGGGAAAGGATGGGTCACTTTGTGGGTTTTATTTAAACAAGGTGGAGACTGCTTTCAAGAGCTCGCTTCATATTGCATAGAGCTGATTGCTCCACTTTTTTCCCTGTTACAATTCCCATTCCTTCCGTCTGCATTGTTACCTTGGCCAGATATAAAAGTTTGTACTAATTTATTGCCATTTTCTCCACACTTCAAAATTTTACATGCATGTTTGTTATGATCATTATTGTAAAGTTTCTATAAATGTATGGCAAATTTAAAACAAAATTAAGAAATATACATACATCTTAAGTATTGCATGTATCCCAAAGAATCACATTAAACCTTCCTTTCTCACAGAGTTAAATTGCATTTCATTTGTTGCTAATTCTTGATTACTAAATGATTCTTTGGAGAGATAATATCTGGGCTGTTTTACTATCTAATGTGATTGTCTGGCACTGCAATAAGTTGCTTTCATTGCTATTGCACAGAGATGAGAGACAAATTTTAAATAAGAAATAAATCACTGAAGTATGTTATTGCCTTAATACTATTACTAAGCACTTCTTACTAGTATATAGAATATAACCTATAATAGCTTTAAACTTTTGACTTGGAATATTTAAATTAGTATTTTAAACAACAGTAAGAGTCTTATGTAAGTAAAACTAATTACAATATAAGCCATATTTCATTTTTCATTTTTAGAGAGAGAGTGGAAAGAAGGGGGAGAGACATAGAGAGAGAAATATCAGTGTATGTGACCTTGACATGAATTGAACTCAAGACCCTTCAGTCCGTGGGCCAACACTCTATCCACTGAGCCAAACCAACTAGGACTAAGCAGTATTTCTTGAAAGTAATTCCAAGCAATGAACTTCAGGAATAGTCACTGAATAGTTTATGCCAAAGTTATCAGTAGTCATTCACAATGAATTGTGGGTAAAGATAATGACTTATCATGGAAAATAAACATTTCACAAGAATCATACAAACACACACATCCACATACTCACACCAGCCACAGGCCCCCCGAGACACATGGTGTTAGAGGAATATTTATTAATTTGTCACTGAAAGAATGAAAAGGAGAACAGATGAATACATGACATATTTATATACTAAGAGTTACTGTTTAATACAGCTCAGACTTTGAAGTACAAAAATTAAAACAATGAGCAATATTTTGTATCTGGGTTAATTCATTATTCTCTCAGGAATTAAAACCATTAGATGTCTTCCCACATAAGACATATAAGCACATTTAAATAATAGCACTGCCTACTTGACAAATGCAATTAAATTTTATTGGTATGTCTTGTTTTTTTACTACTAGTTTATATTAGCTATGTGAAATAATGATATCTTTATATTAAAAAGTTTAGTATTCAGAATGTGCTTTAAATCGCACAAACCTTATTTGAGTTTTGGTAGCAGCATTGTTCATATTATAATTGTTAAAATAGCATTACATTATTCTTATTAAAAACCCAACTCATTCTATAAATGCATAATCATCAGTGAATGGCTTTTTAAGGAACGCAAATGCAATTATATGCAATTAAAGGGAAATTCAATATTAAGGAGAGTGTACAATCTGCCTGCAGCAGTTTCTATTGCTATTGTACTGAGATTGGTTAAGATGCTGGATTGAGGTCATTTTCTTAGTCATCTTCATGCTCCACTGACAAAAATCTGTGCTTTCAGCTTTTCTCTGTAGTCGCCCTATCTCAAGGTCTTTCAGGATAGATTTCCTAAACGGAATAGGTTTTTAAATTTTTATTTAACTCGATACACACACTAACAAAAAGAAAAATCTCTAAACAATATCAATTTCTCAAACGAACCAGCATTTCACATACAGAACAATTTGGCCACACTGAAAGATGGACATGCAGATTATAAAGATGCACTGTCAAGACCAATTTTGATTGAAAAGAATGAATGAGAAGAGAAAGAATTAGTCTGTTCTACAGCTGCAGACCAAAGCAGCTGGCCAGGGTAATGCACTGCCAATAGTGCCTGTCACACATGAACTGGGAGGAAAGGAGACACAGTCAAGGTTATGCCAGTGTTGTGACGGGAAGCCGCTTACCAGTGAGCTTGATTGAGAGAGCAGCAGGCGCACTGCACATGAGTTGCAGCTCCCATCTGGCTATTATTAACACTTGTTCAGCATATTCGTCCAAGCGTTTACATTTAGCCTACCTTGTCATCGTTCAGTGTCCTCAAAGAGCAGAAATTTAATTACCCAGCCCAGAGAAGAGAGAAAATGAGTTTAAATAACTGCCTGACACAAGATGGAGCTATAGAATGCAGAATTGTGCTGCACTTTTGAAGCGAGGAAAAACGGATGTAAACTCTGGGGAAAGAGAAGACTCTTAACATGTTGAAGAGATTTCTGTCTATTTCCAAACGAGTTTGTTTGGCTCTGGTTTCATTTGAGAGATATCTGGTTGATCTAAGTCCATTATATAGATAAAATATGAATTAGGGAAAAAAAAAAACATGTTGCTGTATAGATGATATATATCAAATCCTGTAAATAAAGTGGTCAGGCAGCTAACAGTATGAATTTAGTGTTTAATAAATTCATACCGTAGTGATGAAGACAGCTTGCTTTCCCTCAAATTGGTAACAATTTGATCAAACTTTGATCATTGTTTGTGTCTTCTTGGATGCCACTTTGTGGAAAAGCCCAATGTTTGATTTTTAACTCTCCTGATTTGGAAATGGTTCTAGCTGTTTAAAATGGAAACAAGAGGGTAAATATTTTGCTTATTCTGGTAAAAACCAAATGATTCCATTCAATTATTAGTGTTCCTAAATTTCTGTTAATTTTCTTTTTTTTAGTTATTTGCACTGAATTCTATTAAAATAGTTTATGTAGTCAGAAGTACCTTTTTATGCAATTTATTTAGTCAATTCTGAAGCCCCTTCTAGAAGTTTTGCCTCATCAGAATCACTATCATAATTTGTGATACTGAAAATAATAAACAAAGTACAATGACTTCCTAAATAGATCATGTGAGAATTTGAATTCAAATAAAATTGTATTTTACACTCTTATTTACTAATGATTTATCAAGTTGCTGCACGTTTGTTAGAAGCAGAATATCAGCCGGCAAAATAATCATTTAACCTGCAATTGCATATGCTGCTGTCAGCAGAAATATCATTATATTAGAAAAAAAACTATCTTTGCAGAGTTAGAAAAATATTAACAGAGAAGTTGCCAGTACATTTTCTAATTGGAAAACACATCAGCAATTCTATTTTTTTTTATTTTATAAAGGATATTATTAAAGACAAGAATGTGATAGATAGAAAAAACAAATTTTTCACAAAAATATTTAAAAGCAGTATTTTCTTTTTTACTGATGTTCATGCATGTGAACTAAATGTGCTTGTGAAATCTCATTACTAACAGGTTAAATATTATATTTTCTATTTTGTGGGTAATGGTGCCTGCTATATTGATTGATTCTAGAACCTAATAAAAGGGAGATAAACTATAAGGCATTTATGAATAGAAATTGACTATATATATACATATATATATATATATTCAATAACAGATACTTTACTAATGAAATAATCTTAACCTTTCATCAGAAACTTACAAGTATATGCAAAATAAAATATAGCTTTGCTCTGTTGCTTCTATTATATTTTACACCTTTTAAGGTATAATTTTAAGTATAATTAATAAAACTGTAAAAACAACTAATAAATAAATAATGTAAAATAAATTGCATATACTTAAAATTACTATTAGGAGTGATGAATATTAATGCATATGTACAATCTAAACACATCAAAAAATTAGCATAACCCTAGGCAGTTTGGCTCAGTGGATAGAGCATTGGCCTGCGGACCGAAAGGTCCCTGGTTCCATTCTGGTCAAGGGCACGTGCCCAGATTGCGGACTCGATCCCCAGTAGAGGGTGTGCAGGAAGCAGCCGATCAATGAGTTTCCCCTTATCACTGATGTTTCTATTTCTCCCTCTCCCTTCCTCTCTGAAGTCAATAAAAATATATTAAAAAAGAATTAGGATAATGATCAATTTCATCAATTCCTAAATTTCCTAAAGAACTTTTATAATCGTTCCTTGAAAACCCATCTTTTAGACAACCAATGATTATTTTCTGTCACTGTAAATTAGTTTGCATTTTCTGGAACTTCTTATAATGAAATTTTAAATTATGTACTCTTTCTGTCTGACTTCTTACACTCAAGAAAATGATTTTAAGTTGCATCAGTGTTGTAGTGTGTATCATTATTTTGTTCATTTTTATGGCTGAGAGTATTCCATGGTATGGATCCATTGCAATTTTTTATCTATTCACCTATCGATGGGCACTGGGTTATTTAATGGTTGGAGCTTTCAGGAAAAAAAATAGCTGCTGTCAACATTGGAGTACAATTCTTTATGTGGGC
The DNA here is from genome assembly GCA_025583905.1 of Ia io. Taxonomy (NCBI): domain Eukaryota; kingdom Metazoa; phylum Chordata; class Mammalia; order Chiroptera; family Vespertilionidae; genus Ia; species Ia io. The sequence goes on along the minus strand of JAJQQW010000002.1, from coordinate 21,314,991 downwards.
ATATACTTTCATTTTTCTTGGGGTGTCTTTTCAATGTGGCTGCTGGAACCACCAACTATTCCAGGATTTAGGTGAACTCGAAGGATTGTTGCACTGTCTCCTCTGGCCGTTCTTTCCCTGTCCTTGGTAGTTGTTAATGGAATTCAGTAAAATTCTCTCTACCTCCTCCAACTCTGTCTCCTCAACTTAGGGATACTTTAGGGCTCAATATTTGGTTTTACCTTCTTGTGCTGCATCCTGGAAATCCTCTCCAAAGGGGACATGCTGGTGCAATTACAGGGCTCACCTTGTTTATTTCTTTTCTTTAAAGGATCACTCTCCTGTGCTGAAATGTCTAAGTACTATCTATATAAACTCATATATTGTATATATATTTATACTTTTGATTGTTCAAGGAGAGAGAGGGCTAGGTTTGGTCCCTGTTACTCTAAGATAGCCAGAAGGATGTGTTGCAGTCTTAATAGTCAGAACTGGAAAGTGGCATTCTTTCCAGCTTTCATTCCACCTACCCTAGGAACTTGGTGAGGTAGAGTTGGATTAATTTCCGCTAATTAATCAGCCTTTGCTTGGTTGCCATTCAAATATTTTCAACAGTTTCTCATTCCATTAGCGCTCTATAGGATATTTCAGCATCCTGAATCCCACCAAAATCTGTGGTCTGCTTTCTACTGACTTAATTGTCAAAGAGTCAGGTTGTAATTCTCACATGAAAATCTGGAAGTATGAACAGAATTTATAAATTTCCTCCAATGCATTACCATTGCCACCATCCAAATGGCTACATTTGCTAAGTTACTGTCTACTCTCAGTCTCCCTAAGGATTTCTCATAATTTGTTCTAATTTTTTTTTTTCTGGACAACATAGATTTTGGAAAAGAAAGCAGGAACAATGATACTTTACCATCCTGACGTTAAACAAGGGTAGTCCTGTAATTGGTACCAAGGTTTGGCTACCTGCTGCCATGAAAACCAAACTCTTGAGACAGGTGCTGGTAAGAAAAAGGAAATAGGTTTATTCAAGTGCCCATTACCTGAGTAGTGGGGAACTCTTGTCCAAACCCTTCTTAGATTCTCAGTGCAGTCAGGAGTTTTCATGGTGAGGGAGAAGGAAAGCAGAACAAAGTAATCAGGAGGAAGGGCTGTGGATGTGCAAGCAATGTCCTTGCTGGTCCCGATATAGATCATTAATGTTAGCATACTGGAACCAGTCAGTTATAGACAAACTAGAGGTCTGGCGCACCAGTGGGGTCCCTCAGCCTGGCCTACACCCTCTTGCAATCTGGGACCCCTAGAGGGATGTTGGAGAGCCGGTTTCAGCTTGATCCCCACAGGCCAGGCCGAGGGACCCCACCAGTGTATGAATCTGTGCATCGGGCCTCTAGTATGCATATAAGATCTTTGGTTAATATCTTCCCACCCTCCCCTCTCTCCCCTTCCCTTTGAGATTCATCAGTCTATTCCATGTTTCCATGCCTGTGCGTTGAGCATCTGTCCCCAGGTGGTCAGTGCGTGTCATAGCTACCGGTTGAATGGTCAAATGGTCGAACGGTCACTTAGATTCCTGCAGTTGACGATCTGCATCAACTGAAGTTGTGGTCAAGGCATTTCTTGTACAAGCAAGAATTGGAACTGTTGATGCCTACAACATGCTTATAAGGAAACTGTCAACATGTGAATTCCTTTTATCAATTTGTTAGTATATTTTATTCTAATTCTATTTCATGGTTATCAGAATAATATATAGTTTTAGTTCCCTACTACAGTCCTTTACTTTTTATTATACACATTTATTATTTTTTGAAGCAGTCTCTTACCCAGGAACTTACACTAAAACCTTTAACTTATTTTAACAAGTATTTATATAAATTGTTTTATTGAGTGCATGCAATCTATATGCTTTCACTGTGAGAGAATATTATTATAAAGATGAGAGTGAGATGTTTCCAAATCTCATGTCTCATATGCTCATTTGGGAGACTAGCATTGATGATAAAAGGCCAAGTTAAAAATGAGAAATGTTAAGAAGTCATCAGAGCAGAGAGGCACAATCTGTAAGGTGTGTGTATCTTTATGTACTCAATGCAATATAACTTCAGCCCAAATGCATCTGCTGAATGGCAATGGAATTTTAATATAATAACCATATTTTCATCATTCACAAATCACTTTTGTTCTGTGTCATTCTCACAGATAATACATTCATCCTCACCTAGCTTTTGCCAGTTAATAATACATTTCATAAGTAGCAATAATGTTTTGTGGAAATGGGAAGAGTGAGAAATTAATATTATGATAAACTTTAGCATTGAATTTTAATATTTTGAAATTTAGGTTCAATTAATTGAATTAATTGAAAAAATTAAATGATTTTTTTTAAAGAAATAGAGAAAGACAAAGATTTAAGATATCATTTATTATTATAAACCCAATGTCAGATATTTTCTCAGTTTTAGGATAAATATTATCATAGAAATTTGTGATAGGTTTTGTGTTGAAATATCAATTGAAAGTTACCTCATTTTAATTGACCTTTTAAATTAATTATTAATCTTAAAATTATTAATCTTAAAATATTAATAAAATATCTTGATGATATTCAAGAATTATAAACTACTTTGAAACTTATTTAAAATTGTATTTTACTTTAATATCAATTGAATTGTGGGTGTGAGTATGTGATCTGGATTTGAATGTTTATAAATGAGACTATACTGTAAGATGTGAGAAAATTGGTATCATTAGAAAAAATTCTCTAGTTTTTATCATTCATATAGCTCTAACTTATTCAAATACATATGCTTTATTGCTAACAAAAAAAAATGATCATATGGTAATCAAAGAGATGAAGTGGAAATGGCACAAAATAGCTGAAAAATTAAGTCAAATAGACATCATACAGAGAAATTGAACAGTTTTATTATTAGGATTCCATCCAATGAAAAAATTTTAATGGATAAAATATTTAGTAATTTAATAAAATAAAATATATATAAATAAAAATTTTAAAGATACTTCTGTTACATATAATTTGATCTTAATAGAAAGTCATCTGGAAAACATAGAAAAGTAATGTAAGTTTTCTGATATCTTAGTTATTAATTCACTAGAGGCCTGGTGCACGAAATTCATGCACGGGGGCGGGGGGGGTGTCCCTCAGCCCAGCCTGCACCCTCTCCAATCTGGGACCCCTTGAGGGATGTCCGACTGCCCGTTTAGGCCTGATCTCAGTGGGCAGTCGGATCCCTAAATGAGCAGTTGGACATCCCTCTCACAATCCAGGACTGCTAGCTCCTAACTACTCGCCTGCCTGCCTTCCTGATTGCCCCTAACCACTTCTGCTTGCCAGCCTGATCACCCCCTAACCACTCCCATGCCAGCCTGATTGATGTCTAACTGCTCCCCTGCCAGCCTGTTTGCCCCCAACTTCCCTCCTCTGCCGGCCTGGTCACCCCTAACTGCCCTCTCCTGCAGGGTTGATCACCTCCAACTGCCCTTCCTTGAGGGCCTGGTCCCTCCCAACTGCCCTCCCCTGCTGGCCATCTTGTGGTGGCCATCTTGTGTCCACATGGGGGCAGGATCTTTGACCACATGAGGGCAGCCATATTGTGTGTTGGAGTGATGGTCAATCTGCATATTACTCTTTTATTATATAGGGTAGAGTCCTGGTGCACAGGTGGGGGCCAGCTGGTTTGCCCTGAAGGATGTCCTGGATCAGGGTGGGGGTTCCCTTGGGCTGTGAGGCGGCCTGGGTGAAGGGCCTGTGGTGGTTTGCAGGCCAGCCACGCCCCCTGGCGACTCAAGCAGAGGCCCTGGTATCTGGAATTTATTTACCTTCTACAATTGAAACTTTGTAGTCTGGAGCGGAGCCAAGCCTCCTGCTCGCTCCGTGGCCAGCAGACATTTCTGTTGGGGTTTGTGTATCTTCTATAATTGAAACTTTGTAGCCTTTAGCAGAGGCCTGGGCCGGCCAGGGTGTGCAGAAAGCTTTGCTTCTTCCATTGCAAGGGGCAACCCTAGCCTCCCGCTCTTCCCAGCTCCGTGGCTGCCGCCATTTCTGTTTGGATTTGTTTACCTTCTATAGTTGAAACTTTGTAGCCTTGAGTGGAGGCTTAGGCTGGCAAGGGCAGGCAGAAAGCTTGGCTTCCTCCATTGCCTGGGAAACCCAAGCCTCCCTCCTGCTCTCTGTGGTTGTAGCCATCTTGGTTGGGTTTATTTGCATATTTGCTCTGATTGGCTGGTGGGTGTGTTTTGTGGATGTAGTGGAGTGATGGTTAATTTGCATATTACTCTTTTATTAGGTAGGATAGTGAAATACCTCATGTTCTCTCAAATTATCGAAATAAGAATTTTAGGGGAATATAGGTGATTTAAGGAAGTTTTAGAATTGGGGGTTCATGGAAAAAACACATGGCTACAGACTGGGAGAAGTTTAATTTCCATAAGACAAGGGAGCAGCAACAGTTGCATTTCCATAAAACAAGGGAAAGGCAACAGTTACATTTACATAAGACAAGGGAACTGTGAGTAGCCAAAAGGTCTATATTTACAAAATAAAGAAGGAGGAAGAAAGCCCAGAAGGAATAGGAGAACAATGAAGGAGGAGGGCATCACTTGTCCCATGGGATGTTTGACCTTTGCACTCAGGAGTTACTATAGTAACCAATTCTAAAGGGAATATTCACCAATCAGAAGGGATATCAGGATACAGGGACTTGCAGCCTTTATAAACCTTAGAAACAGGAAGTCCGTGGTACTCTTCCCCCTCCCCACTTGGGAGTCTGTGCTGTGATATTCTTTTCCCTTCCCCATGTGGGAGTCTGTACTTGTTCTTCAATAAATCTCCACCTTTGCTTTACGATCTTCTGTCTGTGGGTTCATTCCTCGACTCCGCTGACAAAGAATCCAGGGAACCATCCTACCCAGGGGAACACCACATGTTCCAATCCAAAAATCACATGTCATTATTAAATAGCCAATAGAATTCTTTAATATACTTAAATTTGTGAGCTTCATTGCAACAAGTAAATAATTAATGCCCAGCATTTTAATTTCAAATGTTTACATTTTTTTAATTTGAATACAAAAATAATAAATTTTAGAATATTTAGTCATTTTTTTTTTTTAATATATTTGATTGATTTTTTACAGAGAGGAAGGGAGAGGGATAGAGAGTTAGAAACATCAATGAGAGAGAAACATCAATCTGCTGCCTCCTGCACACCCCCTACTGGGGATGTGCCCGCAACCAAGGTACATGCCCTTGACCGGAATCAAACCTGGGACCCTTCAGTCCACAGGCCGACACTCTAACCACTGAGCCAAACCAGTTAGGGCTAGTCATTATGTTTTTATTTACCCAGAGGAATTATTAATTCTGTTAAAAATATTAGGTAATTGACAGTTCTTATTAACAAAATAATAAGACAGTGATGTATTACTCAGTATTTGATTTACTAAAATATTTTATATAGTTTAAATTTACTTTAGTAAATTTATGTAATTTCTCTGACAATTTGACAGCAAATAAACTCATTTTCTTATATCAAAATGGTTACAGCGTCAACCCAGAAGAAGCCTTGTATAAGCATCTTGAGACCCCAAAGAATAATAAAATCTGATTGCAAAAGGCTTTTAGGACCTATAAGGTGTGAAATGTTTTGAGCAGTCCCAAAATAAAATCTCCCTGCAAAGATGGAGAAGACAGGAGAAAAGTATAACTTCTGCTATTTAAATGCACTGTCGTTTTAGACTCCAGTTTCAGCAGCTCAGTGGCAGTCCCTCAAACCTGAAATGATTTATTTCCTTTTTGATCAGGCCCACACGAATCCTGTGTTTGGGGACTTCAACCTGGTGTTCACCTTCCTTGAATTTCTTCCTTCAAAGTGGGTCATGGTGCAGTTAAATGGGCAGTGCCAGCAGTAGTGGATTGGGGGCGGCAGGCTTCAAAAACTGCAAAAGTAATGCCCAATCTCTCAGCATTTCTCCAGGGACCGGCTGGGCTGGTTCTTTCCTGGAACTTGACAGACCTCTGTTCTTTTTTCACTGCCACTCTTGGAAGATAGAGTCAAAAGTTCCCCAGGGGGCTTTGCTGTATTTGTAGTCATTGCATTTCATCTCTTGGGATTCCTCCACAAGCTTGTGATTTCATTTCTGGAGAACAGAATGAATAACTGCTCGTTGTATGTATCATCTGTGGGTATATTTTAGTGAAAAGAGATGTAAAAGCAAAATATAAACATGATAAGAAACTCTCTGTGATATTACATAATATATAGGACTCGTATTTCAATAATTCAGTCAACAAATATTTGTTAAATACCTAGTTTGAGATGAAGTGTTAGAATTTTGAGTGCTAGAGGTAGAGCAATGAATAAAACCTGGTCCTGTTCTCAGAATTCATCTCATAATTATCTTCAGCACTACTGTTATTATCATTCATGTTATACCAATAGATTATGTGTGTGTGTGCGTGTGTTTAAATAAGTCCACATGAAGAATTCAACTGCACAAGCAATACGAGAGCATAATAAAAGTCAGATTAACCAGTATAGAATTTTATGAAATAAAAAAGGAAATTTCTCACTTTCACACTTTCGATATCCTTACACAATCTATAATAATAAAAGCGTAATATGCTAATTAGACCGGACGTCCCAACGATCTTCTGGACGACCTTCTAGATCAGTGGTTCTCAACCTTTCTAATGCCGCAACCCTTTACTACAGTTCCTCATGTTGTGGTGACCCTCAACCATAAAATTATTTTCGTTGCTACTTCATAACTGTAATTTTGCTACTGTTAATGAATAATAATGTAAATAATGTAAATTCCCTATGGTCTTAGGCTCTACAGCAGCGGTTCTCAACCTGTGAGTCATGACCCACAGGTTGAGAACCGCTAGCAGGGTCTCCTAAGACCATTGGAAAACACAGATATTTACATTATGATTCATAACAGTAGCAAAATTATAGTTATGAAGTAGCAACAAAAATAATTTTATGGTTCAGGGTCACCACAACATGAGGAACTGTATTAAAGGGTCACGGCATTAGAAAGGTTGAGAACCACTGTTTTAGATGAAGCCGGGGCTGCAAGGGCTGAGCCCCTTGCATGAATTTCATGCATAAAGCCTCTAGTCTATATATAAAAGCCTAAGCGACCATCACAACCGAATGGACGACCAAACAGGCTGCATGGGATGACTAGGCCAGCAAGGAGGTTAGTGAGGGGCTACCAAATGACTGAGCAGCAAGCTGCACTGGGCATTCAGGCTGGCAGGGGGGTTAGTGAGGGCCGACCACATGACCGAGCAGCAGGCTGCATGGGGTGACCAGGCCGTCAGGGGGCTTCGTGAGGGGCAACCAAACAACCAAGCAGCAGACTGCAAGGGGTCACCAGGCTTGTGGGGGAGGAGGGCAGTTGGGGGCAACCTGGCCAGCAGGGGGTGGGGGGTTGAGGGGTGACCAGGCCAGCATGCGGGACAGTAAGGGGCGACCAGGCTGGTGGGGGGGGGCAGTTAGGGGTCACCAGGCCAGTGGGAGGGGACAGTTTGGGGTGACCAGACTGGCAGGGTGGCAGTAAGGGGTGACCAGACTGGCAGGGGTGGCAGTAAGGGGCGACCAGGCTGGCAGCGGGGGGGCAGTTGGGGGTGACCAGGCCAGCAGGGAGGGCAGTTAGGGGAAATCAGGCAAGCAGGCAGGTGAGCAGATAGGAGCCAGTGGTTCTGGATTGTGAGAGGGATGTTCGACTGCCGGTTTAGGCCTGATCTCGGGCCTAAATCGGCAGTCGGACATCCACCAAGGGGTCCTGGATTGGAGAGGGTGCAGGCTGGGCTGAGGAGACCCCCCCCGCCATGCACGAATTTCATGCACTGGGCCTCTAGTTTTATATAAATGACTCTCTTTTCTGAGTGAAATAGGAAGGATAATTAAACAGCCTCTTCAATTCCATCATAGATGGACCAGGTGCACAATAGTTCACTGATGAGTATTTAGTATTTTTCTTTTAATTATGCTATCACAAAATGTGCTTCAATTACATCTGTGTATGTATAATATCTTAGGTCAAATTCATACAGGCAAAATTATACCCTCAAAAATGTCCTTATTTATAGTTTTGATTCATATTGTCATTCATTTACTGATTTATTTATTCAATAAAATAATAATTAAATATTTACCATATATTATATAGTGCTATAGCCACTGGTGATACAAACAATAACAATATTCATATTTTCATTCTAGTTAGATAAAAAATAAATAAGTAAACAAATAGGCAAAATGTTTAAAACAGAGATAAATGCTATGGAGAAAAATGAAATGATGCCAAAGTTGCTATTTTATACATGTGGTCAGTAAATGTCTCCCAGATAGATGACATTTCAGCTGTCACTTCAAGGAAGGGAGAGAGGCCGTCATAAGAATGGGTCTCTGGAAGAACTGCATTCCAGAGATAAGGGGGCATCAAATGTAAAGGCTCTGAGCCAGGGGGCTATGTTATATTTGAAGAAATGAAGGAGCTCAATAAAAATGGCAATGACTGAGCCTAGGGAAGGGTTGTAGGGGGTGAGGTGAGATGGGAAGTGGAGAATCAGATCCTGTAGGTCACTTTAAGAACTTGTACTCTGAGTAGAAAAGAACAATGGAACAATGTAATCTGACATTTTTTAGAAGTGTACTAGTTAAATTTCCTATTAACATTGTGCTATAAGTCCCATATATTTGAGCCATTTCTAGTGTTGGTTTGTTGATTGTATCATTTGAGGTACAATCAGAGAAGTAAAGCCAGAAGAATGTGTGTGTGTGTGTGTGTGTGTGTGTGTGTGTGTGTGTATGTAATAGATAAATATATTAAGAGGAAGAAAGGTCAGTGGCATGATGGAACCCTTCATTACATCCTGGGATTCTAAGAGGATGGGTTTCAATTCATATATGTTCTTGCAACCCCTAACCTTGGTGAAGGTTTTTCTGCAGAAGCAGGAAAATAATTAAGAAAGTAAGCATATTTGTCAAAGAAAAATGTTTTAAATATTATTATTTTAGATAAATGTCTTAAAACTGAGAATGGGTAAAATCTCTTACCCAATTCTTCTGATGTAAGAACAAAGAAAGATAAACTTAAAATCAAGGAAGCATAATTTTGGCATATTTTAACTAGTAATATTCCATAGTACTTTTTTGATGTTTAGTGATAAAACGTATTATACTAGTTCATTTTTTTCTCCAATAATGTTTCAAAGTTAACATATACACACACAAAAAAATGAATTTTTAAAAATCTAGCAATTCCTAGTAAGAGAAACTTAGTGCATAATTAATTGTCCTTCATATATTGAATTCATACCTAGAAAAAGTCACATTGCTCTTGTCATTTGTAAATGTTTAATTAAAATGAATTCAATAGGTGAATTCATTTCGAAGCTGCCTAACAAGAAACAAGAACTCTAAAGATGAAAAGATCCCCTCAAGCTCTAATTTTAAGGTTTTCAACTCAATACAAATGAATTTTAATTAAGTTAAAAATAAAAATTCACAATGGATTTTGATTTATTAATAGCAAAATGCTAAAAATGCATTAATAATTACATAGGATTTATATTACATCACTAGAGGCCCGGTGCATGAAATTCGTGCATGGGTATCCCTCAGCCCAACCTGCACCCTCTACAATCCAGGAGCTCTCAAGGGATGTCCTATTGATGGCTTAGGCCCACTCCCCATGGTTCTCTGCTCTCTGCGGGCCTGGAGGTTTCGCTGCAGCCATGGAGATGAAGCCCCCATGCCGTGCTGTCCGCTCTCTGCCTGCTGCTGCCATGCGCCATGCAAAGGAAGACTCAATGCCCTGCAGTGTGCTCTGTCTGCCAGGCCTGGGGGCTTCGCCGACACGGACACACTAAGGAAGCCCCCATGCCCTGTTGTCCGGGCTCTGTCTGCGGGGCCTGGGGGTGTTCCCACTGCCACCTTGCTAAGGAAGCCCCCAAGCCCTGCTGTCTGGGCTCTGTCTGCTGGGCCTGGGGGTGTTCCGGCCGCCTCTGCTCTAAGGAAGCCTCCAAGCCCTGCTGTCTGGGCTCTGTCTTCCATGTCTGGGGACTTCCCTGCTGCCGCACTAAGGAAGCCCCCAAGCCCTGCTGTCCGGGCTCTGTCTGCTGGGCGTAGGGGTGTTCACGCTGCCTCTGCACTAAGGAAGCCCCCATATCCTGCTGTCCAGGCTCTGTCTGCCAGGCCTTGGGCTTCCCCGCTGCCTCAGTGCTAAGGAAGCCGCCATGTCTTGCTCTCGGGGCTCTGTCTGCAGGGCCTGGGGCTTCCCCGCTGCCACAGTGCTAAGGAAGCCGCCATGCCCTGCTCTCCGGGCTCTGTTTGCTGGTCTGACAGTCCAAACACTCCAGCAGCGGGGCTGAGGGGACTGGGCACTGCCATCTTGTGGCTATGGGGGCTGCCATTGTGTCATGGAGTGATGGTTAATTTGCATATTATTCTATTATTAGATAGGATTGTGTTGCTTCAATATTAATCTTACTTAAAAAATTAAGAGTATGTGGTAAACTACTGTATAGCTCCAACATCCCATTGATGGGTCTTTAGAAGACTAAAGCTCACTGATTATATCCCAGTTCCTTGAACATTTCCAAAACAGTTAACTAACTCAAGTGTGTATAAATTACACATCATATTGAAACATAAACCAACCACAAAGCTAACAAACGTGCATGCTTGGTGGGGGAAGATCAATTTAACTAAGCATATTTGTTTCTTTTTATTGCTGTTGTTTTAAGGCTGTCCTTTGTGGAAGTTTAGAACTTGATTTGGGTGAAATCAAGAATTTTGTATGTACACTAGAGGCCCGGTGCACAAAATCTGTGCACGAGGGAGGTGTCTCTCAGCCCAGGCTGCACCCTCTCCAATCTGGGACATCTCTCTCACAATCCAGGACTGCTGGCTCCCAACCACTCACCTGCCTGCTTGCCTGATTGCCCCTAACCACTTCTGCCTGCCAGCCTGATCACCCCCTAACCACTCCCCTGCCAGCCTGATGGACACTTAACTGCTCCCCTGCAGGCCCAATTGCCCCTAACTGCCCTCTCCTGCTGGCCTGGTCACCCCCAACTGCCTTCCCCAGCTGGCCTGGTCACCTTAACTTTGCTCCATTGCCAACCTGGTCACCCCTAACAGCCCTCCCTTGCCAGCCTGGTTGCCCCTAACTGCCCTCCCCTGCAGGTCTGGTCCCCCCCAACTGCCCTTTCCTGCTGGCCCGGCCACCCTAACTTTGTTCTGTTGCCAGTCTAGTCGCCCCTAACTGCCCTCCCCTGAAGGCCTGGTCCCCCATAATTGCCCTCCCCTGCTGGCCCTATCGCCCCCAACTGCCCTCCCATGCTGGTCTGGTTTCCCCCAACTGACCTCCCTTGCTGGCCCAGTCACCCTTAACTGCCCTCCCTTGCCAGCCCGGTTGCCCCTAACTGCCCTCCTCTGCCAGCCTGGTCACCCCCAACTTCCCTCCCTGGCAGAACTGGTCACCCCTAACTGTCTTCCCCTACAGGCCCAGTCACCCCTAACTGCCCTCCCTTGCCAGCCTGGTTGCCCCCAACTGCCCTCCTCTGCCAGCCTGGTCACCCCTAACTATCTTCCCCTGCAGACCTGGTCGCCTCCAACTGCCCTCCCCTGCTGGCCCGGTCACCACTAACTTCCCTCCCTTGATGGCCTGGTCCCCCCCAACTGCCCTCCCCTGCAGACCTGGGTCCCCCTCTAACTGCCCTCCCCTGCCAACCATCTTGTGACAGCCATCTTGTGTCCCTCAACCCCCAAAGATGGGGGAGGCCATCTTTGACCACATGGGATGGCCATCTTGTATGTGGAATGATGGTCAATTTGCATATTACCTCTTTTTTATATAGGATACTTTAATCTTCATTAAACTCCTTTGATGTTAATAAGATTTGCACCCCTATGCACATATACAATATACAGGAATTTAAAACCTAAAGCAATTATATTTACAAATAATGAAAAGAAGAAAAGAAATAGCAAACTTTTACTAAAGATGATACTAATGATAATTAAAATACCAAAATTAGATTCCTGTAGCTTATATCCTCCCTTGACATGGTAGCCATGCTATTACTGTTAGAAACAAAAAATATATATTTACTGAATTAGAGCAGAAAAAATAACTCAGTTAAACCTTACCTGAGGAGGAAATTTACATTTCATTGAATCTATGCTAATTTTATGTGCAAGTGAACATGTGGCAGAGCCTGGTGCCTGATTATATAGGCAAAAGCAAATCAGACAAAATGGATGAGGATATTGATTTGGCCTCCATTTATAAGCTCATATTATATAACCAGCCATTCTATTTTGTTCTCTTATCTCTTAGACATTTCACTGTAAACACTGATTTTGCCAGCATTCATATAACCAAACATGTTTTCAAGCTATAACTCTGACCTAAATGATAAAAATCAAAGATATCAGTAAGCTGAAATATATTTTATGCTGAAACAAAAGTGCATACACATTTTAGATTATAAAGTCTTTGGGGAAAGAGGTTAATTAGATCTCTGTTGAGCATTTTGTTTGGGATACATCTACACAGGGGTATCTGTGTATGTTTGTGTGTATAGCATAAACTTAACCTAGCTTAGGCAAATAAATAAAATAAGAGAGGGTAATAAGAAGGATCCCGAGGGAGTCAATGACAAATGTCTACAAAGATTTAACAGATACATGCTAGAAATACTGAGTCTATATTACTTTTAATGTGTAGTGTTGGTAAGCAAAATAGCTACCCAAAAGAAGTTCGGTAGAGTGAAAAATGTTAGGAGTCAATTTTTGGCTTATATTTCAATCTTTTCCTTTTCTGTGATATCCTGAACAAATTACAGATCTTCATCATATCTTGTATTACTTACCTGTACAGACTTCTGATAATGTATGTCTGACAGTGCAAATGTGAGAAGAAGAAATAGAATAAATTTCACAATGGTACAGTAAACCTGAGGGGAAAATGAATGACAAATAAAAAATTTTAGGATGGATAGGTAAAGAAACTATTCGGTTTCCTAAAGAAAGTTTCAGATAACAAGAAATGAAATAAATGTTTGTTGAAGTTGAAACTAAAATTTTAATAAGGAATTCTGTAAAAAAAAAAAAAAATCTCTGCTTTCATAGGTACTAGTATGTATGTATGCCCAAATCAAATGGTCAAAACTTATGGCCTCTATATACCTGGTATAGCCCTCTCCCCAACTCACCTAAATAAAAATAGCCTGTGAAATGCAAAAACCTGTGGATTCTGTAAAATAAAGAACAGTATTTTGGACATGGAGGCAAGAAGAAGTCTTATGAAATATTTGAATATAAGAAACTGTTTAAGTATGTAATTCAAAATTTTAAATGTTAATCAATGTTATTTGCTTTCATTTTATGCTGTTGAAACACAGTTAAATAACTTGATACAATTGGGAGCTATTTATCATAGATTTAAATGCATTTATTAATATTTTTTCTGAATGTAGCAGTATATTATATGAATAATTCAATATTTTCAATTATTGAAGATCTATTATATTAACACCAAGGGGCTGTAGTGATAGGCATGAAGAAGCTGTCACTAATTCATTTAATGGATAAGTGATATTAAACTTAAATCAGTTAAATTGTGGCATAGATCTTATAGATCACTAACTTTCTATCACCAAGCGTAGGATCTTCATTGTTGTCACAGTGCAAGGGTTGGGATCCTCTGACCTCTCTAATCTATCTGTTCAACCCTCTTTAGTCAATGATAACACTTTCATGTGTGTAATTTTTGCTCAAGGAAGAACAGTAACATTCACAAAATACAAGCAAGACATTCTTAACTACTGAAATTTATTTTTACATGACTGCTTCCATATATAAATCAAAGTAAATGTTCATCTTTGTTTCAATCCTAGATATGTCTATAATTTCTGGGGGGAAAAAAGGAGTTTTTGCTCACCTTCCTTTCCTTGGCTCAACTGATATTTTTAAAACGCAATAATTTGCTACCACATATGTATGCCTTCTCCTGTGAGGATTTGTGTTCCCAGATAAATCTGCTTACTAGCAGGCTAGCAAGGCACATTCATGAGCATTCCAAAGATTGGACCACTGCCACGGTGTTTATCCTTATACCTGGAAAGTATTTATCCTTAAAGCTGTTTACATTATAAATGTAAAATATTATCATACTCCTTTGCCAATTAGATTAATGGTGAAATGATTTTCTGAAGTGTACCTATGGAAATTCTTTCTAAGTCAGCAAGAGCATCAATGCTCTGTTTAGAAAGCATCTAAAATGAGTGTGCTTGCCAACATCCTTTCAGAAACATGTAGAAATACTGGAATGAATTTCAATGACTTAGTACTTAAAATTTCAATAATATGTTCAAAATCTGGGAAAGTAAATGAAAAGGAGATTAATTGTCATAGAGGAATCTCACTTGTCAAATATTGACATTCCCACAACAGTAAGGGGTTGGACATTTGCGTGCACAGGTCACGCATGAGAATAGGGATTACAAACATCGTTTGTGCAGTGATTTGTGTGCAATACACAATTTTGGGCATATGTGATCTGAGACATAAATTTTATTCATCGTTCAAAAAAGAGAGCCTTGAGCTCATTATGCTTTAACATCTCTTCATTAGCAATGGCATCTCTAGACCTTAGAGAAATGTCAGAGGCACTGATGTTATGAAAATAAATGTGCCTTTTATTTTCATTCATATTTTGCATGAGGAGGTGACTTTGACAATATCTCTAATGGCTTAGCTTTTGTAATTTATGGGACGCCATAAAAGATCCCTCCACATAGCATTTTAGAAAATGTAATGCTTCCTTTGTCTGTGAATTATGTGGGCTGAAAAGAGCACTGTAATTGTAATTAAGATCAGAGTAATTATTATCACTGTACTTGACTGGAAAGGGGCAAGGAGACAGCCCATTCTAGTTTTCTTTATTTCATGTATTACTAAATTGCAGCCTGCTACCCTTTCTCTAAGGTGAGGGTGGTGGAGACCAATAAAATTTTTTCATAGTCATTACTATCATTCAAGTGTATCATAAATATATTTGACCAACCTATAATGAAAAAGCATTTCATGCATCAGAAATGTGAGTGAAAATTATGAATGTCTTTATAAATAATGTTCTATGAAAACAGTATGTTTGATGGATTGCTTTTTGTTTGGGTTATGTATACAGAATTGAAGTTTTTATATAGTAAATATTTAATAAACACATACTAGATTTGTATTTATTTTTATTCACAAGAAAAATATTGTATTTTTTCTTCTGCTCTGGTGAGAAAACATTGTGCTCAGTTTGGGGGCACCCCATTTTAAAAAGGAACAATTAACTCCCATTTACCATGAGCTTGTAATGACTTCTATTATGTGTACAGGATATATCTTGAATAGATTCTGAGAGAATCTGAGAAAGAGCATATTATAAAGTTTGCCTAAATACTAGATGTAAAGAACCCTGGAAATCTAACACTCAGAAATAAACAAACAAAAAATAATGGCCACATTTATGAAAGATGAAATAAATTACAAATGCATTTATTTATTTACTTTAAAATATTTGCTACTCTACTTTGAAGAAAGGTTTAATCCAGCTTCCCTAATTTATAAGAAATCATTTTTTCAGGCCGCTTCTAAAATTTGTGTTCTCAACAGTTCTATACAAAAGAACATATTATTATTGCTCAGTGATGCCTGGATGTCTAGTTGATTGGCCTTACTGAAGTGGTAAGCACTTTTTCCTTCTAAATGCACCATCACACTGTTTATTCTCAACTAACCAACCAGTTTACATAACACTTCTCTGCTCAAAATTCCTCAACCCTCCTATTTCACTTAACATACAACAAAGTTAATGATCTAGCCTCTGGGGCCACCATGATTTTCATCCTCTCCTCACCACGCTGGTCTTATCTCCTCCACTTGTCCCTCTCTTTCTCAATTCTACCCTTTGCTCCTCCTGGGATCCCCCTTTCATCTTGGAGTTTATTTCCACCTTTTAGCCTGCCTAACTCATCTATCTCTAAGACATTGCTTAATCATTTCCTTTTTAATACATCCTGCCATGACCATCATGTTAACATTACTATCTCTACTGGTAAAACACTTTTCCTAGAAAATAACTCCTGTTTTATTTTGTCCTTGTCATGCTCTTTGCTTTCTATAGAATTCATCATCTTTAATATTCTATATAACAACTAGAGGCCCGGTGCATGAATTTGTGCATGGGTGGGATCCGGTCGGCCCGTCCTGATGGAGCCGATCAGGCCAGGCCAGCCGGGGGGAGGGGCAGCAGGAGGTTGGCCAGCTGGCCCTGCCCCCAATTAAGCCGGGACTCAGAGTGCGAAAGAGTTCGACCCTCAGGTGGCCAGGCTGCGCCCACTACCCTGCTTCTCAGTCTTGCTCCCATGGATCGAGCCAAAGCCTGCTGCCTGAGACTGACACCACATGGGGAGGCGGGTGCCCAGACCTGCCAGCCTTGGTGATGATCATCTCAGTACCCAACTGATTGAATTCGTCCCACAGAGCCTTCATCTCAAGCTGCATACTCATGCTGGTCACCTTTGTGTTCTTCTTTACCGGTGCCTTGGTGGCAGCCATGCAACCGGCCCCAGGGCCCTCAGGATCACAGCAGTGCTGGTGGCAACCCCTGTAGCTGGCACATCATAGCAACCAGTTGTTCTGGTTGTTCTGCCATAAGGGTCGCTAGGCTTTTATTATACAGATTTTTACAACTATAGTTCATTGGCTATGTGGCTTTCTCCACCCCATAGATTGTAAGTTCTACAGGACTTCTTCTTCCTTTTTGTTTTTTTTTGTTTTTTGTTTTTACAAATACATGTCAAGAACCTAGAACAGTGCCTGGCATATAGTTGGTACTTCATTAGTCCATTCATTCAGCAAATGGTATTGAGCTATAGCCAAGTGCTACACACTTATATATGTATACTAGAGGCCTGATGCATAAAATTCGTACAAGGGATTGGCCCTCACAGTTCTGGGTTCATCTGGTCTAATTAGCATATTATGCTTTTACTAGAGGCCCAATGCATGAAGATTCATGCAAGAATGGGCCTTCCTTTCCCTGCCTGCCAGCACCATCTTCGCTCCGGCCTGGAGCCGCCTTTCCACTCCTGCCCAGAGCCACCTTTCTGCCTTCCCATGCTGCCCAGAGGCCTGGAGAGGTTGGGGTTGTGTGAAATGCCTGTGTCTCGCCCCACCCCCGGCCACTCAGCACCTGTGTATGCAAATTAACCCACCATCTTTGTGTTAATTTGCATACTCACTCCTGATTGGCTGGTGGGAAGTATGGTCAATTATCATGTTACTCTTTTATTAGGTAGAATACTATAGATGAATCACATCAGTGAGCAAAACAGGACAAAACTCTGCCCTAATAAACTTTTTATTCCATCCAGGGGGAGACAACAATAAAAAAGATAAGCAGTGGAGCAGAGTATGTATATGTTTACTGATAGAGAGGTAGAGATGGCCGAAACCAGTTTGGCTAAGTGGATAGAGCATTGGCCTGTGGACTGAAGGGTCCCAGGTTTGATTCCGGTCAAGGGCATGTACCTTGGTTGCGGGCACATCCCCAGTAGGGGATGTGCAAGAGGCAGCTGATTGGTGTTTCTCTCTCATTGATGTTTCTAACTCTCTATCCCTCTCTCTTCCTCTCTGTAAAAAAATCAATAAAATATATTTAAAAAAAAAAAGAGAGAGAGAGGTAGATATGATGGCAATTTGTAGACTTAATAAATAGTTTTTGAATAGTGAATAAATAAGTAATGATAAAATAGTCAGAACTAATTCCTTAATATAAACCTTTGGTAATGCACTCACACGTATAAAATTCTAAGTAAGTTAAATAAAAACAAGAAAATAAATATAAACTATAAGAGAGTATGTTGAAAAATACAAACAAAAATTGTCCATTTTTTGAAATAATTTGATGTATACTTTAAGTCAGGTCCTGTTTTCTGATAAAAATTAAATAAAAGTCGATATTCACATTCTTTGGACATAGCAGAAATGTTAAATAAAAGATAATTTTAATTATTTTTATGATATTAGAAAAGGCATACTAAATGATTGATATGCCTCTTATAAGGAAACAGAAAAACATGCCAAAATAAATGTATTAAACTTAGAAAGACCAAATCAATATTAAAATTGAAACTAATTGAGACGTGGATTTTGACAAGAGGACTCTCCTTTTTATGGGTTCTTGTTCTACGAAGTTTGAATAAAATTCATTGACTAAAAGATTGTTTTTAGGAAAAAGTGTAGAAATTTATTGTAAGCATGTACAGACTCCCCCTGGGGACAGGTTCCCAAATGGGAAAAACCTGCTCTCTCTCTCTCTCTCTCTCTTTAATGGGAAAAACCAGTCCCGTCCTCTGAGTTTCTTTGTCTATGGGTTTATAAAGGCTGGCAGCTCTTTGTCTCTTTATTGACCCTTTCTAATTGGACTCTTCCTTAATTTATGTCCCCTGTGCTCTCCTAATTGGTCACTCTCCCCCTCATTCCTTATAGGGTATCAGTTTCAAAGTTCCAAGTTCACCCCGTGCTCCTCTCTCTTCTTCTTCCCCTTAACTTGTAACATTCCTCAGTCCTCTGTAAATGTAAGATAAGCATTCTGGTGGCTTCTCTGCCCATCACATGTGCATTTCTCTCCCATGGAACCCCTTCCCCTAACACTGCCTTTCCTGTCTCTAAAATTCCTTTCAGAATGAAATAGTCTTCTCTGGAATCCTAGTTGCAAATAAGTCTAGGAAATGTGATCCTTAGGCTTTCCATCCTTTGAAGAAAAAGGAAGGGAAAATGGAAAGCCACTGATTATTGCTTCATTATATCTATTCAATTTTGTGGTGGGAGGACGTTCTATATAATGACGAGTGAAATGTAAAGTAGCATAAAGAAGAGTGAATATTTATATGAAAAATAGAACCATTTATATGAAAAATAAAGATGTGTCATGGCATCCTCTTTTGCATAATTAAGGAAACAACGTGAGGCAAAATACTGGCTCCCAAACATGTTCACATTCTAATGTATGGAACCTGGGAATATTTTACCTCACATGCCAAAAGGCATTTCACAAGTGTGCTAAGGTTAAGGACTCTATTATGGGGAAATTATCCTGGATCATACAGGTGGGCTCAACCTTATCACATGACTCCTTAAAACAGAAAGACCTGCCCTAGCCAGTTTGGCTCAGTGGATAGAGTGTAGGCCTGCGGATGGAAGGGTCGCAGGTTTGATTCCGTTCAAGGGCCATACCCTGTTTGTGGGCTCAATCCTCAGTAGGGGGCATGCAGAAGGCAACCAATCAATGATTCTCTCTCATCATTGATGTTTCTATCTCTCTCTTCCTCTCCCCTCCTTTTTGAAATCAATTAAATATATATATATATATATACATAATAATCTGGCCACTCAGTGAGTGAGTCAAAATATCAAGCTTAATTATGCTTAAAGGACTGTGCCCTCCAAGCTGGGACTTGTTTGTGACTTTGCCAGCAAGTCAGTCCGAGGCTTAACCCGATAACCGCTCCCTACAGATTTGGTCTTTTTAAAGACAAACAAACAAACAAAAGAAAGAAAAAAACCAGGAAGAGTTTTCCTGACTAAATCCACAGACAGATTCAACATAGCTGGTTTGATAATTCTGGAAACATCACTGACATATGATCCTACATCAGCCTTGGTTGCTTAGGATTAGCAGGGTCCCTTTTCTGATATTGATCATATAGAAAGAGGAAAGTGTGGTTTTAGTCATAATAACTTGGGATCTGATGTCAATGGTACATAACCTACATTAACCTGACCGACACAGAATTTTTTGCCTAGAATTGGTGTGCTGCCATCACCTACGTAAATGTGTGACCTGAAATATAAGACATTGGCAAAATGGCCAGTTGATAACCAAAGAGAAAATCAGCATAGACTGAAAAAGGGGTTACCATTTTAGTAAGTGACAAAATATTTGGTAAAATGGAGCTTGCAGGCATTTGAACCAATAGATTTCCAGCTCTAGAGGCAGAGGTCAGAAAACAATGATGATTTTGTGTGCTGAATGCAGTTGGATGCCTTTGTAATAACAGGAAAAGTATAAGCTCAGAAAATAACTGACCAATTTGAAACAGGAAGCAAAAGAAATAAAACACGTGCACAACTTCAGGGACCTGTAAGGTTGAAAGAGAGTTACAAGGTCTTTGTAATGTGTGTTACTACATGTGCTATAAAACTTAAAGAAGTTAGGGGGAGATAAATTAATAAAATTACTACTTTGTCAACAAATATAGATCATGTATAGTAAATTGCTAATATTTTACTGTTAACATAAAAATCTCTGCAGTATCCTGTTTAAATGCTGAAAGAGATATTAATAAAGATATTCCCTTCATTAAAAATTTAAAATATTTTAGTTATGCCTTAGCCAGTTTGACTCAGTGGATAGAGCATCTGCCCAGGGACTGAAGGGTCCTGGGTTTGATTCTGGTCAAGGGCACATTTCAGTCAAAGAAACATTCCTTGGTTGCAGGCTCAAACCCCTGCCCCAGGTCAGGGTGCATACCAAAGGCAACCAATCAATGTGTCTCTCTCACATCGATGTTTCTCTCTCTCTGTCTCTCCTCCTCCCTTCCATTCCCTCTAAAAATCAATGGAAAAATATCCTTGGTTGAGGATTAAAAAATCCTATATAATAAAACCCTAATATACAAATCGACCAAATGGTGGAATGACTGGTCGCTATGAACTGACCACCAGGGGGCAGATGCTCAACGTAGGAACTGCCCCCTGGTGGTCACTGTGCTCCCACAGGGGTAGTGCCGCTCAGCCAGAAGCCGGGCTCACGGCTGGTGAGTGCAGCGGAGGTGGCGGGAACCTCTGCGGCAGCAAGCAGGCAGGTGGTAGGAGCAAGGGGTCCCAGACTGTAAGAGGGCACAGGCCAGGCTTAGGGACCGCCCCCCGCCCCCAGCATGAATTTCATGCACTGGGCCTCTAGTATAAAATAAAATCTTAGGGTTAAAATTAAAAGGTACTTCCCTCATGTACTTATGTTTTTTATGGAGGGATTCAGTCAACATCAGCTAAAGCGAGTATCTAGATCAATCATAGGTCTGTCAGTTGACAGGTTCCAAGAATTCTTAGTAAAATGCATATTGTTAACTTTTTAAATTTTTAAGTTATTGTAATTTATTTCATCAATATTTTATTGACCTTTTTCACTTATTTAATTACTTAACTATTGTTTTTTATGAAATTTTAGAAAGCCAAAAATCAGTACTGTAGATATATTCTGAAATGCAAATTCAAAGTTAATTTGACCTTTTAAATAGTCATAGAAAATCAGAAGTCTTTAAACTAGATTGAATACTGAAATTGTGATTTTGAGTTTGCATTAAACATTTATACATTTATGAAGTAGGGTTGCTGTTGCATGCAAGACTATGAGTAAAATCAATGGTAAGAAGCAAATGCTATTAGATTATAAGCTTACAAATGAAAATATCCTGTATAGTTATAAATGCTTTTTGTAAGTGAAACACAAGAACAACAAAAGGCTTGAAAAGTCATAAAAATCATCAGAGTTTCAATGTTGAATTTTCCTTTATAAGAAAAAATATATTTGTTTTCAATGCTTCTGATAGGAAAAAAAACACACAGTGCTTTTACATACAGTGAGTTTAAATAAAATGTAAATTATATATTCACAGGGATGTTTAATAACAAGTTAGGAGAGAAAAATCTTTTTATTTTACTATCACTCTTGTTTCTTTTCATACTTTTTACAAGACATTAAAGGATTTTTTACTTTTTTACCTTAGTGATTTTGTTCAGATGCAGATATGGTAACTTCTACTAGAAATGGGTATGAAATTATTTAGTAACAACTATTTGAAGCAACATGGGCATCCTCAAGTGAACTGATTTATCTGTGTGTTTAAGAAAAATTATTTTTCTACTACAGATTTTCTAGGTTTTGAGGAATTTAATAATCCTCCAAGAGATCATAATGTCCAGAAGCAGAAGATAATTTCTAACCAATGCAGATAGAAAGCCTTGGCTGAGAAGACAGCATTTTCCATATATATGCATAATGTTGAGAATAGAGAGGGACTGGGTATATCTAAATTCTGTGACCAAGTATATAAAATCAGAAAAATATAAACAGAACCAAATCTACACTTGTAATGTCCTAATATGTAGACCAACATTGGTACAGATAGTATAAATTAAGACTCTATAGATTCTCAATGAAGCTTATGATTCTGTACATCAGCCTAAAAATATTTAAATAAATAAGATTTCCTTGGAATAATTTTCTACCATAAAGAAGCTTGATATGCAAATAATTTTATAAACATAATTACTTCAAATATATTAAAAGATACTAAGTATTTATAGAGCATGATACTTAAAATTATTTTTTTTTAAAAAATCTACATTTGAACCATGTCCTTAGAAATCCTATTTACAATCTAATATCTTTAAATTGCAAATCATGATCTTCATTAATGTGAAAGACAGAGGCCCCCAAAATCAAATTTGACTCTGGCGCAATTAGCAAAGATATTAGCTCTAGCACTGAGGACAAGCCAGCGGATAACTATCAGTCAAATCGAAGTTTTGTGAAATATGCCCATTTAAATGAAAGCCTTCATACTTAGAACCAGAAATCTGAAAAAATAAACATTCAAATAAATGAAATTAATATATCCATATATTTAAAATGAGACAAAACAGGCAGGCTGATTAGAATCCCTATATTGCAATCCTCAGTTCTGTGAGCTCAGAAATGATTTACTTTTTTTACCCAGATATGTCTCTGGTAGCAATTCAGAAAAACAAATTCACAAATGTTTAAAATATATGCAAGAATGTTGATTTAATCATTTGCAAAAAGATCTTTTTTTGATCAGACTTAATCCAAGACACGTTTGTCCCAGACAACAAGATTTCTGAAAAAATAAAAATAGTAGAAAAATAAATAAATAAATAAATGCAAATGATTTTAAAGGATGAAAGAATCAGGGCATGGGAAGGAATTGTTTTTGTAAAGACTATGGAAATGAGAGTTTAAGTAACCAAAGTCTGAGTGTGTTTTTCAAGGAACTGAAATAAGAGTACCTTCCAAATGTAATGTGACTTGGAACTGTAGAAAATAGGATAAATAATTGCAAATGTTAATTTTTTGGCTTTTTAAAAAAATTCAAGGTAAAATATAATTTTAGTATCAGAAAAAGAACACTTTAAGGGATATTCAAATACAAAAATGTAGTTTAGAATTGATTTGCCATATTACCTCCAGTGAAATCTCGCTAGGAATATACTTTACCTTTTTTTTTAATTTTAAAAATAGTTGGAAAGTGTGTTTGCTTCATTAACATTCGTTTCTTTACAAATAGCACTACAGATATACTATCTCATCTGTTATTCAAATTCTCTGAGGTTATTATTTCTGAAAATATTTCTACTCATGCAGCTTGGCTTACATTGCCCAGTTATGTACTAACTGTATTATTTATAGATACAGCAATATTAATAAATTAGACCAGTTATTAGAAGAAATTTATTATGTTGTGTGCCAGAAATCACTTTCTGATGCTAATAGAAATGTAGTGTATACCTACCAGCAAATCAATTGCTTAGCCATCTTCTACAAATTTCTCATTTTCAGGTACAGAAATTGAGCCTTAAAATTGCCTAAGGAAACATAGCACAGATTTGGCATTGTTGGGTTGCCCATTCATCCAGGTCCTTAGACATTAAACTCCACCATTATTTGAAGTATAATCAGGAAGAGGTCTTTCTACTTGGTGCTGCTATACCAGGGACATCACCTGAAGAGTCAATCAAGCCTTGGACTCTTTTAAAATATACTTAACTGCCTAACAGTTCTTCCTGTTCTCTCAGGAGCACAGACTGACCTATCTAGACAATTCTTATACTACCCGTTGTTCAATTGTTGAATTTCTATTATGCTCTTTTCCTTAATTTTCTTGCCTTTGCTGAGGTGTTTAGGCTCTCATTTTCTTTCCTGATAATATGTTTCCTCAGCCTCTCACTAGGCCAGTCTCTCATACAAGACCATTTTTCCTGTTTCCACTATCCACATATATTTTTAGAAGTTCATTTGCAGGAATTTTATTCCAAGGGCTTTATATAAGTTTGAATTTGTAGGTCACTAACATAACTTTAAAGTTCTACTATATTTTTCACTGACATGCTTTTGCAAGATAACTTACTATTTCATAATCATTTAATACATGATTTGAAATTTACCACATCCTAAAAAATAAAAGGCTAATATGCAAATCGACCATACAACAGAACAACCAGTCACTATGACATGCACTGACCACCAGGGGACAGACGCTCAATGCAGGAGCTGCCCCCTGGGTCAGTGCTCTCCCACAGGGGGAGCACTGCTCAGCCAGAAGCCAGGCTCACGGGTGGTGAATGCAGCGGCAGTGGCAGGAACCTCTCCTGCCTCCATGGCAGTTGGACATCCCCTGAGGGCTCCCAGACTGCAAGAGGGTGCAGGCCAAGCTGAGGGAACCCTGCCCCCCTCCAAGTGCACGAATTTCATGCACTGGGCCTCTAGTTAAAAATAATCTTTTAATCTTATAGTATGGCTGATATTGTGCTTCTCTGACAAAACACTATACGTCACTGAAAGCCTTCCTAAGGAGTTATGTATCAATTGCATTCAGTATCTGAAAAAGTTGGGAAATAGGCAAACATAAGGAGTTAGATTCTCTAGGCATTTTTGCCCCACTATTGACTCAAGTTTTCATTATCACAGGAAAATGAACAAAGTAGAATTCTCAATTTAAGGGATTTCAATATTGTCATACTTATTTAGTATGTTCAATGCTTCACATGAGAAGCCCAATTAAGGTTTTTCATTGTGCAAAACATTTTCATTTATCCACATACTAGTATTTATTCCTACAAATGTTATCAGTGGGGAGAGCTCCTCATCCCCACCTGTTGCTGCTTGGAGTGAGATTCTTGTGATATCCTGAAAAAAAGGATTTTCTGAGACTCCCATGGGAGGATGAGATACTATGGGAAGCTTTATTTCTGTGGAATTACACCCCTAAGTTTGCAAGGTCCCATTTTCCTTTGTCCTGCCAAGGAAGACGTCCCATTTTTCTTTCAGCAGGGCTAAAATCAAAGCCAGTGTTCAGTCCAGCATCAGGCTAGATTAGTTTGTCTTCCCCACTGCAATCCATCAGTCCATTGCATGTGGGTCTACATGATCACATGGCCATGGAGGGAACACGGGTGAATGCAAGGAAGCAGAAGCAAAACCGAAAGAACAGAGAGCCAAGAGCACCAAGAGAGATCAAAGTCCTTTATTTAGGAGATTATATATTCCCAAATTTTCATGGGCTTGCAAAGGCCCTGCCAACCCTAGCCAATCCATCCTGCCCCAGGTTCGCCTGACAGGCAGTTTCCCTGTGTCACCCTACCCATTGCTCATGCATTCATCTCCCCTTTGTTGGATCCCTTCCCCCAGTAATCTGCAAGGAATGGGCCAGTGGTTCCCTGAGGAGTGTGGAATTGCAGCTTCCTGGTGAAGCTACCCAAATGGCCATGCTTATAATGTCTGGCCTCCCTTTTGCTCCTTTCCTATTATTAATAACCACCTGATTACAATGGTATCACAAGAATCATGTTAAAACTTACCGATTCTCCAGTAAACTTAACTTGTGAATTACTACTTTCTTTATCATTCTGTTAAAGCACCTTTGTGGGTTGATCCCTTAATTTCCACTCTTTGATGCATTGACCCCAAAAATGATTCTCTGCTCCTTCAGTGATTTAGATTGTGTATAACTGTTTCAATAGTTCAACAAAAACTCTCATTTCAATGGGGCTCTTATATCTCTCCTTTGTTGTTGTTTGTTTAGCCAGGCACTGATTTCCTAGGAAAAAAAAAAGTTTTTTCTTGTGAAGTTTGCATATTTTAACAGCAGTTGAACAGCTGTCTTAGGAAGTAATATTTCTATGTTTCACAGCTTGTAGCCACGCCATTAATACCATTATACTTGTCTAATGGAGTTAATTCTTAAACACCACAAATCCCAATTATTTGAACAGCAGTGGGCCTTAATTCATAACTGCTTCTTCTGAAAACAGAAGAACTTTGTAGCTTGGAATGGAATGCTTGTGAGAGGCCCTCCCCTTTTATCTCATGATGAACATCATCTACAGAAATACTGCTCCCTCCGAGGTGATCATTATCCCCGAAAGCAGCCCAGGAGCCACCCTGCTGCTTCCTGGTGGTGCAGTTAACAAACTCAAACTGTCTGGAGTTGCTCCCCTCCCTCCACGCTCAAAGATTCTCAAAAGATCTAATCATTGCTTTATTTGGGGAGGGGAGATTAAGTGTGTATGAGTAATGCTTATCCTTTTCAACTTTCTGTTTTAAATGGAAATATCCCAGCTATTACAATTAGGAAACAGAAGTGATAATATTGATCTAATTATTAAAATGGTTATACTATCCATGAGTTCTAAAAATCTGTAAATAGTAAACATATACTATTAAAATGTGACGTTTAACATCTCTATTTAACAGTATATATTTCTCTATGCATCTCATTTCAAATAGTTTAGTACCTTAATATTTAGTGAATATCTTTACTTAGCCTTCACAACACCGTGTGTGTGTGTGTGTGTGTGTGTGTGTGTGTGTGTGTGTGTGTGTGTGTATGTGTGGTAAACTGCCTCAATAAATGTTGAAGGCCTTAAAAGAAGAGATTTTATTATAAACTAGAGGCCCAGTGCATGAAAATTCATGCACTTGGGGGGGTCTCTCAGCCCAGCAGTCCAGGACCCCTCAGGGATGTCTGCCTGCTGGCTTCCCCTGGGGAGTGGGCCTAAGCCGGCAGGCAGACATCCCTCTAGTAGTCTGAGAGGTCTTGCTCCTTACCACTTGCCTGCTCACCGCTCCTTACAGTTTGACTCACTGCTCCTTAGCGCTGCCTTGGAGTTGGGAGAGGCTCCTGCCACCATAGTTGCACACTCCTGGCTTCCGGCTGAGCAATGCTCCCCCTGTGGGAACGTACTGACCACCAGGGGACAGCTCCTGCATTGAGTGTCTGCCCCATAGTGGTCAGTGTGCGTCATAGCTACCGATCGTTCTGCCATTTGGTCAATTTGCATATTACCCTTTTATTATATAGGATTGCTGGTGGCATACATAATAACAATGCATAAAATATAAAAATATATGATTGGCAATATTGCCAAGCATGATAATGCTAATATTATCTGTCATTTATTTTTCTATCTGTATATCTATGTTTAATGTATGTATACATATATATGTACAGCTAGTTCCCAATTTATAATGGTGCTAAAGGGATATGTGCTAAGTAGAAACAATGCTTCAAATTTTGAATTTTGATATTTTAGTGTGTGCTAGCAAAATTTGATACTACTCTCGTAATGCTGGGCAGGGCAACGAGCCATGGGTCCCACTCAGGAACTTGACCATGTGGGTAAACAACTCCACAAAGTAATATGTTGGCAGAATTTTTTGGATATTGTGTTTTGTGTTCTTATAGCCCATCTTACAAAATGTCCCTCTATGTCTCCTGCTTCTGATGAAACTCAAGAAAATTGCCCAACTGTAGGCTAATGTAAGTGTTTTGAGAATGTTTTAGGTTGGGTAGGCTAAGCTATGATGTTCAGTAGGGTAGGAATATTAAATTCATTTTGGACTTATAATGTCTGCAACTTTTTGTAAACTATTTATCAGGATGTAACTCCACCATAAGTCAAAAAACGTCTATATATGTGACAAAACATGTGTTCCCTGAACATATATTTGCTATAATTTCTGCAGTAAATTGAAAAGGACAAATGAGAACTAAGAGACACAGTGATATTTAAATATTGTATACTGAATAAACAAATATTGAATTAATGGATATTGGGTTGGAGGATCCATATGTTAAGTGCCATCACAAAAAACAAATCACAAAGACCCATGATCTTGGACTCAGAAAGTGCTCTTTTTATTTTGGACTCTGCCATGATTAACTAACTGTGTGATAATGTGAAATTCAATTAGCTTCTCTTGTCTTTATCTTCCCTATCCTTATAGTAAAGGAAACTTTCTAAATTGCCAAGTGTGGTCTAAGAATTTTATAAATTCACACAATGTAAGCTGCAAGATGAGTTTTACTAGATGCAATTGTGAGCTGATTGTTCCTCTCTTGTTTAGTGCCAAAACTGATAAAAAGTTGTATTTCTGGATCCTTGAGGAGTCCTTGCTCTCTTTGTTCCCTTAATACGAGTAGCATCGCAGTTGCGCCACAGCTGCTAATAATTAGCTTCTTGATGTGTTTGAGGCACTGTTTAATAAAAGGATTTATAGATGGGGAAAAGAAGATGTTCCACATTTAATGATCTGTTGAAGCTCGCACTGTGCCCATTATAGCTAATAACATTCCCTTTAAGAGAGGTGTGAATGCAACAGTACAGTCAGTGATCATTTGCTAAAAAAGTAAAATTGCAATGATTTTTCAAATTCTTCATATAATTTACATTCTCTCAGCACATTTTCATATTTATATTCCTTGAAATCTAGCATGCTTTTGACTGCCTTTAAATACTTTCTCTAACTGCAAGACCTCAAAAAATATCCAGTGCAGATTTCTGAGATATACAAAGTCTGAATTTATTATCAGTCTTTCTAAGAATGCTTCATTCACTGTTAGTGCAACTGATCATTTGAACATTTCAACATATGTTCCTTGAATATGTTCTTTTATAATGTTTTTAAAAATTAGCCCCAAAAATATGGTTTTAGAATAATCTCTTTCATTATTAAGTGCATTTTATTTAATGTTTTTGCCATTATAGTGTATGGTGATAACTATTCAATAAAGGATGTGACTTTTCAAATTAATAGAAATTATTTAATGAAAGATAAATAAAGATGTATCTATAACAATATGTATATATCTTATAAATCTGATAATTAAAAGATTAAAAAATCTATAATAATGAAAACATAATATGCAAATTGACCAAACACCAAACAGCAGAGTGACCTTCAGAAGGTGCAGATGACCTTCCAGACAACCTTCCGGATGACCACACTATGACACGCACTGGCACCAGGCCAGCCAAGGCGGGTGTGATGCGATTGGTAGGGGCCACCAACGCCCCATGATCACCTGGCAGAGGGAGGCCCAGGCCACCCTCTGCGCAGCGATGGATGGGGAGCCCTGGGGTCAATTGCCTCAAAGAGGGAGGCCCAGGCCTTCGCCACAGCCTGCAGGAGGGATGCTCGGTGGGGCGCGAAGGGAGGTACTCACAGCAGCGGATGCTGCAGCGGTGGTGGGGCTGGCACTGCAGCGGTTCCTGGGCCTGGATGGGCCTGTGCACCAGGCAGAGCTCAGCAGCCGGGCTGCAGTGGCACTGAGGGGCCCCGGGTACACCACCACTGCCCACAGCTTCTGCACGGCTGGACTGCCACTCCTCCTGCTATGATGCCTGGGCAGATCCTGGACCCTCCCATGACTGCAGGCTTTCTGCCAGGTCTCAACTCCCTGACTGGACTCCCCAGTTTGGGCCTGACTGCAGAGGAGCTGAAATATGCTGATGTCCGCAACACTGGGGCCAGGATCGCCCCCTTGCACTTCCTGAAGGTGAAACTGGGCAAGAGGCCTCAACCTGTGAAAAGTGAGCTAGAAGAGTTAGAGGAGCTGAGGAAAAGGCTTCAGGAAAAGAACAAAATGGCGACAGCCTGATGCTGGAACAAGAAGAAGGAGCAGAGTTTCTACAGCGGGAATCTGAGTGGCTGGAGCTCATGAACGCAGGGCTGAAATCCCAGATCTAGAAGCTGAAGCAGGAGCGGCAGCAGCTCATCCTGATGCTCAACGGCCAGAGCTCCACCTGCATCCTCAGGACCGACAGCCTTAAGACCCCTGACTCAGAAGGCAAGCCACTGCTGGAGCAGCTGGAGAAGAAGTGACCATGGGCTGGGAGGAGGAAGTGGAGGAGGAGGGTCCCAGAGGGCTCTTCCTTGCTGCATGAAAAACTCTTCAATGGGGCTCAGCACAGCCAGCATCGGCCAGGTTTTTTGTGAAACTCAGATCAGCCACAACAGGGGAAGAAACCCATGCTGATGAAACCCAGGACCAAGCACTGAGACCAAAGTAGTCCTGAGGGGGGCCTTTTCTCCCTGGTGCCAGGCTTTCAGGAGGCAGGACAGAGGCTCTTGGCCAGAGAGATGCCCAACCAGGCAGCTGTGGGCACTTCTCTGGTCTCTCTGCCAGGGAACCTACCCAAAGGACCTCTGAGCAGCCAGGAAAAGCCATGAGTTGCAAACAAAATTAGGCTGAGGATGGAACTCAGAGTGAAACTGCAATCTGCCTCCCCAACCCTGCCCCTGCCCCCGACCCTGATCCTGATGCAAGGCTGGAGAAGGGCACAGTGCCAGGCCCTCCTCTACCCACCCACCGTGGTCCAGCTCGGTCTTGCCTGGAGTGGCAGCCAGAGTGCACCCTTGCCGGCCCTGCTGGAGTTGCTGAGGCATGAGGCGCCCTTCCAAAGCACATACTCACTGGATGTTTACAGACTGGCTGTCCTGGCAGGGCTTTCAACTGCATATGTATTTTATACTTTCTTTTTTTAAAATATGTTTTACAAAAAAAAAAAGGTTTTATACAAGCAATATATAAATGGATTTCTATAATCACTTGATGTGATACAGTATAAATATGCTATGGTTTGTTTGTTACGAATAGATATTCAGCAGTTATGGCCATTGCATGTAACTTCTAAGTACTGTAGTCTCTGGGTGTTGGGGGTGGAAGAGGTGGGGGTGGGGTGCATTGCCATTCTGGTAAACCCTTCATAGTACTCAATCTTGTATTGCTCAGTGAACATTAATCTTACTTAAAAAAATAAAAATAAAGAGGGAGGCCCAGGCTACCCGGCTGGCAGTGCTGCGGTGGGTAGGCGGGTCCTTCCTCTGCGGGGCAATCGATCTGGGGGCCCCACAATCGATCTCCCCACAGAGGGAGGCCCAGGCCACGGGCCAGCAATGTTGTGGCAGGTGTGCAGGGCCAGCCAGTGACCGCCCCGCAGAAGGAGGCCCAGGCCAGCGACGCAATTGCATCTCACACCTTTTTTTTTGTATACATGCTTGTTAGTTCTTGGTTGGTTAGTCTCTGCCCTAACTCTTCCTTCCCCGCCCAGTGGGGGTGCCTTAGTAACTCTGCCTAGCTGGGTTCCTGGTTTCACTTCCCCTCCCAGGGTCCTGCCCCTATCTACCTAACTTTTTTTCTGTCTCAGTACCAGATTGTTGCATTTATGGTATTTAAGATGATTAGATATGTCTCAAAGTGCAGTAAGTTAAGACCCCCCCCCAAAAAAAGAGCACATTTTAGAAGGTGACAAGGATTCAAATAGCAGTTTTGTGTGTAGCAGCTGATGACTGAATCCTCAGACAAATCACATATCCTCTCTAACCTCTGTTTCTCTGTGTGTAGAGTGAGAAATAATGCCCTAGAAGCCTCTAAGTAGAAATCGTGAAGGTGCATTAAGAAAAACCACAAACAAACCAACAAAAAAAAACACCTCAATGACTCAAACCCACAAAGCTAAATTCTCACACAGGATGGGGTAATCAGAGACTGTCATGAAGTATGCTCTACTTAATTATTTACGTAGAGAGGCAAATTGATAGAACTATGCTGAATGCTTAGCACTGTGTCAGAAGGAAAGGAAGATTTGAAAAGTCTTGATCTACCAATTAAATGATGTCTTCTAGAGTTTATACCTGACACTTTCCTTCTCACAACACATTGGGCAGAATCTGTCTCTTTGTTTCCCTCAACAAATGGGCCTGGAAGCATAATACCACCTACTCCCAGATTGGAGTCTATTGATATATGCACAGACTAATGATTTCTGTACACCACTTCTAGTCACCCAATATTTGGTTCTCCTTTCATTTTACATACTAACAGTGAAAGGAATTTTAGGGACAAAATAGGCAGGTTTAAGGAGTTTTGGAAACAAAGAGGGTCCATGGAGGAGGAATGCATAAGTGAAGAGTTTGGAGCCACCAGAAGGTACACATACCAGAAGGTACACATACACAGAGGATAAGGGGAGAGGAAGACATCATTCCCAGAAGACAGGGAAAAGCCACAGAGTATGGGGAAAAAAGAAACACACTTTCACAGAAAATAGAGGAATGTTGCAAGATAAGGGGAAAGAAAGAGGCGGGCACAATGTGGGCATTGGCCTTTGAAACTGATACTATGTAACAGAATAACCAATGATGGAAGCACGGAGCTCCTAAATTAACGAAAGGTCCAATTAGAAAGGTTCAGGTTAAAACAAAGAACTGCAGCATATATAAACTGGAAACAAAGGGACATGAGACAGATGTTTTATTTTTATTTTGAGAGAGAGAGAGAGAAAGAGAACAAGCAGGCTTTTCCCATTTGGGGTCCCCTCTCTAGGGGGTCCCCTTTGGGAACACCTCTGCCCAGATGGACTTTGTATATGCTTCCAATAAACTTCTACATTTTTTAAAAATATATTTTATTGATTTTTACAGAGAGGAAGGGAGAAGGATAGAGAGTTAGAAACATCGATGATGAGAGAAACATTGATCAGCTGCCTCCTGCACACCCCCTACTGGGGATGTGCCCGCAACCAAGGTACATGCCCTTGACCGGAATCGAACCTGGGACCTTTCAGTCCGCAGGCCGACGCTCTATCCACTGAGCCAAACTGGTTTCAGCAAACTTCTACATTTTTATTAAAGAAATCTGTTAGTCCACGAATTTATTCTTCATCTTCATTGGACAAGAACCCATGAGAAGAAGTCTCTACCCTGAACCCCATGTTTCAATAGGACTTTTCCCCTTCCAAGGGGATTACTAAATTGCCATTGGCTTCGGGCATCAAGTTTGATGTTCAGTATCTATGTGTTTGTTGTTTTTTTTTTATATCATATCAACAAAAATCGATATCTCATTGTTTATATCATTCCTACAATATTGTGATTTATAATCAACAAATATTTGGTCATTCAGATCACCAAAATATATACTGAGTGGCCAGATTATTATGATCTCTGAACGCACACCTTGAGAGGGCATAGAAGCTCCATGTCCGTTCCCCATGAGTTGCCCTATGCATTTTTTTGCACTTGGCTATTCTTGATTAATATCCTGATGTAATAAAAATTTGGTCTAGAAAGTAAATTGTTTCTCTGAGTTTTGTTAACCATTCTAGCAAAGTAATTGAACCCAAGAAGGAGGTCATAGGAACCTGTGATGTATATAGCCAGTTTGTCAGAAGTACATGTAGCAATCGAGGTTTGCAATTGGCATCTGAACTGTATGGGTGTGCATGGGTGGCTTTCTTGTGCGACTGAGCCCTTAACCTGTGGAATCGAATGTTATCCTCAGATAGATAGTGTCAGAATTGAGAATTAGTTTTTAGATACTCAGCTGCTTTTGGAGAAATGCTTGGTGGTGTGGGGAACCCCATTCCCTTAACAAGTTGAAATTGTGTGCTTAGAACACAAAGAGTGCATTTATCAACTATCAACTACATGTTTTTTCTTGATCCAGGCATTTATAAACTAAATAGACAAGTTACACAGTATATCTAGGGAACTGGTTATATCAGCACACACCCTCATTCAAAAGAGAACAAAAATTTAAAAGTTTGTACGTCCATTTTGAAATCTACCTGGACAGTTACTGTGAGGGATGTTCAGTCCATTGTTCTCTGTGCTTCTTGGTTCCATTCTCTGTGCTTCTTGGGTAATTTTCTGCTCTCTATTTTTCTACTAAACCTCATATGAAATGAAGAGTGGAAAATATACCCTCCTTGGACATCTAGCAGCTTCTCTCAGACTACTTTCTCCCTTTACACTATTGGGGGTTTTGAACAGTCACATTCTGGTTCTTCTGGTCTTGGTATTTCTGGTATATTCTGGTCTTGAACAGTCACAGATATTCTTTGGGGTAAGCCATACATCCATTGATAGTACAAGCTTTTAAAAACATAGTATGCTTTCTAGTAATTTGATTTATTCAGCAATGTGTTTTGATAACCTTATTCACATTTCTTTTCTATGCATGGTTCTTAGATTTGTGACAAATTTCTGCTTTTTTTTTGACTCTGCTCTCCTTCCTTAATAACTAGTACCTTAAATATATTATGTTTCTTGGTAGAAACATATTTTTACTCTGCTTTTCCTTAGCCAATATGTCTCATAGAGAGAATTTAATGGGAGTGAAACGTGGATTGAATCTTTGATGTGAGACACCTAAATCATGTCAGAAATTCTAAGAATGAATGTGACAGCCTTGCCATGACTTAATTCTGGCTGCAAGATTAATCTAATCTACCTTTATTGCTCAAAGGACTCCTCAATTTTATTTATTTTTCCTGACTAAATATGAGAAGCAGTTACGTCTTACAAACTTACAAGTCTGTACATTTATCAACTATTTTACTGTTTTTATTGTTTTATTCTTCCATATTATAAAACAACTAGAGGCCTAGTGCAGGAATTTGTGCACGGGTGGGGTCCGGCCAGCCCCGCCCCAATCAGGGTGGATCGGGGCTGGGCCTGTCAGGAGGAGGAGATGGTGGGAGGTAGGCTGGCCAGCCTGCCCCAATCAGGGCGGGGCCAGCTGGGGGAAGGGACCGCAGGCAATTAATTGGCTGGTGGGCCCTGCCTCCGAATGGGGTTGTGGGGCTGATTTGGGGTGGGGTAGGCCATGGGGAGGGGCTGTGAGTGGTTGGCCGGCCAGCCCTGCCCCTGATTGGGGTGGGGGGCCAATCTGGGGTGGGGCCAGGTTGGGGGAGGGGCTGCAGGATGTTGGCTGGCCATCCCTGCCCCTATTGGGGTTCGGGTTGCTATCAGGGGTGGGCCTATCATGGTGGGGTGGGCTGATCAGGGGTGGGGCTGGCAAGGGGGGAAGAGAAGGGGCATTTGGCCAGCCTGCCCACTCTTGATTGAGGTGGGAGAGTCCTATCAGGGGCAGGCTGGGAGGGGGGAGGAGCTGAGAATTTGGCTGGCTGGCCCCACGCCCTGATCGGGCCAGTTCATTGGCCACAGAGGGTGTCATATGACTGGTCATTACGGTCATTATGGCTGTTACAGTCGCTAGCTTTATATATATGTGGATTATCCTGGTAACTTAACATATGTTACCAGGATACAATCAACTATACTTTTGTTCAGTTTCATCCTCTGGACATATAAACTCATTTGATATTGAAAGTCAACCACCCTCAATGTACTTCTCACTGTTAGGTCAGCTACAGTATCACATGGTTCTACTTTTGTTCTAGCTGCCTCAAGCTCATGTCTACTGTCTATACTGGCAAGGGGTAGAGCAAGCATGTCAAACTCAAAGGCTAACACCAGCCAAATAAACAAGACATGTAGCCCGTGACCTAGAGTTTTACATGTTTGGGGTAGAGGTTTACATTGGAAGCATATAGTAAAAAATGTTATTATTGGGGAAGTTGTGGTATCCCTTTCCCCACTGAGTGCTGGGGGTGGAGTCCTTATGATAGCTCAAGAAAAAGACTTTTCTGAGACTCACATGGGAGACTGAGTGATTTTTATTTCAGGTTAAATTACATCTCTGCATTTCCAAAGTCCCAATTCCCTTAATCTAGGTATAGAAGAAGTATAGCTGGGGATTCAGTAGAGCTACAAGCAAAGCCAGTGTCCAGAGTTTCCATTCCACATTGCAGCTGGGTCCAGTCTTGCATAAGGTTAGTTGTAGTCCATTAGTCCATTGTTTGAGAGGTCCTCATGGCTGTGGGCCATATGGTCAAATGCCAGGAAACAAGAGCAAGAGAGCCCTGAAAACCAGGAATCAAGTGCAATGTATGGAGACCCTAGAGCATAAGAGCAACCAAAAGCCCAAGAGAGGTAACACCTTTGTTTAGGGGATTAAATATTCCAAATTTTGCCCTCTTGCAGTGCCATGCCTATTCTGACCAATGATCTGCTGCCAGGTGTGAGTGACATACAAGTAACTTTGCTTTACTGGGCTTGAGTCTATCTTCCTTTTGTTAGATTTCTTGAAAGTGTAAAGTTGTAGCTTCCTGGTGAAGCTGTCTAAATTACATGCCTATAATATTTGGCCTTACCTTTGCTCTTTTTCTGTTATTAATAAGTAGGTTAATTGTGAATTAACAATTAATTTGTAATTGCAAAGGTATCATTGTAAATGCCCCCCCACACAATAATGTTTAATAAATAGAAGCCATAATATGCATACTAAAAACCTGTTCCATGGCATATCCCTTATGTATTTACTAGAGGCCTGGTGCAAGAAATTTGTGCACAGGAGTGTGTGTCCCTCAGCCCAGCCTGCACCCTCTTTAATCTGGGACCCCTCGAGGGATGTCCGACTGCCCATTTAGGCCCAATCCTATCACAATCCAGGACTGCTGGCTCCCAACTGCTCGCCTGCCAGTCAGCCTGATCACCCCTAACCACTCCCTTGCCAGCCTGATTGATGCCTAACTGCTCCCCTGCCAGCCTGATTGCCCCTAAATGCCATCCCTTGCCAGCCTGGTCAGCTCTAACTGCCCTCCCCTGAAGGCCTGGTCACCCCTAACTGCCCTCCCCTGCAGGCATGGTCACCCCTAACTGCCATTCCCTGCAGGCCTGGTCTCCCCCAATTGCTCTCCTCTGTTGTCCTGGTCACCCCCTAACTGCCCTCCCCTGCAGGCTTGATCGCCCACAACTGCCCTCCCTTGCAGGCCTGGTCCCTCCCAACTACCCTCCCCTGCTGGCCATCTTGTAGCGGCCATCTTGTGTCCACATGGGGGCAGCCATCCTGTGTGTTGGAGTGATGGTCAATTTGCATATTACTCTTTTATTAGGATTAATTAATTAATTTAATTATTTATCTATGGAGAGAGTGACAGGAAAAAGAAGGAGAGACAGAGACAGAGAGAATGTTATGAAAAGTTAAAGCTGTGTTTACACCTACTTAAAATGTAATTTAAAAGGGTTGACAATGTTAATAAAGATTAAATTACATAGGAAAATAAAGGCTACAGCTTTATTTAAAGGTATGATTTAGGTCCACCTCTAGTGTAAGAACAGACTAGAATATTTTGATAACTAAAATTTTATTTGGCTATTGGTCCAGGAAATTTTTCTTCAAAGGATTTTTTGTGTGATGAACATTTCTTCAGGCATTAAGTTCTAGTCTGAAGGTCAATTATGCTCTTGTGTTATTCTCAGTACATGAGCTGCTGATGGAAATCTAATCATGCTTTATACTCTGTCAAAGTCTGTGGATATTTTAAAGTAACTGCTCAATATCACACATGCACAACAAAGGAAAAGTTGTCCTATCTTGAAATTTACCAAAGTTCTTTATATTTCTCCTGTATAACCTTGCCAAATAATATATGATCATAATAGAAACTTTAGAGAGTAATTAAGAAAAAGTTGATACAAATTTTAATTGCCCTAAATTCCATGATAGAAAACTGCTGATAGAATTGTGGCATATCTTTTTCAGCATGGTCTCTATTAGTATTACTATTGCAGAAAGGGTATCACAGTTTGGCATTTTTTTTTTCCTTTTCATTCAATTATCAGTAATACTAGAGGCCTGGTGCATGACATTCGTGCACTGGGGAGGGGGGAGTCCCTCAGCCCGGCCTGCACCCTCTCCTAGTCCTGGAGCTCTCAGGGGATGTCTGACTTCCTGCTTAGGTCTGCTCCAAGAGGCACGAGAGGCTCCCACCATTGCCGCTGCACTCAGCAGCTGTGAGCCCAGCTTCTGGCTGAGTGGTGTGCCCCCTGTGAGACCGCACTGACCACCAGGGCGCAGCTCCTGCGTTGAG
Source organism: Ia io (assembly GCA_025583905.1). Classification (NCBI taxonomy): domain Eukaryota; kingdom Metazoa; phylum Chordata; class Mammalia; order Chiroptera; family Vespertilionidae; genus Ia; species Ia io. Next base: position 21,277,039 of record JAJQQW010000002.1, on the reverse strand, counting down.
CATCTGCCCCCTGGTGGTCAGTGTGTGTCATAGCAACCTGTCATTCTGCCATTCAGTCGATTTGCATATTAGAATTTTATTATATAGGATATTGTAAACAACACATTCTTTCCTACCCCTTTCCAGTTAATCCCAAATTCTCTACCTGAGTGGCAACCTCTGTTCTAATTTCTTCCACTATGGATAAATTTTCTGCATCAGTATCCAATAAAATATTTTAGACTTCAAAATATCCTAATCTTCTACTTTTGGGGCAAAACCAATTCATATCTATAACTAAAGGTATAGTTTTGATTTTCTCTTGTGTAATTACAAACTTGTTAACATTTAAGTTAGTTAGTTGGTGGGCAATTCTTGTGGGTATGTGGACCTAATAGATGATGATTTGATATAAACATTTCTTTGTATTTCCTTTGATATTTCTCAAACTGTCTACAATGTTATAAGCAACAAATAGAATAATCATGTTTTTAGGCCAAAGAGTAATGAATATTTCACTCTACACTATGATAACCAAATTTGTTCTAAATAAAAATGTGATTCATGTAGAAAAATGTATCACTGGCCATAATCCTATATATTAAAAGGGTAATATGCAAATTGATCAAACGGCGAAACGACCGGTCACTATGATGCACATTGATCACCAGGGGTCAGACACTCAATGCAGGAGCTGTCCCCTGGTGGTCAGTGTGCTCCCACAGTGGGAGCGCTGCTCAGCCAGAAGCTGGGTTCACGGCTGGCGAGTGCCGTGGTGGTGGCAGGATCTTCTCCTGCCTCTGTGGCAGCATTAAGGATGTCCGACTGCAGGCTTAGGCATGCTCCCCATGGAAGCCGGAAGTCGGATATCCCCTGAGGACTCCAGAACTGTGAGAGGGCACAGGCCGGGATTAGGGACCCCCCCACTTCCCCGATTGTAGGAATTTCATGCACTGGACCTCTAGTTATTTTATAAATGGGAAACTAAATATTTTGCAGTAATTCAATTAATTAATGAAAAGCACAACTTCTATGAAATTTCTCAGACCATACCGTATTTTAGTATATATTAACCTGTCTAAAGCACTACTAATATATACTTTGATATAGAAGAGGAGGTAATGATAAGTGCATTTTCTATTCCAGCTGTATTTCACAAGTAAAATTTATTTTTTCTTTTCTTACATTTGAGTGTTTCAAAAGCAAGAAATCAGATCTCAGGAGACCTGTGTCATTCTCCTGTTATAAGAAAACTTTATGACTTTGAGTCAATAATTCCATTTTCTGTGAGTATTAGGCACCATATATAGAAAAATGAGAGGTGGACCACAGTTTTCTAATGTCTCTTCCAACTTTATGGCTTTGTGCAATCTATGATTTGCCAGAATAGTTACATAGCAATTACTTTTTAAAATAAATTGTTTGAGGACAAACTACAGCTTTCAATTTGTCGAAAGATTGTACCAGGTTAGTTATATAGATAGCTAAGTAGATATATAGATCTTATTGGGTGTTTGTGTATTTATTTGGTGAGGATTAGTTATTGATCTAGTGATGTATTCATTGGTTTAATGGTCTAATAAAATGTTAATTTTATGATGATTAATTTCTTTCTAATATTTTGAGGAAACATTTCATTCAGTGTGATAAATCATCATCAGATTAACCAAGATATAATGTATAACGTAGACACTTTGAAGGATATTATTACAAATTAGTGTCCATTTTTAGATGATAATTTAAATTCAATTAATCACTTTTCATATATTACCCAAAATGAAAAATTAACTATTTTAAAATTTCTTGTTTTTACATTAATTGCTGCATTATGCTTCCATAAATACAGGGGCAATTATTTTATGTATATAAGATAATTTAAACCTCTTCAATTAGTGTTTCTTTTGTAAAGTCACATAAAATTAATAAAACCTATCAAAGGAAAAACTATTACCTTATGTTTCTTTAAATAACTATAATCTGGTCTCCCTTAGCAAAATACAACCCCAGCTGCTGCCATAAAGACTGGATTTTAGGGCCTATCTTATGTATTGGATCCCTGATAAGGCAATTTAGGGAGAAACTGACCCAAAATCAGTCCATGTAAAAGATTTGCCTGAATCAAAAAAATAAATAAATAAAATAAAAATTCCATGTAAGAGGCAGCTGAAAGCTACTGTGTAACTATTGATCCTAAATACAAAGAAAAACAAACAGAAATAGGGTCCTATAGAAATCTGCTGAACAAGGAGTGGGAACATAGGCTTTTAAGGTGCTTGTCTTGTGGCAACCTGTTCAAAAATGAGGGATTTAAAAGTAGAAAGCTTCCCTAGCCCATTTGGCTCAGTGGATAGAGTGTTGGCCTGCAAACTGAAGGGTCCCGGGTTTGATTTTGGTCAAGGGCAAGTACCTCAGACACAGGCTCTTCCCCGCAGGGCCATGTAGGAAGCAACCAAACGATGTGTTTTCTCTCACATTGATATTTCTCTCTGTCTTTTCCTCTCTCTTCTACTCTCTCTAAAAATCAATGGAAATATATCTGTGGGTGAAGATTAAAGAAAGGAAGAGAGAAAGAAAGATAGAAAGAAAAAAAGTAAAAGTAGAAAGCTATAGACGAGTGGACAAAAAAGCTATGGTACATATATATAATGGAATATTTCTCAGACATAAAAAAGAATGAAATCTTACTATTTCTGACAACATGGATGGACATAAAGGGTGTTATGCCAAATGAACTGTCATACAGAGAAAGACAAATAGAATATGATTTCACTTATATGTGGAATCTGATGAACAAGATAAACAAATATGAAACAGGCTCATAGATACGAGAACAGACTGATAGTTGCCAACGGGAAGGGGGTTTGAGGGACTGGATAAAAAAGGTGAAGGAATTAAGAAGTATAAATTGGTAATTACATGTAAAGTACAGCATAGGGAACATAGTCAAAAATCCTATATAATAAAAGGCTAATATGCAAATTATCCCCTTGGGAGTTTGACCAACTGGGAATTCGATCGACCAGGAGTTCGACCACTTGCTATGATGTGTGCTGACCACCAGGAGGCAGTGCAGAATGAAGGAAGGCCCCGCTGGCAGCCAGCAGCTGGGGGAAGGAAGGCCCCAATTGACTCTGATCACCAGCCAGGCCTAGGGACCCTACCCATGCACAAATTTCGTGCACCAGGCCTCTAGTATCATAATAACTATGTATGGTGCCAGGTGGGTATTGGAAATATCAGTGGAAACACTTTGTAAATTACTGTATATGACAAAAAAAAATTAAATGGTAAAATATAAGATAAAGTAAATGTAGAAGCCGGGCTCTTAATTTATCAACAGAGTTTTCATGCTTACTATTAGTTCTCCTCTCATGAGTAAATTTACAATGAAATTACCTAGCTCTGGTTTCTCTAATCTATATTACCTCAGCCTTTCTAGTGGTTGTATAAACACCAAGTTCTGGGAATTAAATAACTTCCTGCTTGAAATATGTAGAGTGGCTTCTATCTGACTAAAATAGACATCAAATAGTAGCTGGTAGAGGCAGAATTGAAAACCCAAATCTAAACTTAATATCCATCCTCATTACATCAAATGGGGAAAATCCAGGAACTGCAATGTAGCCTCCTTGTCTTTAGGTCCAATGATCTTTTTACTGGACCACATTACCATAAGGAATCTGCAGGCATTTTGTACAGAATTTCCTATAGAAATGACCACATCTATGGAAATTTAATTTGAGGAATTTACATTATTGTTTTGGAGGAGGATATATGACATAGTTCTAGGATTTAAAGTACAGCTGCTAATTTCTTTATAGTAAAATTTTATCTACCTATCTTTTAATATAATTCTGCATTTAATATAATATTTCTGCATTTATATAATACTTCTGCATTTAAGTGTTTTTTTTTCAAATGCTCAAAGATGTCATTCATCACTTATAACTATGTTTGTCAACCAGCATTTCCTTAGGAGAGCAGAGAACAGTTGAAAGTGAGAGATAACAGCTTTGGGCATGGATGCATCTCATTAATCTAGCCTGTCCCCTCTGGCCGAGGTTGCAGTATCATCTCTGCCCTCCTTCCTATTCCCATCAATCATTTGCTTTTTGGAAGTCTCACCTAATTCTTGCTTCTCTCCCATATATTTTGACTTATTTTTCTCAGCTTAAAAATACTAGAGCACAAATCGATAATAGCATAATTTTAATATAGCCGAAAGAGGTTTTTCGTAGATAAAACTATTAATTAATATTAAAAATTCTATTCCACCTTTTCCGTCTTCTCTTCAAAGTTCCATATAATGTATTGTCCTCTAGCTCTCTCTCCTCCATATTTATAATGTTCACATTTTTTAGTTTAAGCCATATAAATAACTGGTTTTGTTGTTCAATAATAATTATTTTACCATTTCTCCATTAATCTCTTAATTAACAGAAATTAGTCCTCTGATAGTTCTTCAATAATGGCTCATAAATACCTTGACTTAATTTTTCATATTAAAATTAGCTTTCATGTTCAAATATGATTTGAATATTATTAGCTTGTCTGGATGTAGAATTCTGGAGTCATTCTTGATTTTCATGAAAAAAAGTTATGTTCATTGCTCCACTGTTGTGAAAAAGATGTGGGAAGGTAGATTGATTTTTATTTTTCCTTTTAAACTTGACTTGATATTTTTGTCTAGATAACCAATGGGAATTCTTTTTTTGTCTTTGTGACTTTTTGTCTTAATTAGAATATCTACTGACATATATTTTTATCATTTTGTGTCAATTTTTATGGACTATTTTATGTTCTTTAAAGTTGTTGATTCAAGTTTCTTTTATTCTTGCCAATTTTTTCTAAATTTTCTTATTCTTTTTTCTGTTCTTTTATATTGCCGCTCTTCTTCAGGGAAATCAGTTTCATATTTATTGTTTCTCCTTTGTCATTAGAAGGTATATTTTATTCTTGATAATTTTTTTCACTAAAGTTTATATTTGGAACAATTTTAGGTGCAGAAATGTTGTATGATCCCATTTCAAATATGTGGATTGGATAACCCACATTAAATATAGGTGTAGTCACTGAAAGGAGGTAGAATTGAAACAAGGCAAGGAAAATGTGATGGAAATGTGAAATGATAGAAATATGAATTGTAAACTATAACAGTCTGTTTTAAACAAGGTTTGGAAAAAGAGAGTGCCCAGTTCACCATTTAGTCTTGATGAAGTAGGTGTGTTCAAGCAAGAGAAATTTTGTGCAATAGTTTTAAAAATTCTCTCTGTTTTAACTGAAACTGACATATTTTTTACTTTGCCACTATCCTCTCACTCTGCTGGCTTGTATCACTGCCCAACAACAATAACAGCATTTTGCTGTTTGGCGGATGATGGAATCAAAGCCACATAGTGAGAAATTATTTTATAAATAATAAAATGAAGCTAACAGTGAAAATTTAGAGGATAAATAGCAAAGAGTAAGCAAAGTGATTACAGAAATAGCAAGTATATATGTAGTAAGCTAATAATGGCCCTCAAGTATATCATTTCTAATCTCTGGAACATGAAACTGTTACCTTATTTGGAAAAAAGTCTTTGTAAATGAGATTAAATGCAGGATTTTAAGATAAAGAGATTGTTCTAGATTATCTGGGTAGGCTTAAAATGACATCCCATGAACGCTTATCAGTAGGAGGCAGAGGGAGATTCAACACATAACCCCCCGCCCACACACACACACACACACAAAACACAGCTGGGAAAATCATATATAAACACACATATGCATACATACACATACAACTGTAGAAGAGAAGGTGACATGAAGCCAGAGGCAGAAAGTACACCGATATGGCCCCAAACCAAAGACATCATTAGCCACCAGAGGCTGAAGAAACAAGGAACAGATTCTCCCTTAGGGCCCCCTGAGGAAGCATGGCCTTGCCAATACCTAGAGTTTAGCCTAGTAACACGCATCTGGACTTCTGGCCCGCAGAACTATGAGAGAATAAATTTCTGTTGTTTTAAGTCACTGAGATTATGGGAATTTGTTACAGATATCTAATAAAAGTAATATAAAGTATCTGTTCATTAAGAAAGAATCTTGGCATTTCAATGCATATGCTAAAAATTAGAAGGTTTTGGTAAAATGCTTTTTTTTTTATGATTAACAAATGTATGATGTTTTTTATTTTTTATCATTGAAGATGTATAAACTCTCCACTCATTTTGAAGCTATATCAACTCCCTGCATGCAATCTCAACTAAATGTATGTGTGTGTATATAGACATGTGTGTGTATGATATTTTTATTGAAAATGTGTGTTCCTATGGAAAAATGGTTTGGTGATTTCATTAAGACACAATTCAATATACAGATGCTTTATTAAAGAATTGTACACTTAAAAACTATATACTTTTAGTAACACATGTCACCCCAATAAATCCCAATAAAATTTAATGAAAAGGTTGTTATTTTGGCAGTAGAGTCATGTGATCTGAGTTGAAGGCCATACAGTAGTTGTGTGAAGTTGGGAAACTACCCTTTCTGAGGAGTCTGTCTCTGCAGGAGTAACATGGGGACAGCACCATCTAACTCATTGGTTATTGAGGGGAGCATACCAGATAGTAAAATTAAAAAGCACAGCACATGATGTTCACAGCAGCACAATTTACCATAGCTAAGATTTGGAAACAGCTTAAGTGCCCATCAGCAGATGAGTGGATTAAAAAACTGTGGTACATCTACATAGTGGAATACTCGGCTGCTACTAGTATAAAACAGAAGCAACTTTTACCATTTGCAACAGCTTGGATGGACATGGAGAGCATTATGCTAAGCGAAATAAGCCAGTCGGAGAAAGATAAATATCACATGATCTCACTCATTTGTGGAATATAATGAACAACATTAACTGATGAACAAAAATAAATCCAGAGATAGAGGAACACCGAACAGACCATCAGACCTCAGAGGGAAGGCAGGGAAGGGTGAGGGGGGATCAACCAAAGGACTTGTATGTATGCGTATGAGCATAACCAATGGACACGGACACTGGGGCGGCGGGGCTTGTCCTGGGGGTGGGAGTGGTGGGGAGGGGTGGATGTGGGGAAAAGGAGACATATGTAATACTTTAATAAAAAAAATTGGAAAAAGAGAAAAAAAATGCACAAGCAACATAATAAATATAGGGTGGGGCAAAAGTAGGTTTATAGTTGTCAATGTGTGAAACAGTTTATTCTTGTATTATTATTTATTAATTATTGTATTGTTGTCCATACAAACAACTGTAAACCTACATTTTGCCCACCCTGTATAGCTCTGTTCAGAATCTACTGTATCATAAGTGTGATTAATTACATAAGCCACACTAAACAGTTAATTAAAGGTAATTTCATTTGTCTCCTTAGACTTTAGAAAAACTTTTAGGATGTTTGAACAGGCCAGGTGTGTTTAAAAGCTGCCTCAGTCTGGCTGGTGTGGCTCAGTGATTGAGAGTCAACCTAGGAACTAAGAGGACACGATTTGATTCCTGGTCAGGGCACATGCCTGAGTTGCAGGCTTGATCCCATGTAGAGGGCGTGCAGGAGGCAACCAATTGATGATGTTTCTCATCGCTTTTTCTGTCTATCTTTCTCCTTTCCTCTCTCTCTAAAAATCAATAAAATTTTTTAAAATGTTTAAAAAGCTGCCCCCCCCCCCAAAAAAAAACATTTAAAAATGCACAGCACAGTGTGGCACAGTATTTAAAACATAGTAGGCACTCGATAAATTCTACAGTGATACATTCCCTTTTCCCACAAACAAACAATATATTCCTAAGAGAATTACTCTGGCAGGAGACCAGAATTGTGAAGATTGCTATTTTGAGAAGTAAGATTGCTTCGGTATCCATTTTCCTTATAAATGGTTATGTTTGGATATTTTGGAGGTTGGATCTAATTTATTATTGCTTTGAAGATGTCATGTAATACTGTATAGAAAGCTGGCTTTTGTGAGTGAAATAATATTAGAGTTTCCAATAAAATTACAAAATATTTACTGCATCAAGGCCAGAAACTGTGTCTGATTTCAATAGCAGACCTGTTCCCACAGCCTTAAATCACTGTCATCTCTACACAGGTATGTTATTCATTTCCACGGGAAAAAGGCTCAACACTGGCCAGTTCTATTGAATATAAATTTTCTTCTTACTGAATTTTAAATCCAAAGCAAATAGCAATGGCTTTAAAAGAACAGTAATGGAATGATTAAAACTCAAGTCAAATTCATTTAACAATGCATAATAATAATAATGTATTTTAAAAGCTCTGAAGTCAAAGTATTAATTAATTTTCTAAAATTTAATTAATCATACCATACATGTTTTGAACACAATCTTTGCCTAGGGGATGAAATCAAATTAATCATGGAAAAGTTTGCTTACAAATAGGTGTTAAATGTACCTTGTAAAGGCATGAGGAGGATTTCATTTTCTGCTCTAAATGATGTGACTGCCAATTTTAAGGTTGTAAAAAGAAATGGTCCCTCCAGTAAACCAAGAGTTAAATCTGCGTGGTTTTTATAAAATATATTTATTGATTTCAGAGAAGAGGGGACAGGAAGAAAGATAGAAACATCAATAATGAGAGAGAATCATTGATCAGCTGCCTCCTGCACGCCCCAAGTGGGGGCTGAGCCTGCAACTGGGCATGTGTCCTGACTTGGAATCCAATCCTTACCTCCTGGTTCATAGGTCTATGCTCAACCACTGAGCCATGCCAGCAAGGCTAAATATGCATGTTTTGTATCCAGCTCCTGATATAAGATTCTAGATTTATGTTCTAGAAGAGCAATCATGGACCAAAGGTACAAGCCATGGTTAAAAATGACAAGTTCACCTGTATGTGGCATATTGACTGTGTTAAAATAAAATCTAATGACTGAATGGGTTAGGATGATACAGTGATAGATAGCTCTTTCACAGATGTAATCACACAATACTGCTCCCAGAATTGTAGATTACCATAATCAATGCTATTCTGCAACAGTATTCATGAGTCTGTCATTTACACTGCATACCAGGATACTCCAAATAGATCAAATATTTTTAAGTGGACAAAAAAACTATTTGAGGAAAACTTGAATTCCTATATGCTTTGGCATGGGAAAGCCATTCTAACTATAGTACAACTCAACATTCAGAAGTGATAAAAGGAACAACTGATAACGTTGCCCACATTAGCAAAAAGACCAAAAACCTATTTGGACAGTAGTGGCAAAATATTTTGCTCCTACTCAGTTATTTCTCATTGATTACCACTTTCTTTAACACAAAGCAAAAAAAAAGAAGCCATATCATTCAAAAATCTCTAAACTCCAACGTGGGCTTTTCTCATGGTATTCTAACCAGACCTAGTTCCTGTAAAGCATTTCTAAAAATTATTCCCCTAAAACAGCATAGCCATCATTCTGCTTCGTGTGTGTGTATGTGTGTGTGTGTGTGTGTGTGTGTGTGTTTATCTATGTGTGTGTGTGTGTTTCTGTTTTTACATGAATCCATTTTTTAATATAACTTCATTTTGTGAGCATGGTTGGGCAAGATATTTACCCTTTATCATTCAACCCCAAGTTCACTCTTCTATATGCTCTGTGTGATCTGGGCCTGAGAGATTACACCCTGAATTTCCCAAAGTCTCTTGACAGATGTTTTTCTCTTAATGTAAATCAATAGGAGGCACCTGTGGGAGATTGCAAAGAGAAGGAAGATTCTCTTCTGGCTTTCAGAGTTGGCCTGCATTTCTCTAACTCCAAGAGGGTGTAATGGCCCAGTCTCGGTGTTTTCCATCACTCCTAGCACAGCCATCTGTACCACATCAGAGATGTCAGCATGGCTACACTGCATGGTGACATACCCCACCCCTACTATGAATAGCACCTTCTCTGAGTCAAAAGCCTCAGGGGACCCTCTTCCTGATTTACAGAGATGAAGTGATGATGCTTTAACCCCAACCCCAAGCTCCTAAATTTTGTGACATCATCTCTTTCATTAGGCTCCCAAGCCCAAGGAGTGCCAGCTTTTCAAAAGGTATGTGACTAAATTGCCTATTTTAATGACCTCTGGTGCCATACCATGCATAATTTCCATTTTTTTGTTATGACCCTAACTGATGCTATAAGTAGTACCAAGAATGGTCACAGGAACCATACCTTTAATATAGAATCCTAGAGTTAGTTTTGATAATGAGTTGTTATTAGAAACTGATAATCTGTAGCATGGAGTGGTATCAGACTACTTAGATTAACACTTGTAATTTCTTTGGATTAAACGGTCTGTGTTAGACCAGAATATCAAGTGATTATAGTAATTGGACATTATCATATTAACAATGATATTAAAAATGAAGAGTGGGAGGCTGGCTTTTGATAATCTTTAAAGTCTTCCAAAGAGAAAATGACAAGCTTGGGGTTATAAACTCTTTGACCAATCGTAGTCAAATGACCAAAGAAATACTATAATGGTCCTGAAATAATCAAATATCTATATATATAAAAGCATAAGCGACCAGTTGACTGGTAACTATAATGTTTACTGACCACCAGGGGACAGACATTAAATGCAGGAGCTGCCCCCTAGTGGTCAGTGCACTCCCACAGCGGGAGCACCACTCAGCTGACCAATGGGCGCCAGATGCTGGGCTCATGGCTGGTGAGCACAACTGAGGAGGCGCGAACCTCTCCCACAGACACTCCCCCTGTGTGCCCCTCCCCTATTGGAACTGGATCAGGACTGACTGAGTGTGAGCCCACGGCCCCTTCTTGGTCATGGGTGTGCCAGTATCACCCTAGGATAGGCATGCAGAGATCGCAGTGGAGTGGCAGTGAGCCTACTGAGCAGTGGAGGTAGCAGGTGCAGCAGAACCAGGGTGAGCGGGAGCGGCACGGTGCCCAGGGAGGGCTCAGGCTCCTTCCAGGCCTCCTGCCACTTGGTGCACTATTACATCCTTGCGGGATGTAGGACTGCTGGTTTCAGCTGATCCCCACAGGCCAGGCTGAGGGACTCCACTGGTGCACAGATCCGTGCACTGGGCCTCTAGTATCTTATAAAGGCTGAGCAGAAAGCAATAAAAATTATATCCCCAATTTAATTATGTTCAATATAAATTAATCATGCAAGTAGAATTCCTACTTTCCTTATCACTTATATTGATATAAAAGAGTAGAATGAGGGATGAGTGTGTGATACTGGAATATAAAAAATTGCATGTTCTTGATTGAAGTTGAAACCCTTTAATATTTAAGACTCTGACTTTTTCTGACCAGTGGAGGCAGCATCTCCAACTGTGGGTGAGGGGAGGAATTTCCCTTTTCTTGTTTGGAAAATGAGTTCATGTGAAATCTCTAAGTTGTGCCTCAAATATTCTTTCTTTAATAACTTTTGGACTCCTGCACACAGCACAGGTTGTTATATCCCATCATCTACAAATACCAAGACATCATATTACTGCATTTTTTAGACATAATCTTCTATTACATGGCTTTAATATTCTTCAGAGCCTGGACTGAATCTTAATCATCTTTTCATATTCAGTTTTTGCATTGCACTATATCTCCTTATTAAGGTTTTCTGGAGAAAAATTAGCTTTTATGGCAAATGGTTAAGTAATGGTGTAAATAATTGAGATTAAGAATCTGAGAAGAGGAGAAGGCTAATGAAGAGCACAGGAAAATAATATGTTGAATTTAAGACATTCTGAGAGTAAAGTATCTGAGAGAGAGGCTGACAGAGAGATAAATATTTATTTATGAGATAATGAATGAAAGGATAAATTAATGAAAAAATGGATGAATGTGAAATATTCCAGTGGAAAATGTTCTTAGACTTCTGAGGCTACAGGTAACATAAAGATATTTTTTAGTATGATAAACATATTCTGTGGATGTTTTACCTTTGCACTGCAGAGAATGACATACCACAGCTTCTTTGAAAATTTCAGAGTTACCCCATGAGTAAAGGGCCCTATCATTGTTTTTTCAACAGAATTATTAAGGTATAATTGATACTCAATGAACTACACATATTTAACACATAATGAAACTGTACATTTTGACACATATATACTGAATAGAAATACTGCAATCAAGAGATAATATATATATATAAATAAATCCACATATATTAGTCACCTCTAGAAGTTTTTTTATGCCACTGATAATCCCTCTCACACACTTCTCTCTACCTGAATCTCTAACAAACCACTGCTTCAAATTATTTCACTATATTTTAGTATTTATTTTCTTAATATTTATGTAAAATGAACTAATACAGTATATATTCTTTTTGTCTGGCTTACTTCATAAAACACAATTGTTTTGAGAATTTCCAGAAACTAAAACCAACAGTAGTTAGTATATTAATGCAAAAAGACCCATTGGAAGGCCAATGGACTTTGATGTTCAGCAGGGCTGAAAATCAACATAATATTGCCCTGCTGTGGGCTCAGTGGCTCAAGGCAATTCCCTAACCTGATAACCCTTTTATTGTTTACCAAACTTTACCTTTGATATGCCTATATGCCTTGCTAAAGGGAAAATGTATATTCAAGTAAATAAAAAGCAGACCAGCCAGAAGTCGGTATGCCTCTCTAAGAGAGAGGCTCCCACCTGGCCCCCCATGCCTTCTAAATTCATATTTCTTATATAGTATTTTCATTTGTGCATTGGCTCCTTCTTCAGATCCTGAACCCTAGCCGTGCAGGTTGCAACATCTGGCTCCCAAATTGGAATCTAGAGGAGAAGATTCGCTTGAGTGAAAAATGAAGTGAAAAAGGAAGAGTGCAAATTTACCAGAAAGGTGGGAAGTTCACTGGCCACAAAGGCCATGCCAACTTCAGAGTCTTGAACCATGAGTGGATGGGGACATTTTTAATCAGCTAGGTTATAATGGGGAAGAATTCGAGTAAAAGGCAAAAACATCATTGTAAATTTTTAGCTTGTATGCTCAAGGATAAAGAAATTAAGGTGTCAAAAGGTACTCCCTTAAATCAGGCTCAAGGAAAACGAGTGCCCTTGTCACCTTTAACTATGTGGGCTCTTATTCGAACTGCATTATGCCCACTTCATATTGGGGATCAAAAGTATGTAACACCTAAGGCCCCCGGATCCTCTGCCTCTAGTGTGGAAAGGCTCAGTAGCTAGAGAAAATGGGGCTAACAGTCGTTTTACAAAAGGACTCTAATGCTTTGTCTGAAAATTACTATATGATGCCTTGGGACAGGCAGATTTTAGCTAAAACTACTTTAGATGCCAGTCAATGCTATGGAGAGAAGAATAAGATAAGGTCTGTGAACAAAAGGCTGAGATCTAGGCTGCATTCTGGCTGTAAGTCCCAGGCAATGTAAAACATCTGAAAGATCCATGAAAAGAACTCTGATTTAGTAAGTCTTGTCTATGTGTTATGTGGGCTTGTCTGTTGATTGTTGTTTTATCTATCTTTGTTGTTTGGTTTAATTTGTTTATTGTTAGTCTATTAAGCATGCCTTTAATTTAATTTAATAGAAAAGAAACAGTAGATGGCCAGGCCATTACTAAATTTCCCCAGAGCAAACAGAATGTGGGGGTGGGGAGAAAGAATATGAGCAGTACATATGGCCTATAATACAGGTTCTAGGAAAATTCCCTAGACAAAGGGAGGTAACTAAAAAAGGCCCTAGCCCATTAATTACTAGGTCTTTTGGTGATCCTGTAAAATGGATGCCCACTCTTGAGAGTGTTATTAAAAGTCTCATTATCACCATGTTTTTATTTCTGAGTCCATCATTTGAAATTTGGATAGATGAGACATTTTCACAATTTAGGGATGTGTCTGGGATTTCTATACCCATGAAGAGAAAAAGGTTAGCTTAAGAGAAGGCTTGCCCCACCTGATTTGGGGTGGCCTCTTGGCCTAAGCCCCAACTCTTCATGGTTGCTGTGGAATAATCCCAAGACTGTTTTTCTTTAGAGGATGGTGAAAATGGCACAAGGAAAATATACAGGCTGGGTTTGGGCAACAAGATTAGTGTTTCCATAATAATGGGTAGTTCTTGAATAACAATGGACCACATTCCAAAGTTGCTTCACAGGTCCAGGGGGCACTCCTGTTTTTAAAAAGGAAAATAAAATAAAATAATACTTTAACATTAAAGCCACTGAAATCCAGTAAGTTATCTCTGTTACAGAATTTGCCAAAAGAAAATGCCTTGGATAATAATAATTGGCTTTAAAATCTCAAAGTTGTAAAGGCAAAATATACATAACTAAAATGAAAGTTATATGGTAAATCTTTTTTAGTGGTAATTATATATGAGTAAACATAGTTTTCCAAAGTCTTTGGTAATTTAAAACTTTGGAGTTTGCTGAATTAAATAATAAAAATTATTAAATATCTAGGTGTTTTAAAATGATAAAATACTAAAATATTAATCTGAGTTTGCCTCACATGAAAAATCTAAAGGATAGCCGAAACCGGTTTGGCTCAGTGGATAGAGCGTCGGCCTGCGGACTCAAGGGTCCCGGGTTCGATTCCAGTCAAGGGCATGTACCTTGGTTGTGGGCACATCCCCAGTAGGGGGTGTGCAAGAGGCAGCTGATCAATGTTTCTCTCTCATCGATGTTTCTGACTCTCTATCCCTCTCTCTTCCTCTCTGTAAAAAATCAATAAAATATATTTAAAAAAAAAAAAAAAAAATCTAAAGGATAGATTTGAATCTATTAATTAAATATGCCTTGTATTTTATTTAAATATATCCTTAAAAATATAAATATATTACTAATCTGAGAAATGCTAAGTATTTAACTTGCCACCAAAAATTTGAGGCTTCTAAAAGTTAAAAGTTCACATTAAATTGGGAGAAATTATGTGGTTGTAATAATAGAATGCATAAAGTATAGACACTCATTTTTAAGAAAGATAATTCTTATATTTTCTCTGGAGAAATTAGTAGTTCAAAATATATTGTAGTCCCTATGTGTACTACATGTGGTAAAATTTCAACCTAGGATATAATATTTTATTGGCCTGATTAAAAAAGATGATTAATTCTATGGTCTGAACCAAATTTTTAATATTAAAACCAGTTTAAATTTAATTGATATCTTTTAAAAAAATTACAAAAAGTGTATAATATAATCTTTGGGTTATGCATATTTGATAGTCTTTCCAACTTAAATTTCAAGACTTTAATTGAGAGATAGCTTTGGGACATTTCAAGAGTCCTGGAATAATTCAAGGATTTATTTTCTCTACTTAAAAGAAATATTTTTGAACTAAATTAGGTTGATCTAACATACTTGAAATCACGTGGGAAGCTTTATCAAATAGAAATTAATAACTGTGTCCTATTTATATACATATATTTTAAATGTTATAAATGTTTCAACCTCAAAGCTTGGCAGGACAATGTTGCTGAATACTTCTTTAGCTTTTCACAATATAATAAAGGTCTCATATAAAATCAGTTATATGAGAAGCTAATATTTTATAAGCAATTGATTCTAACAAAGTCCAAAGTAAAATTTGAAAACATATGCAAATAAACAATGGCCAAAAAGAATGCTGTTTAAAAGTAAATTTAAGCTTAAAAAGGAGAAAATTTAAAATATCTTCCACTACTATTTACAAAGTAAACTAGAAGTTATTATTCAAGCATTAAATCTCACCATAAAAGAGACACCATGAGTAAAAAGAAAGTTGCTTTTACTTGAGATGTATGCATTGCAGTATTGGCCAGCATGTTTCTCTCCTACCTGTTTTTCAGAAAAGCAACCAAGTTGGTTGTTCTGTTTGAAAGAAAGCAAGTCTTTAATGTAGTGATTTATGGCAAGCCCACAGGAAAAGCTGACTTCAGTAATGCTTACCCAATTAGCAAAGAAACTCCCTAAATGGGGCTTAGAGATTGCTTTGAACCCTAGTAGATGCTGAGAAAGACGCCGGCACAGGAGAAATGACAAATTTATTCAATATACTTAGGGATCCTAAGAAAGCTTTTATTAAGTTTATGCAAAGACCTACAGAATCATTTTCTAATTTTGTGGCTCACCTCACTTGAGCAGTAAAATGGCAAATACAGCATGTAACAGCAGTTTGCAACCATCTAAAAAATATATAAAATGCCAAGAAGTTTGGGGCCACCTGGTAAATCCTATCTTCCCTAAACAAAGGACACTTAAAAGTAAATAATTTGCATTTTGCTTCCCTAAACAAAGTTTATGTCAATATACTAAAAAAGACTGATAGCAGAAATCCAATTAGTATCATTTACTGTCTACATCCAAGGACAAATAAAGTTAGAAAATAAACCTTATTTCAGACTGATTTAAATTGTCAAGTTGAAATAAGTGAATATTCAGGGGAACTTAGTTGTCACCTACTAAAAAACAAATTACAGCAGTTTTTCTATCACACCCCTATTATTATACCAAAGAATACTAGGCAGGGACCTATTCCCAGAGCATTAACTGTTTTTACTGATGGTTCATCTAATGGTAAAGCTGCTTATCATGCAATGAATTCAGACCGAGTCATCCAGACCAGTTATACTTCTGTGCAAAGAATTGAACTAGAAGCTATCAAGGCTGCACTGCAGAATTTCCAAGAGCCTCCTAATATTATTTCTGATTCTGCCTATGCTGCTGGCCTGGTAAACAGAATTGAGATTACTCAATTAAAATGACTCAGTGACCAAAGTCTATTTATACTATTTAAACAGGTACAGCAAATGATACAGCAAAGACAATACCCTTTTATATTATTCATATTAGGATTCATGAGTCCAGGTCCTTTAACAAAAGGAAATACATATGTGAATCAGTTAATTGTTTTATTACAGCAGGCTAAACAAATTGTCAAAGAATGTCCCACTTATATGTTACACCTGCCTCAAAGGCCTAAAACAGGAATTAACCCTCAAGAATTGATAAGGGACCATATCTGGCAAATGGATGTAACATATTATACTCCTTTTGGACACCTTAGGGCATTGCATGTCTCTGTAGATACCTTTTCAAAGGTCCTATGGGCCATCGCATCTACAGGGGAAATGGCAAAACAGGTCATTAATCATTGCCTAACTACTTTCGCCATCATAGGAATTCCAAAAATTATTAAAACTGACAATAAACCTACATACACAAACTCATTTCCAGCAATTTTATAAAAATTTAACACATTACAGGAATACCATACAATTCCCAAGGACAGGTAATTATAGAAAGCAAACATCAGTGGCTAAAATCCAAACTTGAGAAACAAAAAGGGGGGATAGTGGTGAAATTTCCTGTAAGTAGACTACACCAAGCCTTAATTACTTTAAAATTTTCACTTGTAACGATGATGGCAAGACACCTATAGAATTACACTGGTGTCAGAATAAGCCAAAGCAAAATGGTTTGGTTAAATGGAAAGATCCCGAGTCTGGTTTATGGAAGGGTCCCAACCCCTTGTTAACTTTTTGTCGAGGATATGCTTGTATATTTTCACAAAACTCCTCCAAGCCCATGTGGATTCCTGCAAGGAACATTAAACTTCAATGTGGATTCAAGAAAGGAACTGACCAGACTAATGAGGACCTTGCAACTGGAGCCTCACCCTGTACCTGTGGCTGCAGACAATTGACTACTCCAGCCACAGATAGCAGTATCCCCAAGCAACATGCTGAAGATAAGAAATCGGAGGAGAACGAGACCAAGGAGAAACAGTCCAGAGATGACCCAGGGGATGGTAAATAAGCCTTTCCATGCTAGCAGTCAGCAGTTGTGAGATGGAACAGGTTGCCCTGGACAAAGCCAGAGAAGGTTGAACCTGCATTGTCATTGCCCATCATTTGTCCACCATCCAGAACTCGAATATTATTGCTGCCATGTCACAGGGGATAGTGATTGGGAAGGAGATCCATAAAGAACCAATGGCCCAGAAAGAAGCCTACTACAAACTAGTTCCTTAGATGCCTGGCAGCAATTCAAAAAGGACATGAAAGAACACAATCCTTTTCATTGGATCTCCCTACATTTGACTCTTAGTATAACCACTATTGCCTGTCTCATTCTTGTTCTTATATGTTTAATTCTAGTCTGCAGATGCGGAATGAAAAGTCTTAAAAAAGGATTCAAGCCCTGCAGATGGCATAAACCTTTCTAGATTTACTAGAGGCCCAGTGCACGAAATTCGTGCACGGGGGTCCCTCAGCCCAACCTGCACCCTCTACAATCCAGGAGCTCTCAGAGGATATCCTACTGATGGCTTAGGCCCACTCCCCATGGTTCTCTGCTCTCTGCGGGGCCTGGAGGTTTCCCTGCAGCCATGGAGATGAAGCCCCCATGCCCTACTGTGGCTCTGCCTGCTGCCGCCATGTGCCATGCAAAGGAAGCCCTAATGCCCTGCAGTGTGCTCTGTCTGCCCGGCCTGGGGGCTTCCCAGACACAGACACACTAAGGAAGCCCCCATGCCCTGTTGTCCAGGCTCTGTCTGCAGGGCCTGGGGGTGTTCCCACCACCACTGCCCACTAAGGAAGCCCTCAAGCCCTGCTTTCTAGGCTCTGTCTGCCATGTCTGGGGACTTCTCTGACACTGCCCCACTAAGGAAGCCACCATGCCTGGCTTTGCAGGGCCTGGAGGCTTCCCGGCTGCCGAGATCAGGAAGCTGCCATGCCCTGCTCTGCTAGCACTGGAGTCTTCCCACCTCAGCGACCATCAGGAAGATGCCATGCCCTGCTCCTCCACCAGCTCCTTGTGTGCAGGGCCTGGAGTCTTCCTGATCGCCGTGGCGACCAACGGGAAGACTCCAGGCCCTGCCCTCCACCAGCTCTGTGTGAGCAGGGCCTGGCGTCTTCTCGATTGCCACAGCAACCAACGGGAAGGCTCCAGGCCCCGCTCCTCCTCAGGCTCCTTGTGTGCAGGGCCTGGCATCTTCCCCATCCCCACGCGACAGGCCCTGCTCCTCCGCCGGCTCCATGTGCACAGGGCCTGGCGTCTTCCCGATTGCCGCGGGGACCAACGGGAAGACTCCAGGCCCTGCCCTCCACTGGCTCCGTGCGTGCAGGGCCTGGCATCTTCCAGATCACCGCGGCTACCATCGGGAAGACTCCAGGCCCTGCTCCTCTGCCGGCTTCATATGTGCAGGGCCTGGTGGCTTCCTGCTGCAGCAGCACTAAGGAAGCAACCATGCCCTGCTCTCAGTGCTCTGTTTGCTGGTGGGATAGGCCAGACACTCCAGCAGTGGGGCTGAGCAGACTGGGCGCCGCCATCTTGTGGGTATGGGGGCCGCCATTTTTGTCGCGGAGTGACACCTAATTTGCGTATTACTCTATTATTAGATAGGATTACGAAAAGAAAAAGGGGGAAATGCCAGAGGCTAAAACCAACAGTAGTTAGCATATTAATGCAAAAAGACCCATTGGAAGGCCAATGGACTTTGATATTCAGCAGGGCTGAAAATCAGCATAATATTGCCCTGCCTTGGGCTCATTGGCTCAAGGCAATTCCCTAACCTGATAATCCTTTTACTGTTTACCAAACTTTACCTTTGATATGCCTATATGCCTTGCTAAAGGGCAAATGTATATTCAAGTAAATAATGTATATTCAAGCACACTGGCCAGAAGTTGGTGTGCTTCTCTAAGAGAGAGGTTTCCACCTGGCCCCCCATGCCTTCTAAATTCATATTTCTTGTATAGTATTTTCATTTGTGCATTGGCCCCTTCTTCAGATTCTGAACCCCAGCCATCAGGTTGTGGCAGAGAATCATTCATTTTTTTTGCATGTATTAATAGTTATTTATTTTTAATTAATTAATAGCATTCTATTTTATAGATATACCCCAATTATTTATCCATTGATAAATGCTTGGCTATCATTGGATATTTGATAATATATCCAATATATTGGATAACCAATGAAAAATTTGGATATTAATTATCTTGAGATGTACATTTGGACTACTTCCATTTTTGGCTATTACAAATAAAGCTACAACAAACATTTTTGCACAAGTCTTTAAATGGACATATACTTTCCTTTTCTTTTTTTGTAAAAATCTAGGAGTGAAATGGTTAGGTCATATGATAGGTCTATGTTTAATTTTTAAGAAACTGACAAACATTTCCTGAATGTTGTACTATTTTTTACATTTATACTAGCAGTGTGTAAATCACATGGTATAAATTGTCCAAAACTCTTAGATTAACCACATGAAGAAAAAGCCACATAGGTATTATATATTCAGCATTGAAATTTTTTCGCCCATTTGTGATATTTTTTGCATTTGTATTTTAAGCCATTCCATGCATTAATTCCTTTTCATTGCACATCTTACAATTCCTTGCTTACTTTTCTTAGCCTTTTCTTTTTTCTATTTAGGATCCATCTATCCTGTTTTCTAAACTGGTGTATAGAGTTGTTCTTTTGCAAGTCTTTTGTCTTTCTGAGGCACGGAAAGCAGTACACATGAGCTTCACAGAAAAATAGCACTTATTCCTGTTGGTCAATCAAGGAAAATCTTTGGAACAGAATCTTCTATTGCCAAATATTTTTTATTACAGATGGGATTTCCGTCCTTGGTGGTTTCTTAGAGCAGCTACCTTGGATATCTGCCTGTTTTTATTTAGCCTTTTTATGCAACTTTCTTCCTATGATCTCACATTTTTCTCCATTACTTACTATTGAAAATTTCCTTAGTGACAATCCCAACTAATTACCAATACATTTTAATTAATAATAACTGATGATAGCTAGCAACTGAAAAGTAGCCAGCAATTTTAGAACATCCCAATTATTTTGCCAAATTCTGATTTTTTACTCCTTTCACCAATAGTCAAATTACCATGAACATGAACACTTATATTTTACTTCTCAGCTTTGCTCAATAAAATCTTTAATGAGAAAAATATAGCACTATCCTATTCCTTTACCCTAAGAAACTTTCTGTGATCTGTCTCTTTTAGAACTCCTTGTATGGAGTTCTTTTATAGTACCTCTTATATTATGAATTTAAATCTTTATAAGTTTGTTTTCCATTATTATGATAAGCTTCATAATGGCAGATCAAATCTTATTATACTTTTTATTTTCATAATAGAGACTCAGTTCCCATATAATCTTTTAAGATGTTACAGGTATAATTTCAGCTTTTCTGATTCCAGTTCTTATAAGATGTAGGCATCTGACAGACAATATTTAAAAATTTATAGATTCATGGATCAAAAAGGAGATATTTCAAAACCATTAAGCAATATCTTTATTGATTCTCAGCTAACATGTGCTCATGATTTCTTGACAGATAATCTGAACATGGCTATCTTTTCTTTTTTCATTAGACAAAAATATTTATAACATTCAAATAGCCTATGAGTATGGAGGCAAGTCACAATTTTTGTTACCATTTATGAATTTCAAGTGTCTGTTTCACCTTGAAAACAAATAATGTGAATAAGTTAAAATTTAGTTTTATATTTCACTTTATAATTATTGAGATATTCCACATGCCATATTCTGTTTGATTCATACCAGCCTTCTGAGACAGATAAGGCAAGTTGGAAGAATGACCTACAGTTACAACCATTCATGCTACAACTTATGCAAAAGTTGCCAGAGAGAAAAACATACCCATTAATCATAAAAATCAACAGGGAGGCTCTAAAAGTAAGGGCATGTCTGTGAGCCCTTACTAAAAATACTAAATAAGGGCATGGTAATTGCTTCCCCTCACAATCAACACCTACTTGTGAAAACCAAAGCTATTTCAGTAAAATAGATCAGATCTTTTAAATATTCAGAGTGGATTTAATACAAGAACATTCAGAAATGAAGATCTGGATTTGAATGTCAGTGATTATTATTTTTTTAATCATAGCTTATCTCCTTTAAAAAGAGGCAGTACATTGGCAAAGAGCATAGGAAAGGTATTATTCTCTAATAACATTTCTCCTCCTCCAGCAGACTCTATCAGTTCATTATAGATGTGTTTGCTTTAAAGTTCTTCTTTTATATGGCTTGTGTTCCCTTGGGAGTTAATTCTCATTGTTCTTTACTACTAGGAGTGACTTAATCAGTGGGTGAAAGTCCATTTAGGTTAATTCACCTCAGTGAGGATAAACAGGGAAATGAGGTGATGGTGTGTATAATGAGTGCCTAGTGTCCTGGGAAAGAGAGAGCTGCCTGGAGGTGGGAGCACAGAAAAGTCAAACTTTACAAACTTTGTTAAGAAACTGACAAAATATTAACTCAAATCTATCTAGTGCTGTAGGCATCTTGCTCTGTAACCCTAAGGACTTTATCAGTTGTATCCTCTCACCTCTCAGACCTCTGGTCAGATTCAATCACTGAGAGAAAAGGGTAGGTGATTCAAGAGCAGAAGGAAGCAGATAATTGTTCCCTTCTTCCTCCCTGATTTACTTCTGTGATCATGAAAAAAGCTACATTTCTCCACAAGTGAACTCTTTTCAATAACCCCAGCTGTCATTGGCCCAAGGCGGGTGATTGTTCTGCTGTTGTTACTCCTTGAGTATTTCAACATCCCTTACTGAGTATTTCAACATCCCTCCTTTTGGTTTCCTTAATTCTGGTCATACTTCAGTAAAGAGTCACATCATCACAATCTTGGTGCTTCCATATTACTGCAGAACCTCAGCCTCTCCAGTCATTA
The DNA here is from genome assembly GCA_025583905.1 of Ia io. Lineage (NCBI taxonomy): Eukaryota > Metazoa > Chordata > Mammalia > Chiroptera > Vespertilionidae > Ia > Ia io. Next base: position 21,254,418 of record JAJQQW010000002.1, on the reverse strand, counting down.
TGGCCCATTTGATTTCTGCCAAATGCCATTTCTTAGTAAGGGGCATAAGTAGAGTTGACGGATGCATACAGGTTGGAAGAATGTGAAGTGATTATCCCAGTTCCCCTATTTTCTAGAATGCTTGTGGGTCCCTTCAGACCACAACGTTTCTTACTTACTGTTCCTTCAACCATCTCTATTCACTTTCTTTCTCATTTTTATTCATGCTTCCCCTCATCTTTTATCCTTTATCATCATCAGTCATAGATCGCTCATTTCATTAGTCTATTGTCATTGTCTCCATGGTCTGATGAACATACTATTCTCTGTTTAAGGACAGCTTGCTGTGTTGGGATTGGCATTCAGAAGACACGCCTTTAAAAGTTGGCTTGTCCATTTATTCACTGGCTTGTGACCTCAATACCTTGATTTGTCTTGTGAAGCTGCCCCTGCTCTGTACCCCAGCAGTACTGAAAACAGCACTGCTTGCATCAGAGTTGGTTTAAAAACCAAGGGAGGTAATATAACTAAAAGTGCTTTGAAAACTCCAAGGCAAGAACTACACATAAGGTATCATTATTTTATTTGATCATTTAGTGGTCTAAAATAAACCACTTTATCACCATTTGTGATGTATTACACTTACAAGAATTGGCAAAGAGTGCTTGGAAGTTGTAATAACATTTTATGCATAGTCATTTGAAATTTAAATAGAAAAACATTTTCTCCTAGAAAAAGGAACAAAGAGAGGTTGCTGAAATTATGAACAATTCTTTGCATACTTAAATCCTATTACAATATGGTGAATGGAAAGGAATTTCACCAGAATAAAGTGAAATCTAATGTGAATAGTAACATTAAACTCATCTCCACCTAAATTTTATTATCTTATATTTCATATTTAGTCAGCATTGGATTGATCTCTGTATGTTTTTATATATTTCCCCCCCATACTTTAGCCAGTGTTGGGACAGAGCAGATTTCAACAATTTTTTAAAGAGAAAGAATGCTAATGATATTTGCCAATATTTTCTAGTTTTACTTGTAATAAAATATGTACTTTATACTTATTTTGTTTAGAACAGGTCAAGTTAGTTCACTATGTATTTTTGTTGTTGTTAATCCTCACCAGAGGATATTGGTTTTTTAGAGAGAGTGGAAGGGAAGAGGGAGAGACAGAGAGAGAAAAATTGATGTGAGAGAGTCACATCTATTGGTTTCCTCCTGCACAAACCCTGACTGTGGCTGGGGATGGAGGCTGCAACCGAGGTATGAGGTACAAGCGCTTGACAGGAAACAAATCTATCACCCTTCGGTATGTGAGCATACATTCTATCCACTGACCAAACCAGCTATGGCCCACAGTGAATTTATTAACTTCAATTTTAATATGTGGATTATAAGACAATAAGAAAAGGATATACATTGCTTATTGCTGAATGTGCTAATCTGCCATGTATAAAGGTATTCCCTTTATATATCTCTGAATAAAATATAATGTGGAATATATATATATATATATATATATATATATATATATATATATATATATATATATATATATATATATGCACACACACACACACATACAGACACACACACACTAGTGGACTGGTGCATGAATTTATGCACATTGAAAGGGAATTAATTAGAAGAAATATTTTAATATCACTAGTTTCCCTTTCTCTCACAATGTCAAGCCCCCACCGGTGCTGTGCAGGATTCCCCCGAGTCCCAGAGTCCAGCCCAGTGGGGTCGACGCTATGCGGGACTCCCCTGAGTCCTGCCCCATGGCCAGTGCCAGGGGACTCCCCTGATGCATCTTCTGGTCAAGTCCCCACTGGTACCCATGGGGATGCAGCATCAAGTCCCTGCCCACCCACATTGTACTTTTAAGCCCACCCGCATGCACCTTGTCATGCACAGCCCTGCCCACCCGCCCGTGTTTGCTGAGCACGCAGTCTCCTAGAGATCGGTTATTATGGCGTGACGGTGTGAGGACCACAGGCTTTTTATGATATAGGATATATATATATGTATGTATATCATGCAAGACCTACAAAAAACCCTCTTCATGAAAAGAATGGCCTAAGAACTTTCATTCAGTATACTTTCATTGAAGTGACATTGTAATTCCCATTTATTAAGCTATCTTTATTTTCCACAAGAAATGATTCTATCCTCTTTCTTTTCTAAGTGGTATTAAATAGTTTTCCCCATCATGTCTTGTCCACTCTTTGTCCTTATTTTAACATAGAATGATAATCAAATTGAAAACATTTTATTTTGCAATGGCTTTAACAAAGAAGAAAGAGAACTTCCAGTAGGTAGCATTTAAATTGTTATATCTAAGTAAGTCACAAAACAATCACTTTGAAAGTTGCCTTGTTAAAATGGCAGCATCAATTTTAAAATTCTACTCATGTCTTCTTGAATGATTAATAGTATGGCCACAATTAATTTTAAAAAATAAAACAGTTAAAAATACCTAAGAAATTTTCAGGCAGGCATTAGCAGAGCATAAATATGACACTTCATTGTACTTTTAGCAGTATATTTTTCATATCAAAAGCATAGTTTCTGACCTCATAAAAGACCAAGTATTCTATTTAGTATTCATCATCTGAAAGAAATAGTGATAATTAACTGTATCCACTGAGACAGCACCTAATGATATGTGCCAAGACCAGGCAGCTGATGTTAAAATATATCCAACCAAAGACAGATATTTCTAAAATCCAATTGTGAGCTTTTTTCTATCTTAGAAAAATGTTGATAAGACCTGTGATATAATAGGAATTACTAATTACTTGATGGAGAATTGTATCTTATGATGATTTATTGTTTAAGAAATGGCATTTTTTTTTTAAATTTTAACACTATTCCTGAGAACTGCTAAGCTATCTCTGTGCTTTTGATTTACAATGATATAGCTACACAGTTTCAAAAATATATAATCATTATATCATAACATTATTCTAAATTTACTTAAACTATCATTTTCAATAAAATGCCATTGAGATATTCAAGGCTTTGTCTACTTTGTGGTTAGTAAATTTAAAAAAAATTAAGTCATGGGAAATTTGAATTTTCCATGAGAAGGACTTGAAATAATACTGTTATTAGTGACTAAAAAAGTAATTCCTGGGGAAAAAAAAAGTCATCCATAAATGTTCCCATTTTTTAACAATAATGTAAAACTCATTTAACATTTTTAGTAAACTTTCTTTTTAGGGCAGTTTTAAGCTCATGGCATATTGAGCTGTGACACAGAGATTTCATATATACACCCTGCTTCCACACATGTGTAGTCTCACCCATTATCAATAGGATATTGTTGTAATTAACCTAGTTATTAATAACAGGAAAGGAGCAAAGGGAAGACCAAATATTATAGTCATGTATTTAGGCAGCTTTGCCAGGAAGTTGCAGTTTAACACTCCCCAGGAAGCCACTGGTCTATTCCCCACAGATCACTGGGGGAAGGAACTGGACAGGGGGAAACTAGATGCATGCCCAGTAAAGTCTGGGTGAAATAGGGTAGGTACTTGCTAGTCAGTCACAGCTGGGAACAGGTAATTGACAAGAGTAGGTGTGGCCATTGCAAGCATGGGAAGATTTGAGATATTTGATCCACTATACAAAGGCACTTGCTCTCTTGTGCTCTTGGTCTCTCTGGCTTCTTGGCTCCTGGCTCTCTTGGTTCTCTGTCAGTTGACTATATTAATGGGGGGTTATATATGGGATCCCTCTTTTGTTCCCTTGATCTATTTGTCTATTCTTCCATTAATATCATGCTCCCTTATTATTGTAACTTTATAGTAAGTCTCAAATTTGGATAGTGTCAGTTCTCCAATGATGATCTTGCCCTTCCTTCAATAACATGTTGGCTATTCTGGGTCTTTGACCTCTCCATATCAACTTCATAGTAAGTTTGTCAACATTATTCCACAAATATAATTTACTCTGGATTTGACTGGAGTTGTATTGAGTCTCTAGGTTAATTTGGGACGAACTGACATTTTGACAGTACTGAGTCTTATTTCTTCCTTCCTAGTCTGTATACCCTTATTTCTTTATTCTTGTTTTGCTGTATTAATATTGACTTCTGGTGTGATGTTGAACAGTAGTGATGAGAGAAGACATCTTTGTTTTGTTTCTGAAATTAATGAGAAAGATCTGGGTTTTCACAATTAAGTAGGATATAAACTGCAGGTTTTTTTTTTTTTGTTTGTTTGTTTTTTTGTAGACATTCTTCATCAAATTGACAAAGTTACCTTGTATTTCTCATTTACTGAGAGTTTTTATCATGAATGGGTGTTGGATTTCTTAACTGTGTTTTTTTTTCTGCCTGTATGAAAAAATTATTTGATATTTCTTCTGAAAGAGATTGCAGGAAATTGGTAGAATTTAGTGAACATTATGGTCCAGGTATAGGGATAGGCACTGAGGATACCTGGATAAATAATGCATGATTTAGGCCATGAGAGATATGTATTGAAAAGGCAATACAGACATGCTAACATGAGCTATATTGCCATGTATTTACTAAGAGTGACATGTGGATGCTGAATGTCTACAGTAGGACTGATACACAGCCTTACTGGTAAATCCACATTTTTATTTCATCAATATGTTCACAAGCCAATGTGGAAAAAAATAAATAGAAATAAAGACAAACAAAGCATAAATTAGAGTATATTCAAGTATAAAGAATACTAATTAACTGATAAAATTGAATTAAACAAAATAATTTACCCTCTAAAAAACAGAAACAGATACAAATATATAGACTTATTTTCTTATGTCAGTTTTTAGTTTAGATTCCCCCCAAAACCAGCTTCTCGTGTTTATTTTCAAATGATCCAGTTATACCTTGAACGACCCACTTTGAATTCAAAACATTATACTAAACCTGGTTAGATCACTATTGTTTTTAGTCAATTATGTTCATTCAGGAAAATGCTATTATAACCATTATTAGGAGATCAAGATGTTTAAGAGGCAACTGATTTCCATAACAGAACATTGTTATCTTTTATCTTACCTTTTAAAATGATGTATTCTCTTAAAACTATGGTTGGCAAAACACAGAAGTTATAAGTCAAAACCATCTAGTATGTGTGTTTTGTGTTTCTCGAAATTCACTCTGTACCCTCATAGACCACAATAAATAAATACAAAGCTTTTTAGAACTTAACTGATGTAATGGATCCACTTGATGTTTCTGTGTACTCTTTCAACTTTGAATAAGAAAAATGTATTCCATCTTTGGAGAATATGTGTGTCTTTATTCACAGAGAAACTTCAGTTTGCTTTAAATATAAAGGTAAGACATTTAAGTAAGCTATATAAAAAATTCAAATGAAAGTACAGAAAATGACGTCTTAATTGTTTTGAAATGGGCTAGGACCAAGCATTGTTTCAATTGTTCATATGCACTAGTAACACTAAGGGTTGAAATGATTCTGCTGCTTTTAGAACATAATGGAACAGAGAACTCTTGTAGCTTTGTTTCCCTCTTTTCCAATGATTACAAAAAGCTGTACAGATCTTGAAGATTCAGTTCCAGATCACTGCAATAAACTATCACAATAAAGCGTTTGTAAACTTTTTGCTGGGAGAGGGTCTTAGCTTCATTTTTTAAAAATGCGACATCTATGAAGTAAAGCACAATAAAAGAAGCTATGCCTGTATTTAGGATATAATAAAGGATTATATTTATTTTTCACATATCCATAATTTTTATTTCATAAAAATGTAGTTGTTTTAAAACTGCACAATTAAGTGGGAGTTTTTTTCTAAGTAGAATAATATTACAGGGCTTTTAAAAATATATTTTTTATTGATTTTAGAGAGGAAGGGAGAAGAGAGAGATAGAAATACCAATGATGGGAGAGAATCATTGATCAGTTGTCTCCTGCACACCTCCTACAGGGGATTGAGCCCACAACTTGGGCATGTACCCTGACAAGGAATCTAACCATAACACTCAACCACTGAGCCACACTGGTCAGGGCAACATTATAGTGCTTAATGAAAATTGGCTGAAAACACAATGATAGGTAATTAATAATTCTTATCTTTATCCAAAAAATATTTTAGTTCTTTAGATACTTTGCAATCAGTAAAAATAATCTCCTCTCGCTTGTTTGTGTTAAATAACAACTATTATAGATGCTTACTATGTTCCAGACATTTTTCTAAATTCTATACGTGTATTTTTTAACCTCATTAACCTAACGTGATCACTATCAGTATCTTCACTTTACAGTCATGGAAGTTAAACCCTTTTTTCTTCCCCCTCTACCAATTTCAGGCACTCAATTACTTTAATAGTATGTTCATTATGGTAATGAGGAAATAAAACTAAACCCATAGGCAGAAAATGTAATTTTATAAATTGGAAAATGAAGTAAATATTAAAATCATCAAATCAGAATATGTTTATTTCAAAACTTTTACTAATAAATATTTGACATGTGTACTGGACTGAATAGTTTCCCTCAAATATTCATGTTTACATGAAACTCGTGAATGGTAATTTATATAGAAACTAGAGGCCTGGTGCACGGAATTCATGCACTGGGGGTGGGAGGGAATCCCTCAACCTGGCCTGTGCTCTCTCACAGTCTGGGACCCCTCAGGGGATGTCCACCTGCTGCTTAGACCTGCTCCCTCTGGGGAGAGGTCCTAAGCTGGCAGGCGGACATCCCTCTTGCAGTCTAGGACCCCTCGCTCTTTACCACCCACCTGCTTGCTGCTCCCTACCCCTTAGCTCGCTGTTCTTAGTGCTGCCGCAGATGCTCGGGCCACTGTCGCTGCACTCGCCAGCTTTGAGCCTGGCTTCTGGCTGAATGGCACTCCCCTTGTGGGAGCAGACTGACCACCAGGGGGCAGCTCCTGCATTGAGCATCTGCCCCCTGGTGGTCAGTTCATAATGACCAGTCATTCCACCATTCAGTCAATTTGCATATTAGGGTTTTATTATATAGGATAAGATCTTTGCAAAAGTATTTAAGTTAAAAACGAGGTCATATTGGATTATAGTAGGTCCTAATCCAATGACTGGTGTTCTTTGTTATGGCAGCCACATGAGTCTAATACATCATGTTACCTAAATTAAAGAGGCTGAATTTCTCTATCTGTCCCTATATCAGATCTGTGATCTAGTTATTTCCCAGTCCTTAGGTGGTATTTTAGCAAGGTTCTTCTTAAAAATACAAATGCCCTCATTCACATTAATTTAAGCTCGACCTAGGCTATTGTAATAATAAAATACTTAAAATTTAACAATGGTAAATTGTCTCCCCTCCATCATCTTGTGTCTGCTATAGGCTGAAAGCTCATATGGTGGTCTCAGGCAGAGTTAGATTATTTTTTTCCACTGTTCTCTTTTACTTCTTTTCCTCAATTCATTTTCCAGTTGAGAGACACCTCAATCACTGAAGCAGAAAAAACAAATAGGCCACAATATATAGCGCTTTGCTAGATGTTATTCCTCCATCCTCTCTGGGGTGGTATGCTCTCATGTGTTAATTAGACACCCCACTCCTTCCATCTCCACTCCCTGCTGGGAAACTGCAAAGGCATTCCTTCAAATGGGAGTGATATCACCTCCAGTTGGAGAGTTATTGCTTCATTGCCAAGGTCTTGGCTTCTGGTGGTCCTTGCAATGCTGGGTCAGTTTATAACTTCTGGCAAGGACTACTGAGTCGGTATTCTTTTATGAAGGCTGCAACCAGCTTCCTCCTTCATGACCCGCTTTTGATACATAGAAAACAAGCTTTTTCAAACTGCCATTATATATGGAAACATAGGGTGCATCTAGTGACTCTTGTAACTCTGATCTCCTGCCATCCTGAAACAACCCTCTAGCCACAGCCCCTCCTGGAGTCCTTATGATTGCCAAACTTAATAGGATATATAATACTCTCTCTGAGTTATCACATTGAAACCCCTGTTTTGTCCTTTAGCTTAAACAAGTTGGTAGTGCACAAAGTACTGACCAGTCACTCCAAAAATATAGTTTCTTCTTTACCTTTCTAAATTATTATAGGTGAGGGATTTCTAAATGCTGAGAAAACCAATACTTTAATCTCTCAGCATGTCATACACAGGTAGTGCAGTACTGCACCTCAGGATGTGGGGTACTTGGTCTTGGGTTAAGTTCTGCACCTAGGTCTTCTGCAGAAACCCAGATAACATGAAAGTGTCACATTAAATATCTTTATTTGCAGGGTGGGGCAAAATAGTTTTACAGATGATGTTCATGTGGAAAATAATACAATAATTAATAAATAATAATATAGGAATAAATTCTGTGTTTCGTGTACACACAACTGTACTTCGCCCCACCTGGTATAAGGATTCTATGGTATTGTCTTCCTTGCCTCTTCCCTCTCTAACTCACAACAAGAATAATAAACAAATTAAGTTTATTTAGTTTAATTTTCTCATAAAATGGCAAGGCCTTATGCGCTTGTAGCATAATTTAATCAAAAGCTTATCATAACATATATAATCTGTACACGTCTGCCTTTACCTCTGTCATATGGGTAGTCATAAAGTTGAATAGGTGCACATGTTGGTGAGGGTGTTAGGTTTTGTTCTTTTTTAAAATGATTAAATTCGATTCATACATCTTGTAATGGCCTACTTAGAAAGGTTTTGTAAGTTTTCTGAGATTAACTGCATAGCATTTTATTGTCTTGTTCAATCATATTTAAAATCAAATTATATATGACCTTGGTTATTCCTTTTGATTGTAAGTTAAGTGTAGTGAATGTCTCGATTCACTAGTGCCTCATGCACTGCCTAGAACACAGAAGGCAAACAATAATTAATTACTTAATGTCAAAAACCTGGAGAGGGAATGGAGTTCTCCTCCTGCCAGAATGAGAGTAGTCTGTGAGGACTGTAATGGAATTAGGGATTTATTAGATTAGTCAAAAGTTTTAGCTAATAAGAAATGAACAAACCTAGAGAGGCTCTTTGCTGCATCTGGCATGGTGTATGGAGAGGCAAGGCCAACTTGAAGGCCACATAAAATATATTTTATATTTAATAAACTAATTGAAATTTAGATTTTCATAATAAAGTATGCAGTCAAGATTCCATGGGAGCATTCTTAGATTCTCTAGTGTGAGAATGCATCACATGCTATTGACTGGACACCAAGCTCAGAATCGTCAGGGTTATGTCTGATGTGTCACATTCCTGCTCCTCACTAACCACATATCCTTTCTCCAAACAAAACTTGTAATATAAAAAAACACACATACATATGTATAATTTAAATAATTATATTAATATATAATATAATTAAATGAATATATATTAAACATATATTAATATGGAATATAATGTAATTATAAACATATTATATATAATGTGTCTTTCATATATATTTTCATAGATAAATACACATATGAAGATAGCCACATGCTTTGTACTTTGATTTTTGCAACAATCAGGCCAGTAATTAAAGCTTCCTGAATCCTTTATTCTGGGCTGGAATGTTTTGAAAACATTATATAGAGGAGTTCATTTAATATATACAGAAAATCAAGGAGTTAGACATATTATTACAGTAGTCCTGCCTTATCTATGGGGAATATGTTTCAGGACTCCTAGTGAATGTGTGAAACCATGAATAGTATTGAAATCTATATGTACTATGTTTTTTCCATGCATATATACATATGACAAAGTTTACTAATTAGACACAGCAAGAGATAAACAAAAATAACTTATTATAAGATAGAACAATTATAACATTACTAGAGGCCCTGTGCACGAATTCATGCACTGGTGGGGGGTCCCTCGGCCTTGCCTGCAAACATCCCCTGAGGGGTTCCAGATTGTGAGAAGGTGCAGGCCAGGCCAAGGAACCCCACTGGTGCACAATCGGGGACCGTGGGAGGGCTCCAGGGTGTGTCCGGCCCATCTCACCCAGTCCTAATCCAGCAGCTGGACGCCAGCAGCAAGCTAACCTACTGGTTGGAGCATCTGCCCCCTGGTGGTCAGTGAACATCATAGGTACTGGTCAAATTGTCAGACACTTAGCATATTAGGCTTTTATTATATATGATACTGTAATAAAAGTTATGTGAATTTGATCTCTCTCTTTCTTTTTTGATAACCAAGATGGCTACTAAGTGACTAATGGGTGGAGTGCATATGCAGTGTGAATATGCTGGACAAAGAGATGATTTATATTCCATGCAGAATGGAGATTTCATCCTGTTACTCAGAACAGCATGCAATTTAAAACTTGTGAATTGTTTATTTTGGAAATTTTTCATTTAATTTTTTTGGGCTGTGGTTGACTAGCAATAACTGAAATTGTGAATAGCAAAATCACAGATAAGTGGGACGCTACTGTACTATTTCCATAGTACCAATAAGGAAACTGAGGCACATAGAAGATATGTTTCTTATCCAAGGTCAAAGGTCAAACAGTTTGTAAGTGATAGAGTTTGAATTTCACAACATTGCCTTTAGAATTGATGCTTTTGCTCACCATATTGTACTGCCTTTCTGGAATATTAAAGTTTACAAAGCAAAAATTACATTCCATAAATCTAAGCCATATGAACATTTCCATATACAAGATAAATTCTTTAGTTTTTATATTTCAACGTGGACTATTTAAGACCACAGAATTTTTCTTACATGAAGACAAGAAGTTTATCTTCATAACATGGATATATTTCTCTGTAGGAAATGTTAGTGCTTTTTAAATAACAGATGGAAAGTAAAAACAACAGAAGAACTTAGGCACTGAAAGACATCCTTAAAAATGTATGGTCATTTTACAGCAGATTGCATATAGAGTTATGTTTATGGGGAAAACTTTCTTAGGGTCAATAAATCTACAAGGAAACATGACAGTAGATATTTCTCCTAAATTCAAAGTAGCCCCTAAGTTATGTGAATGCCCTGAAGAAAAATAGAATAAATTATATTATATAATTAGCTTGCTCTGTTTTCCTGATACAGCTAAGAAAAATTCCTCTTGCCTGTATGTAAATGCAATCAGCACTGCAGAAAAGTCCAGAACTGCGGGCACTTTATGTTTGCTTTCTGGAGGGAGGTACCATATGTGAGCAGAAATAACCACAAGAACAGGATTTTGAAGACATAGATTCTCATGTTTGTCACGCTTCTGATAGTTTCACTAAATTTTTTAGACTCACTTCTCCGTCTGGACAACAAAATCAATGAACCATTTCACCTCTATGTCCCTTACAATTTACATATTCCAAAATCAACTATATGTTAGCGATAATGCAAAAAAGACGAGAGTGTATTTTTCAAAGTATTTAAGAATCCTGGCTATATCTAGTTGTGTGTGGATGACATTTTCTCTCCTCAGTGTCTCACAGCTCATCAACACAGGAAGACATAGAAATATTAATCGGTCTAATAAAATGTTAACAAATTGTTATTATTTCTTTGTTTTATGTCTCTTTTGTCATATTATAAGAAAAATGGTTCTTAAAAACATAGAAATAATAGGTAACTATAAAATGAAAATTGGGTTAATTACTTTATTATTTATCTAAAACATATTGTTTATATACAAGTGTTTTATATCATATCATGATGTATGTATCTTTGCTCTAGCTCACATTTTCTTTTAATTTTAACACTTTTATAAAATGTAAGTTGTTTGCAGATGCCTGAGGATGTAATGAATAAAGACAAAAATTCTCCAGATTACAGTAAAAGAAATGCATTCCAAATTTTACTAGTGTACAGTCATGTTTTCTTTGTATCCATAGCCAAGAACATATTTTCTAAACACATGCTATAAGTTTTAATTTCTATTTCATAACTGGAATCATTGAAAGAGGAGATAATTTAAATAATGTATCCAGATAATTTTACAAGTCCCAGCACAGCCTATGATTGTAATATTTGTGAATGGTATTCCCTGGAATTGTATAGTGCCCAACCTGTGCAGTCATACCCAGTATCACTGCACACATAAGAGGTTTCCAAGTAAAGGGAGTCTTTGAAAATATTTCTAGATATGTTGGCTGATGGACAGGATATAATAAAAAAAAAGTAAGATATATGGTAAAATAATTATTGAGACTCATTCTCAACTACAGTCAGATTGGGGAGTGGGAACAAATGATTAATCAAGATTAACCCTTCCTTGTTGTTCCTTCATCATTTAAAACATTTAGATAATCATATACATACATCATAAAGATAAGCAACAGAAACATAGAAATTAAGTATCTTGGTTAAGGTCATACATGCAACCAATGAAGTGGTGATGATTGTGTTGAGACAACAGAACCGGGGTTCAAATCTTTTCTTCTAATTTCACACTCCTGTTAATTCATTCTTTTGTGATTTCTGATAAAATTTCTAACCATTTTAAAAGTGGTTAGAGTATCTTACTCTCGTCCTCCCTTAGTTTTCTCACTGAAAGATTCATAATAATATTAACAATATCTATATCAGAAGACTGTTGAGATAATTACATGTGCTAATTATGTAAACACATTAGAATAATGGCTATTTTGGTTATAAATGTAAATATCCTACTGGGGATGGGGCCCACAACCTGGGCATGTGTCCAGACTGGGAATAGAACGATGACCTCCTGGTTTATAGTTCGATGCACAACCACTGAGCCACACCGGTCAGGCTAAATATTATTTTATTACTACCATTTGATATACACTGAGTGGCCAGATTATTATGATCTCTAAATGCATAATAATCTGGCCACTCAGTGTGTGTGTGTGTGTGTGTGTGTGTGTGTGTGTGTGTGTGTGTGTGTGTTTGTATATATATATATATATATAAGGCCTGGTGCATGAATTCGTGCATGGGTGGGGTCCGGCCAGCCTGGCCAGGGGGAGGGAACATGGGCAATTGGCCGGTCTGCCTGTGGTCGAACTCCTGGTCACGGGGACAATTTGCATATTAGCCTTTTATTATATAGGATATACACTGAGTGACCAGATTATTATGCATTCAGAGATCATAATAATCTGGCCACTCAGTGTATATTGTCTTTGGTTATTTATTTTTTTATTGACCAACAATTCAATATAAAACAGTTTATAAAAAATTTCAAGCTATTCTTAATATTAAAACAAATTTTCAAATAATAGTTTCAGAAAATGATTGTATATAACAACAAAAAAGAATAGAGAAAGAGAAAAAACATATTAACTAAAATTTGGTGGAAAAAAATTAAGTTTCTTCTCAATTGTTTAAAGTGCTTTGGAAGGATTAATTGATCAGCATCATAGTAGAAAAATGAAAAAAAAAGTTTTTTATACAATTATGTGATGGTACCCTCATCACTTGGCACATATATTATAGATTAGCACTGCCCAATAAATACTATCAGCAATTATAGAGATGTTGTACATATATTCTGTCCAATAACACAAAGCTATTGAGCATATAAATTTGGGCTGGTGCTGCTAAGGAAATAATATTTAATACTTTTGTGTTAATTAATTGAATTTAAACTTAATGAGACTTGTATGACTAGTACCTGCCATATTGGGCAGTGCAGTTTAGAAATAGGCAGTCACTGTATCTTTTATCCAAGAAACTTCTTATCAGAGTCAGCATAGTATAAAACAGACAAAAGACAATTATAATATGGGAAAAATGAGACAAGTGAGCTGAATAGGAAAATACCTAATGAGAAATTCCCAACAGGAGAGTGGCAACCAGAAAATTCATCAAGGAATGTTGGGAAAGAAGTTATGATATAATGTGTGTATTTTTGACATTTTCTATCCTGAAATTCAGTGCAATAAGTTCAAATACTAAACATGTGTGATATGCGTGTGCCGTGTGTATGAATGTAAGTCATTTCCCCATATATATTTTTTTCATGCCTATAGGTTTGGCTTGTTGCTCTTTACTAGATTCATGAGAGATGATATTTTTTTACATATACACAGCCCTATACCTAAAAAAGCAGAGGGAGATTTAAAGAGGGACAAAGAGAGAAGAAAAAGTACATATATGAGAAGTATATGATAGATAGATAATTTATGATAGAACATTATACATATCAGCAACAAGCCTGATCATTGAGGTAATGATTATTTCTTCGCTAAAATGTCCAGTGTCCTTCCTTAATTTTGGTATAATTTAAACTAGTTTGGCATTGTTGCTGCTTTATAATTTCTTGACAGCACACATGTGTGTGTATCAGAACATATGTATAAATATATACTAGTATTCTATCACAGTCTATTTTCCTTCTTGTTTCATAATAAAATATGTGTAAGTACATATACATAAAACATGTATGTCTTGTCATATATTATATTTGCCTTCTAGTTTCATGATGTTTCAGGAAAGAAGAGAAAAATATATTGACTAAATTTGGTGGAAAGTTTTAAGTTTTTCCTCAACTTTGGAAGGATTCATTAATCAGCATTATAGTAGAAAAATGAAAAAAATTTATAGAATATGTGATGATATCCTGATCATTTGGCACATATGTTATATAATAGCACTGTCCAATAAAAATTTTAAAGACAATTTTAAAGAAAAAAGTTTATTTAAAACTTTTTAAAGAAAAAAGTTCACTGCCCCAGTCAAACTCAGTGTTGATTTATCAACTAAAACTAAGAGAGAGACACCTTCCAGTCAATTATCATTTTTTTTTGCTCCCATGATGTATTTATGTCACATAGACCATCTTTGAAATTAAACAGGGAACTTATTTTACCTCATAAATAAAGCAGTGTCCATTTATTTTCATGTGAAGAACGGCGCAAAACTTAATTGCAATCCATTTAAAATCTGGTGCTAAATCATTTGTGAATACTATAATTCTAAACAGGTACTATGGGAATTAAAATCTGCTCTTTCATTGAGGCCCACAGAAATGTTATCTGTTATGTAATTGCCTTTTTCAGAACATGGAAAATATTGAAATAAGCTTCTATCTAGCACAAGTAAAAATTCATTGCATTGTGCTCTACTGTCTAGTATGTATTCATGAGTTTATTATCTTCAGGGTAAATTTCATACCCATGTAATGTTCCCAGCAATATGTTCTACATTAATTTTGAAATTAAAAAAAAGATGTATCTAAGGGCATGCATCATCTCCTTGTTAAACACAAATTCTATCGAATTTAAGAAAAGTAATTTATTCTCTTCAGCACAAAACTGGGTCATTATAAATTTCCAATTATTTTATATATGCCTGGAATTTTATTTACTAAAAAATTCACTTCTTCTATGTGTAAGCATGCACTTTCTTTACTAATCATCAACATATATGAAAGGCATAAATCGTGATACATATAATTTCATTGTTTGTTGCACGCACAGAGTACACACGCTTGTGATACTTCTTGTTTGTTGCCCTTTTCCATTTCCTTTTCCTGGCATGTGATATGTCTCTCTAACCTTCTTACCTCCTTTCTTTAGCCTAACCTCATTATAGTCACTTAGCTGTCTCCCGCAGATGTACTTTTCAGTCTTCTTTCACATTTTAAAAACTGGGCTGTATATCTTTTCTACCCTGGTCTCACAAACTTAGACACATATATATGACTGTCTCCATCAACATCTATAAGATCCTTGAGGACCTTATTCTATGAATCCCAAGCCTGATATAAAGGCTTGCATATAATACAAATCCAATAAATATTGTGAAAGAATAAATAATATGAATATAGTTCTACCATAAAAATAGTTGGAATATTTTTTCTAAATGTCACTCTACTAGTATCAATCCCTGCTTGACCTCAGAAAAGAGGGAAAAAAAGACATCGACTCATGTGTACTTGGAAAAGCTTTTGGATTCTGTGGGATGGGCTGAGATTTACTTATATATTTTTATTGATTTCAGAGAGGAAGGGAGAGGGATGGAGAGATAGAAACATCAATGACGAAAGAGAATCATTGATTGGCTACCTCCTGCATGCCCCATACTGGGGATCAAGTGCTCAACCCAGCCATGTGCCCTGACGGGGAATCAAACCTTGATCTCCTGGTTCATAGGTTGATGCTTAACCATTGAACCACACTGGGTGGGCTAAGGCTGACTTTTAAGAGAAAGAAACAGGAAAGAACCAAGATGGCGAAATAGGTAAACACCTATACTTGCTGCCTCTTACAACCACATCAAAATTACAACTAAAAGGCAGAACAACTACCATCCAGAACTGCAGGAAAGCTGGCTGAGTGGAAGTGCCACAGCTAGAGAGGTAAAGAAAGTGCATTGAGACTGGTAAGAGGTGCAGAGGCACAGAAAGTGCTGGCACCTGGATGTGCTGCTCTTTTAATCTGGAGTGAGATACACAAGCTCCCACTTGCTCTGAATTCCAGTTCCGGGCAAGACTCTGGGGGACCCAGAAACATACGGGGAGAAACTGGACTGTTTGGCATCAGGACAGGAACGCGAGGGCGGCTTTGTCTCAGAGATGCTTGCAGCGATCATTGTTCCTGCACAGGGGGTGCAGGATGTGGAGACCCAGGGACCTCTCCAGTGCAGGGCTGACTGGCAGCCATTGCTGTTTGCTCCACCCTGGTGATTCCCAGAGACCTGCCCCACCCAATTTAAAACCCCACCCAAGCTGTGCGCAGTGGCTTTTGCATGTGAATGGCCTGTCCTTTCTCCGCCTAAAACCTGTCAAACTGCAGCTGGGTCAGAGAGCCCCAGAACCTCCAAAAGAAGGCCCAAGGCCCATCAGCAGAAGCCTGCCTTATTTCACAGCTGGGCCTTCTCTGGGCACTTCCAAACCCCAAACAAAGAGGACTAATCTGCAGATGTCTCTGTAGCTCCTGCTGGGCAGCCCCAAACAGTGGCTGACCTTGCATCTCCTTGGAGATCCAAGAGCCAGTGTACCCAGTGGTCAGAGTGAGAACATACAGGATTACAACTCTTCACATCCATAAGAGACACATTCAAGGGGCAGACTCAGTGAGCATCAAAGCCCCACTGAAGCAAGTCCTGCCCCATAAGGGTGTCTCTTGTGCAACAGATCTTCCAGTGTAGACACAGTTGGTCATCACAGCCAATTGGCCTGGAGGTCTATTCCTCCCAGAGATACCAACAGCAATCAAGGGTTAACTATAACAAGACTGTGCACACAGCCCACAAAGGGGTACACCAAGAGTGTACACCTCAGGTGATTGGGGAAGCTGAGCCACTGGGCCCTATAGGAAACCTACCACACAAAGCCACTCTATCAACTCAAGGAGATTTAGCAGCTACCCAGTACATAGAAAAAAAACACAGGGAAGCAGCCAAAATGCGGAGACAAAGAAACAAGTCACAAATGAAAGAAATGTATGAAAGCAAAATACTGGATATAGAGTTCAAAACCAGTTATAAGGTTACTCAAGAATCTTCTAGAAACCTACAAGAAATTTAGTGAGACCTTCAAGGATATTGAAAAGACCAACCAGAAATTAAGCATACACTGACTGAAATAAAGAATAATATACAGAGATTAAATAGCAGACTAGAGGATCCCAAGTATCAAGTCAAAGATTTGAAATACAAAGAAGCAAAAAACACCCAACTGGAAAAGCAAAAAGAAAAAAGAATCCAAAAATATGAAGATAGTGTAAGGAGCCTCTGGGACAACTTCAAGCGTACCAACATCAGAATTATAGGGGCCCAGAAGAAGAGAGAGAGCAAGATATTTAAAGCCTATTTGAAGAAATAATGACAGAAAACTTCCCCTACCCGGTGAAAGAAATAGACTTACAATCCAGGAAGCACAGAGAACCCCAAACAAGAAGAATCCAAAGAGGACCACACCAAGACACATCATATTTAAAATGCCAAGGGCAAAGACAAAGAGAGAATCTTAAAAGCAGCAAAAGAAAAACAGTTCATTACCTACATGGAGTACCCATATGACTGTCAGTTAATTTCTCAACAGAAACTATGCAGGCCAGACGGGAATGGCAAGAAATATACAAAGTGATGAATAGCAAGAACCTACAACCAAGATTACTCTACCCAGCAAAGCTATCATTTAGAATTGAAGGTCAGATAAAGAGCTTCACAGACAAGAAAAAGCTAAAGGAGTTCATCACCACCAAACCAGTATTATATGAAATGCTGAAAGTGTATTCTCTTAAGAAGAGGAGGAAGAAGAAAAAGGTAAAGATAAAAAAAATTATGAACAACAAGATGACAACAAATACATATCTATCAACAAGTGAACCTAAAAATTAAATGAATAAAAAACCTGATGAACAGAACAAACTGGTGAATGTAACAGAATCAGGGGCATGGAAAGGGAGCAGACTGACAATTCTCAGGAGGGAAGAGGTTGTGGGGGGTGCAGGAAGAGATTGGACAAAGAGCTTACACTTATAGGCGAGGTCAGAGGTGGAGGGAAAGGCCTGGAGTGGGGTGTGAATCAGTTGGAAGGGAGCTATAGGGGGGAAAAAAGAGGAACATCTGTAATAATCTGAAAAATAAAGATTTAAAATAAGTTAACAAAAAAGCAAAAGAAACAATCCACAACTTCACACAATCTATATAGAAGACAAATGGCGAATCATATTATGCACTGAAAAAATGAATATGCATTCAACACTCAACCTAATTTGCCTGCATAGCTAGCATGCATTTGAAGATAACACATTTTCTGGACAGCCTTATAATTGTAGTGTGTCAGAGAAAATGACATACTTTTTAAAAATGCAAATTATATTTCACCCATTTGGAAAAATTTTTAAACATGAAACAATAGTGGCAATATAAATGTGAAAACACCTTAAAAACAGAAGGAAAATGATAAATTGATTCTATACATTCTGTTACTTTACTATCCAAACAATTTTAAGTTGGTGATTTCTACTCTTTTGACAGGAAGTCTTGTGTGTCCTTGCTGAGCCAAGATGATGATTCTTAATATTTAATATTTTTCTTATTCTCTCTTACACAGGAGGTATTTCAGAATATTCTATATCTTTTCTTTAAATTAGCTGAGAAGTTTTAAATTGCTATCTTTCCTCCTACGCAGTCACAGAATGGAAATCACTTGCCTTTCCTGTCCTACACTTAAATTTACCATGAACAGAAAAGTATAACAATCTTCTACTACTCTTTAAGTATCTTTTCTTTTGTGAATTTCTCATTACTTTCCAAGTAAGTCAGCATTTTAGAAAACACTGTTCCCGTGTGTAACTGGGCCCCCTCTACATGGGAAAAGACTGGGTCCTTGAAGAAAATGAACCACAAAGTTGTTTGTATGATGTGTGGGATATGTTGAAAGAGACACTCTGCAAAATTGAAACATAGCTTAATTTTAAATTCTTTTTAAATAAGAGAATATACAATATTTTTGTAGATAAAAAGAAATCAGAACTTTTTGACATTTTTAAGGGGAAGATATATTTATACAACTTTTGTGGAGGGCAGTTTGAATAAAGAGATATTGTTGTGTATATTGAAATGCATTGTATACTAATATATCCTCGGAAATAATAAACAATGTGTAAAAACATTTTGTTGTCAGGATATTCAGTATGGCGTATTTTACTACTTTAAAATATTTAGAACCACCAAGACAGATACAAATAGATAATTGGTTAAATGGATGATAACACATACTTGAGTGGCATGAAGGTGTGTTGGTTAATAGAGTGCATGTTCTGGAGACACACTACCAGGGGAGAATTCTGGCTTTGTTACTCTCTAAATCAGAGACTTCCAGTAAGTTATTCATTCTTTCCATCTTTCACTTCCCTAACACACATGAATATGAAATCTGTGAAAACATGCAAAATATAGTAAATAAATAAGGACGTTGTCTAGATGACAAAGAAAGAAGAATGCTCTCAAATAAAGAAATGAGCTTAGGGGTGAGGAAAAGAGATGATTTTTGGATTAAATATTTTGATAACATCTTCAGTTCTCCATTCAAAAAGATTGGGTCTATACAACAAAATCTCTAACAAAACAAACACCTGCTACTCTATTGTTTAATAAATATGAGATGATTAAGTATGTAATGCTTAGGTTATTAATAATTTGTATAGATACATATTATGGAGATATTTACTAATGACTGCTTTAAAATATTATTAAAGTACATATATAAGTAAAATATTTTATTTTAAAAGGATTCTAATTGTTCATAATTATCAGAAAAATATAACAATAAAGAATTTTTTACGTTGATGTATTCAAGAGTGTACTCTCTGACACTGCTCACCAGATCCCAGTTGATTTTAGCTATAGGTAAATTTTTTTATAAGAGAGGAAAATATTGTATTTAAAGGAAAAAGAAAACTGAGATCTTGTGAGGTCTTTTGAGATTCTTTTAATAAATATTTAAGGGAAATGCAAATTACTTATACTTCTTTATAAAGATTTACATGAGTTAATAATGTATTCTTTTCCATTTGTTTCTGTCTTTATACATCTACTAAAGACAGTGAACAGAACAAATGGGAGCTAACAGATCATTTCCTACATAGTCACAGATTAGTGAAAGATGACCCTAACCATTCTGGGCAGACAGCTATGACAAATCCATGGCCTTCTGCTCATTTCCCTACCCTTTAATCATACATGAGTCTTTCAAAAAATAAGCTTGATGAACTCAACTTCCTTGGATTTTTGTATGTTAATAAGTTAAACCCCCTTATCTCTTCTTTGCTCAACTACCATAAATATCAATACTGTTTATTAAATTTTAATTTTGTAACCAAATTTTATTATGATCATTTTACTAGTACTGCCATATAAGTACATTTTTCTTCCTAATCAAACTGAGACTATATAAATTGTAGGTAAAAGGGTTTTTCCAAGCCTGTTTTATTGTTCTTGATTTCATTAGTCAAACTTGGGACATATCTTTTTTCTAAACAATAACTAAATATGTGAAGTTTACAGATAAATTTTAAATATACACACATATGTGCATGCACATAAGTATGTATGTTTTCCCACTATATTTTAATAATATTTGAATTGAATTAAATGCAAATGTTGAAATAATTAAACATACTTTTTAAAATGTGTTCTATAATATGAGTTTTTTTGTACACTTAATGCATTAGTTTCTCCTCTTGGGAAGAGCTGTAGCATCATAAAGACACTGGTCAGCTCAAATTAAAAGTTCTACTGGGTGATCTTCCAAACTCTCCCAAATTTTTAAATAGTAGTAATATGTTCTAGCTTTCCCCCCACCCCACATAAATAAAATTATATTAACACTAAATTTTGATATAGTTGTTAAAATACACCACATTAATGCAAATACGGATTCTCTCTTTGGACAATATTTTCATTGAGTTCATTGATTCCTGTTTGTGAGCACATCTGATACAATATGTTTAACTTCATGACATCCATATAATCTCACGTTTAAAAAGCATGGCCAGAGTTCAAGTGCAGTCTGTCCGACTTTAAATCTCAGGCTCCATTACTTGTATATGCAGAAATATGTAAAATGTAACACAGTACCTTAAAATAATTCTGGTGAGTCATCCTCTCACTAAAATTTCTAATCAGAAAAAAATATCATGCGCAACTGTTCTGTGACACTAAAATTAAAATGTGCAAAATAGTGGATTATGAAAGAGAATTTTAGTGTCATTTAATCAATAAATAAATCCATAATAAAACATAATTCTTTAGCCATAAGTGAATTGTTAGTGTATTTTGCACATTGTCATTCATTGCCCACCACAATTTTTTTGGGGGGAGGAGGTTTAAACATTTTCAAAGAATTTAACTGTGTTATTATTGTCCTGGTCATCCAGCTTGAGAAGAGATGAAAGAAAGCGAGCACTATGACACAGAAAAAAATGCCTTGTGCGTAGTTGTTTTTGTTTCAAGTTAGAAGTTTTCTGTTTTAATCATAAATTACTAACTAAAGCTAAACGTAAGCAGAATAGCACTGTTTCTCCAAACGAGAGATGATACACAAATAAAATGAAAACAAATTGAAACAGCCCCCTAAGAGATGCTGCAGTACATTTGCTGTATTTCTAAGCCAGTAGTTTTAATAATCTTCTAGTGCTTTTTAGCCAATCTTGGCTCATTTTGGATATATTATTCATAGAGGTATATTTACAAAATTGTATACCTATTTTATTTAAATAAGAAAAAATGCAGAATCCGTAATTCAGTTGGTACACGCTTAATATTTCTCATCACCTAGTATATGCAAATTCTTTTTATTAACCTTACCCATTCTTCTTTTTGAAAAAGCCAAACGCAGTTGATCCCAGAGATAAGATGCCACTAGCTCCATGTTAATAGAAAAAATTAATCAATGGTTTGTGAAAAGTTGTAAATGTTCATAGATGAATAAAGTTATATTTGTCTATAAGCTTTCTCTTAAATATCTGAGATGAATATACCTACAATATAATTTTCTTCTTTAAAACAAACTACTTACAAAAAATAACATTATAAGTGTCATATTATTACATATTTAACATAATCTTTTCAAGCCTTTCTAATTCCCTAAATGAGGGTAGATCATTTGTTAGTATTACTTTCTTAAAGAATGCACTTTTGCAAGCTACTGTAAACATATTTCCACATTACTGTTTATGGCTGTGTTGACAGGAGCAACAGAGACAAATGATAATATTTATTAAGTGCCTGCTGTATGCCAGGAACACTATACTTAATTTTTAACCCAGCTGTCTAAGGTTGGCATTTCTATTATGTTATAGATGATGACTATAAGCTTGAGATAATTTACTTGCCTTAACCAAGGTCATGAAATTAGTATGTAGTAAGTTTCCGATCTGCCTGGCTTAAAAGTCTATCTTCTTTCCATTTATATGCCTATGATTGCTGAATATTAGTTTTTGAAAGGGGGCAAGATGTGTCATTAAGACCTTGGTCTTGACTGATAGGTTTCCCATGAGATGGTAAGAATACTGAATAATGTGTTGGGATGTATATCAGCATTATAGCTTGGTAAATCTTAAATTTTATAGATCTCTGAAAAATGAAAATAAATAACAATTATTTTAAAAATGTTTGTCCTTTCAAGTTCTAATTTCTTTACTGTATTGCCTTAAATAGGTATATTTTTTAAAAGTTTCAATAGCCATCATAACATATGGGTTCATGAGTATACACTCATAGTATTTCATGATTTCTTAATCTCATTTTGCTATGATCCGTGACATTATGTTTAATGTGAATAGCTATGTTTATTTTATGACCAAGAACTTTTTGGATGGAATTAATAATGTATGTTATTTTCAAACATATCACTCTTACTTCTGATATATATGTTATTAAATTTGGTATTTTATAATATGTATATATAAATACAAGTATAACTGAAGTTTGTTTTTGGAGGTTAAGATAAGTTAATGATGTGTGCTATTCCTATTCAGATATGTAGAGTCAGTAACAGATTCAAAAGCATTTGTTGCATATGTATTACACCTACAGAACTAGTTTGAGGATTATGTTTCTTTTCTTACCAAGATTATAATAAAGCAGCAGAGAAGATATATGCACAAAAATTCAGTGATAAGAAATGATGAGGCAATTCTATGATAATTTTGAAAGGAGAGGCCTAGAGCTTCCCCTGTAAGAATTTAGAAGAATAGTGGTCAGTGAGGGATGATGTGCTCATAATAGCTACTCTTCAGAAAGTAAATTATTAGAAGTCAGAGCCTTCAGACTGTAATGCATGTCAGACATGAGAAATAACTGTAAGAAAATAAAGAACTGGATAGGAATTCTCATATTCATATTTCAGTGAAGTTGCCAGATGCTTTAGTGGGACCTATGGTAAGTCCTCAAGTCAAAATAACATATTACAGGACTCCATGTCTCAGGATAGGATTGTCACAGGGTTCACTCACAATTATGATGGGGGAAGAGAGTGTCAAGACATGGGAAAATGAATAGCCAGGGTTTGCTTCCTGCTCTCATTGTATACAAACAGCCTTACCTCTTCTTGTTCCTCAGGGTTAACTACTTTACCAAAATTATGGGTCCTAATCATGAGCAGTCCAAAGTGACCTGCAAACAGTCATAATTTTGGTATCATGCTATTGTTGCTGCATCCTTTGTTTCAACTTTGTGGACTAGGAACTCTAATCCTTTAGATCCCAGAGTTATAGGGACCTGATATGAAATGTCTCCCAGCTGGGAGAGGTGGTAAATTGATCCACTCCCGCTTCTTCCTCTTTGTTTTCAAAAAGTGTGTTTTTTACATTAAGCACACATTGCTCCATATACAGGTCTTTGATTTAATGGATAGATGACATTGGGAAGGATGTCAGCTCACTATTTCAGATTATTTTGTTCCCAGTTGGCACATCAGTTGTGCCTTTAGAAACCCATTCCAATAGTCTCTGTGCCCAGAAGCTGCTGATTGATATGGTATGTGATATCACAAATGGATCCCAGGGTTCACTGTAAAGGGATCTAATGCCTGATGCTCAGTGCGGAATTCTGTGCTTGTGGATTAAGTACTGTGTAAGCGCACAGGTAGTGGTATTGAATGAGGTTCTTTGTACAGGAAAGTTTAATCCTTTCAGGTACAGATAGCTCTCCATGTGAGGCTGACTTGCTCTGATGCTATTACCATCTCACCCCTCCTCCATTATGCCCATGATATCCTATATAATAAAAGCCTAATATGCAAATTGCTCCTCGGGTGGTTGTTCAATCTGTGTTTGACCAGGAGTTCGACTGCTTGCTATGATGTGTGCTGACTACCAGGGGGCAGCGCTAAGCATGGCGAGCGTTGGTGACAGTGCTTGCAGCCAGCAGTGGTGGAAGCACTGCTAGCCCTGATGGGCCCTAATGAGAGTAGGACCATGACAGGATGGTTGGGCTAGTGAGCTGGTGGGCAAGTTCAAGGCTGGTGCAAGCGGGGGGCCTGATCACCCTGCCGATTGCCCCGCAGACAGCGACCAGTGGCGGCAGCAGGGGGCAGGTTGCCACCTGGCTCCCAGGCACTGAGGGAGCCAGGCAACGGGCCCGAGCTCCAATTGATGGCTCCACAGGCGGGATGGTGGAGCAGGTGAGGGGGCAGCGCCAGGCCAAAGCAGGTGCCAGGTGAGGCTGCAAAGCTGGCAGCGTGAGCTAGGGCCCAATTTCCACAGGCCACCCCGAGGGACTCCACTCGTGCATGAATTCATGCACTGGGCCTCTAGTTTGTTCAAATTTAAATACAGAGAACCTTTTTTTTCTCTAGATGTGTCATGCTCTAATAATCATCTTTAAAACTCCTTGTGGATCAAGATGCTTTGGCCAGTCCTCTAGCCTTACTTGTCTTAATGGTCATTGCAGCCTCTTGTTGTTTGTTATTTAATCACATGGATTTGGCTGTTATTTCTTATGTATGGATTAGAGAAGGGGATAGGGATTTCATTATCCAGGGACATGAATAAGCCAAGATCTGTGACCTACTGTCAGCCATGGTCTACACAGACGATTCAGTATGAACTTGTTAGTGATGCTAAGAAGTGGTGCTTCTCTCACCAGTGCATTTCCAATGATTCAGGAAAAGGGCATGTTCTAATTTGACACATTGTATCTAATAGAGCATCCTGATCTCCTCAGCCTCTTTAGACCTTCTAAATATATTTCAGTTATTTATTGCTGTACAATAAAATATTCCTAAACTACCTTAAAATATCAGCATTTATTATTTTAAATAGCTCTGAGGTTCAGGTATTTGAGAAGATTAAGCCAAATGGTTTTGGATTCTAGTCTCTCAGAATATTGCAGTCAAAAAGTTAACCAGGCCTTTGCTAGTTTGACTCAGTGGCTAGAGCGTCAGCTTGCAGACTGAAGGGCGCCGAGTTTGATTCTGGTCAAGGACACTACCTTGGTTACAGGTTCCAAACCTGTCCCTGGTTGGGGTGAGTACAGGTGGCAACCAATCAATGTGTCTCTCACATTGATCTTTCTCTCTGTCTCCCCCTCTCCCTTCCACTCTCTCTGAAAATCAATGGAAAAATATCCTCAGGTGAGAATTAACAAAAACAAAACAAAACGTAAGTTAACCAGGATTGAGTAATCTGAAAGCTGAACTGTGACCGGAGGATCCACCCACCTCCAAAGTAGCTCACTTACATTCTGGAAAAGTCTTGTTCCAGTTGTGGTAAGGTTAGTGTCTCACCACATGAGGCTCTCCACAGGTTGCTTGTGTGTCCTCATGATACAGTAGCTAGCTTTCACCAAAATGAATGATCCAAGAGAATGTGTTGCAGAAGACACAGTATATGGATTCACATGCCATTACTTATGCCATATTTTATTGGTCACAAACGTTCTTAAAGAATGCACTTTTGCAAGCTACTGTGAACACATTTCTACATTACTGTTTATGGCTGCATTGACGGCAGTAATAGAGACAATCTAGACAAGCCGGTTGGTCATAAAGAACAATTCTGATGCCATGTGAGATGGGACTACTCAAGGTCATAAATAACAACAGGAGGGGGCATTAGGGGCCATCCTGAAGGCTGGCTACCACATGCTACTTTCTGGGCCCCAACATTAACATCTCTTCCACATAAAAATACATTCCTTCCTTTAAGTACCCCAAAAGTTTCAACCATTATGGTGTCAGTACAAAGTCTAGAATTGTATCATCTAAATCATGTCCAGATATGATAAATTTCCTCCAGTTTTATTCTTTAAACTAGAGTCCTGGGACACAAAATTCATGCATGGGGTGGGGTGTGGGGGGCTGGGGGATCCTTCAGCCCAGCCTGCACCCTCTCCCAATTTGGGACCCCTCAGGCCTAAACTAGCAGTCAGACATCCCTCTCACAATCCTGGACCACTGACTCTTAACAGCTGGCCTTCCTGTCTGATTGCCCCTAACCACTCTGCCTGCCTACCTGATTGCCCCTAACCGCCTCTGCCTCGCCCCCCTCCCCAATCCTGGCTTCATCTGGAAGGATGTCTGGAATGATGTTCAGAAGGACGTTCAGCTGTCCAGTCTAATTAGCATATTATGCTTTTATTATTATAGATATAGCTCCTCAAATATAGTTCCTCTCAATCTGAAGACTTTGAACTATCCTACAATGATATATTACAAATTTGAGCAGAGGCCTAGTGTTTTTAAAATTTTTTAACCAACATTTTCTGTCATTGAAACAAAGATGTTTTTGTTTATACAAAACTCATAAAAACTGTTTTAAATATATTGTTTAAAGTATAAAGTGGGTATAAAAATATACTCAATGAGACGTAAGAAATGATTTCAAATGCTGTATTTAACGTGTGTTACAGTACAAATGAGGATTTCCTAGGGATCACATAATAGTACCAATAATTTACTTATTAAAATGACTTTATATTAACATATTGGCAGAGCAAAAAAAGATAACAATAATAGGCAGCATGATAGTTGTTCAAATAGCAAAAACTTAACATCTTCGGTAGACGATTGTCCAATTTCTAATGATTCAAAGGCTAGTTAAAGCAAGAACATTTTATATTAACAAGGAGGGTTATAACATACATGTATTGAATAGTTATAATTAAGTTAGGTAAGGAAGAACCATTTCTTAAGCATCTCTCATAGCTGTCAAGGTGGGCCTTGCCCATCATACAGACTTTTACCTTTTGCCTCTTTACTTTCAGTGCAGATACCAATCCCTGCATTGATCTTCATGCCGTGCTGCATGGATCAGCATTAAACAAGCATTCCAGAGTAATAATCATCTATTTTGATGCACCCTGTGATACCTGATCAATAGGGTGTTAATTTGTAACGTGTCACAGGTTCTCCTGCAAGCAGGTACTGAGATGGATGTGTGCATGCAGGAAATTTATTAGTGAGTGCTCTTGTGATAAACATTTGGGGGAAAACAGAAGAAAAAAAATTGGAGAAGACAGAAGGAGACACTAGGCAGAAGTACACTCAAAACAATACTACTCACCAGTGAGAACCTCTGATGCTAGGGAAGCCCTTCAGAACTGGACCAATTTTCATAAAGAAGCCTGAGACTTTATACCTTGTGTTGAGCAGTCACTGAACTCAGACTGATTGGGGAAGGAGGCATACACAAAGGGGAGGTGACTCTTTAGCAAAAAGAATTCCTGAAGAAGTTCTAAACACCCAAATGACAACCTTCTGAGCAGGCAGTTACCAACCTGAGTAAACCTGTAGATATCTCTCCTTTGCCACTTGGAGCAGTGTTAAATCTGTCAATGGGCATCGTTGGAAGAACACTGAAGGAAGAATTTGTCTTCCTGGTTCCAGTCAGCTTTTCTCTCTTGCTCCTGTGGGGCATGACTGCCCCTTTATGGCTAGATTCCTACTAGCTCTCACCCTCCAATGAATGTTAGTGGCACTCCAGAAGGAGTGAAGCTTTCTTGTGAGTTTCAGCATTATGGCATAAGTAGCTTCTTGGTGTTGGTGGTACATCAGTGAGAACTTTCTCAATGAGTCTTCGCAGCCCCCAGAGAGCTTTTCATCAAGACTTACCAATGCTCCATTTGGTTTGTCAGTTTCCTGATTTTCAACCCTGGACTGTGGTTCCTTCTTCATCAAGCAGTGGACTAAAGACTCATGCTTTTCAAAGATGTCAGTGTCTCAGACTTGGTGGGCAAGCCTCTTCCAAGTTTGTTCCTCTCTTGGAGACCTCAGTCTTAGTGGCTGATCCCTACATCTGCCATTATTATTATTTTTCTTTAGCATGCTCTTTTATCCTTTTTAATTAGTAGTTATTAGTTAATAGTTTTTTTTTTTTTTTTTTTTTTTTGTTTTTTTTTTACGTTAAAACTAGTGGCCCAGTGCATGGAATTAGTGCACATTAAAAGGGAATTAATTAGAGGAAATATTTTAATATTGCTATTTTTCCCTTTCTCTATAATAGAAGTGTCAGAGATGAAAGAAAATTAGTAAAATATATATGAAAATCTCCTTTCTGTTAGAGTCTAGGGTGCACTGCGGGATCCAGAGTCAAGTCCCCACCCACCCACGTGCACCTTGAAATTGCGCCAGATGGAGACCTGGCTGGCCCCACCCCCATTGGGTGAGACCCAGACCCGGTCGGCCCCACCCTCATAAAGTCCCAACACGTGGGGGGCACAGGTGGGGGTTGCAGCCTCAGGTCCTCCATCAAGCCCCACTGGGTGGGGGGTGTGGTCTTAGGTCTCCCAGCCCTGCCAGGCACCACGCAGCCTCAGGTCCCTGCTATTCGGTCCTTATGGCATCACGGCATGATGGCCATTTGCATATTAGCCTTTTATTATTATGATTTTTGATAAGATGATGATTAATATCTACCATGCTATTTTCTATCTAGCTATATTCTCTTTTTAAATATATTTTATTGATTTTTTTACAGAGAGGAAGAGAGAGGGATAGTTAGAAACATCAATGAGAGAGAAACGTCGATCAGCTGCCTCTTGCACACCCCCTACTGGGGATGTGCCCGCAACCAAGGTACATGCCCTTGATCGGAATCGAACCTGGGACCCTTGAGTCCGCAGGCCGACGCTCTATCCACTGAGCCAAACCGATTTTGGCTAGCTATATTCTCTTATCCACATACTTCTGACTTACATCAACTTATACTCTATCTACAGCTTGTCCCATGGTATGTTCCACTCATCTCAACAGTCCTGCCAACCCACATAAAATTACGTCTACTCATCTGCAGTCCAAATATTAATAATTCAGCTTCACATACATGTTTTTACTATGTACTAAGACATACTATTTAAAAATCACCAAGAAAAAAAATAGTCTAAGATCTCTGAAATTTCTTCCCAGCTGAAAATGTTATAAAGCAATCATCATAATACTAGTAAGGGAAGTTTGCTGTTCAGTGAAGATGTCATTGAATTTGTTCCAGTTGTGTTTTTGTCTTAACAATATACTGAAAAACGATTTTTAAGTAAGGATGATTGGCAGGTTGGGGAAAATTACACCATTTATAATAATAAAAGGTTCCTAATAATTTTATAGATGATGAAAATGTTCACTCAATCATAATAAATTAAGTTTAGATTGTTTGCTAAAACAAATTTTATGCAATTGAGTTAATTGTCACTTTTATTACAGGAAAATTTTGGTAGTGCTTTACAATATGATTTTCATAATAATATTTCACTTAAGTTTTGTGGAGCGAGGGTAATAAGGCATTTCCAGGGCAAGAACATCTTCATGATTTTCTTAACATTTACCTTTGTCTTGTAAATCCATGTCTATTGAATATTTGATTTACAGAAAACAGCCAAAACTCTTTGGTACCTTGACTATGAATGGGGATTAAGCAACTTCCTACTTGCTATTTTATATGATAATCTCTTAATGTTTTAGGTACAAATATTTTCACCATTCTCCCTATATATTGTTTGACTTTTGACCAACTAATATCTTATTTTATGAATCAAGTGTTTCTTTTTATCATTTGCACTGTGTTTTGCTGAAGAAATTCTTCCTTACTTGACAATCATGACATTGCCTTATAATACCTTCTAAATCAGTGGTTCTCAACCTTTCTAATGCTGCGACCCTTTAATACAGTTCCTCATTTTGTGGTGACCCCCAATGATAAAATTATTTTCCTTGCTACTTCATAACTATAATTTTGCTACTGTTATGAATCATAATGTAAATATCTGTGTTTTCTGATGGTCTTAGGTGAGCCTGCTAGTGGTTCTCAACCTGTGGGTCGCAACCCAGAGGTTGAGAACTGCTGCTGTAGAGCTTAAGACCATCGGAAAACACAGATATTTACATTACGATTCATAACAGTAGCAAAATTACAGTTATGAAGTAGCAACGAAAATAATTTTATGGTTGGGGGTCACCACAACATGAGGAACTGTATTGAAGGATCATGGCATTAGAAAGGTTGAGAACCACTGTTATAAATGTTTTATAGATTTTAATTTTATACTTAAGACTTCTATCCACCTGGAATTGATTTTTAAGTGGTATAATGTAAGGTTTCAATTTCCTTTTTTTTCTACATTGTTACCCAACAATGGAGAATCATTTATTGAATGTTTAGTTTTTTACCTCATAACCTGCAATGTCCTCTTTCACAATTCAAGTTCCCATATTTAGCAGGGCCAGAGAATGGCTTTGCAATATTCATCTTGTTCTTTTGTCTATTTGTCTATCCTGAGGAAAAAAAAACCAACAACAACAACAAAAACATGCAATCTCCATTACTAAGTCTTTATGATGAGTTTTAATAGCCAGAAGGAAAGTCTAGCCATCATGTTCTTCTTTACAAATCTGTCAAGCATTTTTGACTTTGCATTTCTATAAAAATTTAGATTCAGTTTTTTTGTGTGTTTGTTTAAATCTGTTATGCTTCTGTCTGGTATTATAATTACTCTAAAGACAGTTTTCTCAGAACAGTTTGCTGGGGATGACTAGCAGACCCTGAGTGATGGATGAATGATTACAGGATTGCTGTGGAAGAGAGGGCTAAGGGACTGCCTGGCTAGAGTAACCAGATAGCCTCAATCACCTGCTTCCTTAGGCTTTTACTGTAATAGCAGTTTCAGATAAAGTTTATCTTTTAGATATATTCAATAAGGTAAGTCATTTTGGGAGGACACATGTGTTTGTAGTGTCCTTTAAGCAAAGACACCCAAAGATTAAGCATAAGGATTCTGGTAAATACCCACAGGTCTGCATGTGCACAGGCTTGTTTGGAAAGGTCAAGGAATAATTAAGGGTGCCACCTTCGGCACTCCTCTAAGTGAGAATTCCATTAAACAGGGCAGGCCACCTTCAGCACTTCCCTTTTTGGAATGTCCTCCTTACAAACTTTCCAACCAAGGCTCCCGTGCTTCCCAATACCATTTGAAACATTTGTGAAGCTTTGAAATGATAAAACTATTAAAATATATATTGAGAATATTATGATCCCTACTGCTACACCAATTAAATTAGAATCTCTAAGGATAGAGCCTGTACATAGATACATCTTTTAAAGTTTATTTTCTATTAGGGTGAGAAAAACTTGTTTTAAAATCTGGAGTCTCTAGCAGACTCATATCATTTGTATATTAACTCTGAAGAGAAACCTGAAGTCTATACCCTCTCTCTCTTGCCACTTATTTTATCCATCTGAGGGAGGCTGCTTTCTTGTCACTTTGAATGAATATAGATGTGGGAATTATCAGTGGAAATGCAGGTGAGCTGATATAGTGGTAAGACGTAGCCTCAGTTATCATGGAGTATTGTACCTAATTACTGAGAAGATGAAAATTCAGCAGAATCTGTGCTTCATAAAGTAGAATAATTATTACTATGCTATATGCTGTCCCAGGCAACAAAATGTGTTTTTAAGAATGATTAAAATTTATAGGCATGTTTCCAATGTATTAGTCACTATTGGGTCATTCCTTATTTATTAAGTTTCTTAATTTGATTATACTCATAATTTTACTGCCAAAATATAACATATTCATATTGTTTGGGGCTAAACACCATTTTAGCAGCAAATTTCTCTTGGTCTTTCATCATTTATTTTTAATATTATTTTTTGATATGTTTTTATTGATTTTAGAGAGAAAGGAAGGGAGAGGGGGAAAGATAGAGACAGAAAAACAACAACACACAAACAAAACATCCCCTCATTGAAGATTGAGTCCACAATCCTGGCATGTGCGCTGACCAGGAATCAAGCCGCCAACCGTTTGGTACATGGCAGGACACGCAATGAACTGAGTTACACTGGGCAGGGTCTCTTCACCCTTTATTTATTTATTTATTTATTTATTTATTTATTTATTTATTTTTAAATCTTTATTGTTCAGATTATTACAAATGTTCCTTTTTCCCCCCCATACCTCCCCTCCAGCTGGTTCCCACCCTACTCCAGACCTCCTCCCCACCCACCCTCCACTGACCTCGTCCATCGGTGTAAGCTCTTTATCCAGTCTCTTCCCACATCCCCCACAACCCCTTCCCCCCGAGAATTGTCAGTCTGATCTCTTTCCATGCCCCTGATTCTATTACATTCAACCAGTTTGTTCTGTTCATCAGGTTTTTTATTCACTTGATTTTTAGGTTCACTTGTTGTTAGATATGTATTTGTTGTCACTTTGTTGTTCATAATATTTTTATCTTTACCTTTTTTTTCTTCTTCTTCTTCTTCTTAAAGAATATCCCTTCAGCATTTCATATAATACTGGTTTGGTGGTGATGAACTCCTTTAGCTTTTTCTTGTCTGTGAAGCTCTTTATCTGACCTTCAATTCTAAATGATAGCTTTGCTGGGTAGAGTAATCTTGGTTGTAGGTTCTTGTTATTCATCACTTTGTATATTTCTTGCCACTCCCTCCTGGCCTGCATAGTTTCTGTTGAGAAATCAGCTGACAGTCGTATGGGTATTCCTTTATAGGTAACTAACTGTTTTTCTCTTGCTGCTTTTCAGATTCTCTCTTTGTATTTTGCCCTTGGCATTTTAATTATGATGTGTCTTGGTGTGGTCCTCTTTGGATTCCTCTTGTTTGGGGTTCTCTGCACTTTCTGGTCTTGTAAGTCTATTTCTTTCACCGGGTAGGGGAAGTTTTCTGTCATTATTTCTTCAAATAGGTTTTCAATATCTTGCTCTCTCTCTTCTTCTGGCACCCCTATAATTCAGATGTTGGTACACTTGAAGTTGTCCCAGAGGCTCCTTACACTATCTTCATATTTTTGGATTCTTTTTTCTTTTTGCTTTTCCAGTTGGGTGTTTTTTGCTTCTTTGTATTTCAAAACTTTGACTTGATTCTTGGGATCCTCTAGTCTGCTGTTGAATCTCTGTATATTATTCTTTATTTCAGTCAGTGTATGCTTAATTTTTGATTGGTCCTTTTTCCATATCTTTGAAGGTCTCACTAAATTTCTTGGAGGTTTTTAGAAGCTTCTTTTAAAAAAAAAAAAAAAATATATATATATATATATATATATATATATATATATATATATATAATTGATTTTAGAGAGGAAGGGAGAGGGAGAGAGAGATAGAAACATCAATGATGAGAGAGAATCACTGATCAGATGCCCCTGCATGCCACCTACCAGGGATCAAGCCCACAACCCAAGCATGTGCCCTTGGCCAGAATCAAACCTGGGACCCTTCAGTCCACAGCCAACACTCTATCTATTGAGCCAAACCAGCTAGGGCTAGAAGATTCTTGAATAACCTTATAACCGTGGTTTTGAAGTCTATATCCAGTATTTTGCTTTCATCCATTTCTTTCATTTGTGACTTGTTTCTTTGTCTCTGCATTTTGGCTGCTTCCCTGTGTTTGTTTTCATGTACTGGGTAGCTACTAAGTCTCCTTGAATTGATAGAGTGGCCTTGTGTAGTAGGTGTCCTATAGGGCCCAGTGGCTCAGCTTCCCCAGTCACCTGAGGTGGATGCTCTTGGTGCACCCCTTTGTGGGCTGTGTGCACAGTCTTATTGTAGTTAACCTTTGATTTCTGTTGGTATCTCTGGGAGGAACTGACCTCTAGGCCAATTGGCTGTGATGACCAGCTGTGCCTACACTGGAAGATCTGTTGCACAGGAGACACCCTTATGGGGCAGGATTTGCATCAGTGGAGTTTTACTGCTCACTGAGTCTACTCCTTGAGTGTGTCTCTTAAGGATGCAAAGAGTTGTAATCTGATATGGTCTCACTTTGACCACTGGGTACACGGGCTCTTGGATCTCCAAAGAGGTGCAAAGTCAGCCACTGTCTGGGGCCACCCAGGAGGAGCTACAGGACCTCTTCAGATTCCTCCTTTTGTATGGGGTTTGGAAGTGCCCAGACGAGACCCAGTTGTGAAGCAAGGCAGGTTGCTGCTGTAGGGCCTTAGTCCTTCTTTTGGAGGCTCTGGGTCTCTCTGACCCAGCTGCAGTTTGATAGGTTTTAGATGGAGAAAGGACAGGACATTCATATGCAAAAGCCGATGCACACAGCTTGGGTGGGGTTGTAAATTGCGTGTGGTGGGGTCTCTGGAATCACCAGTGCAGAGCAAACAGCAATGGCTGCCAGTCAGCCCTGCAATGGAGAGGTCTCTGGGTCTCCACATCCCACGCCTCTGTGCAGGAACAATGATCACTTGTGAGCATCTCTGAGAGAAAGCCACCCTTCGTGTTCCTGTCCTGATGCCAGACAGTCCAGTTTCTCCCTGTATGTGTCTGGGTCCCCTGGAGTTCAGAACAAGTGGGAACTTTTATATCTCTCTAGATTAAAAGGGCAGCACATCCAGGTGCCAGCACTTTCTGCACCTCTGCACCTCTTACCAGTCTCAATGGGCTTTCTTCACCCCTTTAGTTGTGGAACTTCCAGTCAGCCAGCTTTCCTGCAGTTCTAGGTGGTAGTTATTCTGCCTTTTAGTTGTAATTTTGATGTGGTTGTGAGAGGCAGCAAGTATAGGTGTTTACCTATGCCTCCATCTTAGTTCTTCTTTTTATGCTTAGTCAAAGATGTACATGGATATTGTGTGTTACTATTAATGCAGTATTCCTTTCATGTTTGTGTTTAAGATGTGTTTTGGATCAATCACTTTTTTATCTGACAGTGTTGATAGCAGTGTTGAGAATATGATTTTGTAATATATTTGTATGTTCATTGAGGACCCAACTGTATCTGCTTTTGTTGCTGTGCATGCCACTTCTCTGTGTGTGTGAATTGCAAACATCAGTTACTTATCAAAATTTTCCTTTTACTGAATAAGGTCCTGTATCGGGAGTGCAATAAACATATATATACATAATTAGCTAGAAATAGATATTTAAAATACATAAACTCTAAAAATAAAACTTTATGTAAAATAATGATTGGATTATCAATTTTTTATTTGCAATATTTTAAACATTTTGTTAAAAGAAGAATACAGCAACATTGCATTAGAAGTACCCTCCAGGGAGTCTAGGATGCTCTATCGCCTGAAGTTTTATATTAAAGCTAAAGTGCCCAAAGAATCAAAGAGAACATTCAGTCCCTCAAAAATATTCCAGAAAAAAAATCACCTTGCAAGTAAGCACTTAGTCTCATTCAAAATTAAATTCCCTGCATCTACAAAAGTGATTTAAACATTTTTCTTTAAAAAAAGAATGTTTGCTGCAAGAATGAGAAAATGAATGAATGGATGGATGAATTAATTAATCAGTAGGATGTGGGTGAATGACTGAAATTCAGGATAGCATTTAGGACTGGAGACAAATACATGTCACACATATGTAGACAGATAGATGCCTGTTTACATACAGGATGAGGTCACCAGTGAGAGAGTGGGAAAAGTACAAAGTTACAAAAAAGAAGAGACTAGAAACAATTCATCTCTCTGAGGCAAACTATATTTAGAAGTTGATAAAAGGAGTAGAACCAAAAAAATTGGACTCAGAAGGACACATAGGCAGAGAAGGAGGGAAACCAGGAGTCAATAGTATCACAGAATTCAAGGGAATTTAGTGTTTGAAGAAAGAGGTGCTCGTTTTTTTTGAATGCTTCAGAGAGAACACATTAGATGAGGAGAGACAGGACTATTGTTCTTCATAATAGGGAGGTCAGTGGGGATATATCCTGAACGCCTTCAGTGGAGTGCTGTGGCAAAAGTTCAGTAAAGAAATGAAATTCAGAAAGTTGAAATGGATTATAGTAAACTGAGATTTTGTGTGAAAAGCAACAGAAAATAGGGCAGTAACTGAAGGCAGATATAGACAGATGATAAATAGATATATATATGCCTCTCTGTCTATATATATGAAATATAACATATAAATAGGACCAATGACCTCTTAGTTTCACAATAATTACACATTTTAAGTCAAATAACTTGAAACAAGAAGTTAATTTTTTAATCAATATTCACTACTAAATGATATTAAATTCCTCTACTTTGTTATAAAAAAGACACTGAGAAGTGAATTAGTAGTGCAAAATGCCAGCCATGGATATAAACATACATGGGAAAGACAAAAAAAATCACATATATAAGTTAAAAGATATGCTGAAGCTTTCCATGTATTATCTTGTATGACAACCTATTTAAAGGCACTGGAAGCAACATGGTAATTAATGAATTAAGGTGACTAACTCAAAAATGTTTTTCCTCTAAATGTGCTTCTGTAGCTTATCATAACAACCATGCATAGTTCTATGTTAGTTTAATTATCACACAATTATCTGTTTAATGCCTGACGTCTACCATTAGATTGTGAGAATTCATACACCAGAAACCGTATTTTTTCATGATAAACAGTATAGTCTCAGGAGTTCTAGTGTCTGTGTTCAAATTGTACTCTTCCTGGCGTGGCTGTGTCAGCCTGTTTAAGTAAGTTATTTAACTTACGTAGCTGTCAATTTGCTTTCCTCTACAGTGTAAAGTTTGCAAGCTGTATCATGACAAGCATGTGTCAAGCTTTTAACTGGCTGTTAGTATTATTCCCAGGATCATGACTGTGTTTAGCATATAGTGGGAACTAAAATTACTGTCCTTAATTGACAGGTAACTGAATGAAGGAAGGAAAGAATGACATCTGATCTGAAACTCCAACCAAGGAATCATTAAGGCATCAGACACCAAAAGCGAGGCAGTGTTTCCTGAAGGGCCATGTCCGTGTGTCCATGTTCCTGGAAGCAGCACTGAAAGTTGTTGCTTGTGGCCTGAAGTTGTGATTCTGAGCTGTGAAAAGATTCCAGGAATATAATTTTGCTTCATCTGCTCTTTGATACCTAGTTCAGAACCAAGAAGGCATGTGTACTCATGATAATGGCAACAAATATGAAATCTTGGTCAAAGCAAGAGACAGAGTAGAACTTATTGGCTAGAAGGGAGGCTAGTGCTTTGTCGGGGGATCAGGTAATGAGCAGGTGGTTAGTGTAAGTGGCTTTGGTACTGGTTTAGAAAATGGCTGGGGTCCTGGGATGTAAAAGGCATACATACCCTTGAGAAAGATTGCACACAATTTAGCCACCAAAACTTGCAAGTGTTTATTTATCATTTTGACAGACTATGTGCTCTTTTAAAGGAAATTATATAGTGCCACTTGGTATCTATATTCTACATATGACTGATCATAAGTAAAAAAAACAGAATATCTGTTTCAAAATATATTCAAGTTCTAAAAAGCAGTGTTAATTTTTGTACAATGTAGTCTCCTTGTTACCTGTATAAAAATATGTATGAGTTCAGTGATTTATAATAAAATTTACCTCCAATAAGTTTAACATCTAAGTATGTGGGGAGTAACAGAACAAATGCCACAATTCTCCAATGGTTACAAATTGTTATAGAATGCTGGGACTGTCTTGAGAGTTTTGGTCTTCTGACAACCAATTAAGATTGGATTTTAACAATAAATCGTGTCAAAGAAGTGAGTTCAGATAAAGAGGTCTTGACAAATAGAAAGATGATTAATGTCAGGGATTAGGGAGGAAGACATACATTAAACAATAGATACAAATGGTGGGTAAGAAACTTTTAATAATAAGCCTACTTTTATTACTTACAGGATACACTTGAGAGATTCATCTGAGGAGATAAAACTGGTGAATTTCCCTTTGGGCTTGTCCTTGAACAACAAAAAAAGAGTGAATTTCCATTTCCACAAGAGACACAATACCTTGTTATTTCCTCTTTTTCATATCATAGTAAATTATTTTTTGATCTTAGCTGCATAATATCCTTGCGGTTGTCATTAGTTCTTTTTTAAAAAGTGCCTATTCACACTTGTGTAGTTGAGTCTAAATATTTGGAGTAAGTTTGCACATTTAAACTGTTAACATGCTTCCAGAAATTAATAAAGAAATTGCATCCTCTCTGAAGTTGTGAGAAAAACACACACATTACCTTTCTGATATTATTGGATAATTCCTAGGCATATGGACACAAAATATTCCTAAGTAGATAACAGCATTCAGGGTACAGTGCTGATAGAGTGTATGGCATGGTGTTAAACTATGCTGGTTTCTATTGGTTTTCTTATCAAGAGCTATGTAGTCCATTAGATTTTGGTAAATAATGTTTGTCTCACACTGAGAAAATGTATATTCCTTCAGATTATTGCTCCTTGTGTAGCACTCATATATATTTACATGGAAATTACTTGTTTAAAATATCTTACATTATCTGGCCCTTCTTTTCATTCTTGTTGTTATTCTTACTTATGCTCTTGTTTCCATTATTATTTTTTTTTTGCAGGGGAGTGACTACTGTTTGCTTATTTGTTTAATTTTGTCACTACATTTTGATATATGAGGTTTAGGAAAACAAATCAGAAGTGAAATTGGAACAATATTATAGTTATTTATGGATCATATAGTTTACTCTCTTATATGAAAAATTGTACTCTTATTTGTAAATATTTGAATATTTAGTTATGTGGCAAAATATTGATGGGTTACTTACGTTTTAAAATAATCAGTCATAATAGTCATACCATGTGAACTTTTTAAAATAATACTTATGTTAAGTAGAACTAGAGCTATTTCAACTATGCTATTTAAAAAATCAAATCCACTGTGTACAACATAGTAGGATTTTTTTAATCTATTAAAAAGTTTACAAAACAGCCCGGTCAGCATGACGCAGTGGTTGAGCGTCGACCTATGAACCAAGAGGTCACGTTTCGATTCCTGGTCAGGGCACATACCGGATAATGAGCCTGATCCCCAGTGTGGGGCATGCAGGAGGCAGCCGATCAATGATTTTCTCTCATCATTGGTGTTTCTATCTCTCTCTCCCTTTCTTTTCCTCTTTAAAATCAATAAAAATATGTTTTTAAAAATGTTTACAAAACAAATTAGCTCCTTGGATACATATTGAAAAAGGAAACACCCAAAGACAAAATATGTTTACACTTACAGGAACAGAAAAAAATCTCTTTTATCTTCAATAAATCTTTTTAATTTCTCAGAAACAATCTGGAGCCCCTAATAGACACATTTTTCCTGTTTAGTTTCCTATCTCACCTTTGGGGTGTTGACACCTTATTTTGAGTCAGCAGATTTTCATCTGATTTTTCCTCCCTATCCAAGCGCTCCATCTTACTCCTTTATAATGTAAAGACCCAGTTCATTCTTCACCTGTCATATGATGTTATTCCTTGTCCTCTACTCCCTATCTCTGAATTGCAGTGTCCTAATTGTTTCCTGCCTATCAAGCTGCCCTAATTTTCAATAGCTTATTTTACAGTCCTGTTTCTTTGGATATGAATCTTTTTGTCCTTCATCCATCCTTTCATTTGAATGTGTAGGTGCATGCACACATTTATTTTGGGATCAAAACTTGAAAAGAACATGAAATAGTCACAAGGACACAAGAGAATATGATATGTGTTACCTTTCCTCAACATTTTTTCCAATTTTGTAATTTAAATGAAGTGCATAAAATTTACAGAGCTTTCAAATAAAGAATAGTAACTTTAAAATGTCTAGAATTCTTAAGGAAACTCTGAAGTCCAAAGCAAAAAAGAATATGCCTTTTAATCATTTTATAGGTCAAGAGAACATAAAGAAATTAATGCACTGTGTTTTTTTTAATATTTCCATAAACTAAGTCTGGGCAACTGAATTTAGAAGTCAGAAAGATCACTTCAAAGGGTTCAAGAGTAGGCCTTTCAAAAGTATTTATATAGTACTAGAGGCCTGGTGCATGGATTCGTGCACTGGTGGGGTCCCTTGGCCCACCCTGCAGGGATTGGACCAAAACTGGCTCTCCAACATCCTCCGAGGAATCCCAGTTTGTGAGGGCAGAGGCTAGGCCAAGGGACGCTACCAGTGCACATCGGGGCCGGGGATGGACCCTGGGAGGGCTCCAGGGTGTGTCTAGCCCATCTGGCCCATTCCTGATCGGCTAGAGCCCAGCAACAAGCTAACCTACCAGTCAGAGTGTCTGCCCCCTGGTGGTCAGTGCACATAATAGTGACTGTTCAAATGGTCAAAGGATCAGCCAGACACAGCATATTAGGTTTTTATTATATAGGACTGGAGGCCTGGTACACAGGTGGGGTCACTTGACGTGGCCAGCGATCAAGGCCTATCGGGGGGCAACTGCGAGAGGTTGGTTGGCCAGGGGGAAGGGCCGCAGGACTGTCCAGGGGGAGGGGCCACAGGAGGCTGGCCAGCTGGAGGAGGGGCGGGACCATGGGAGGTTGGCTGTGGGAGCGCAGTGACCACCATGGGGAAGCTCCTGCATTGAGCATCTGCCCCCTGGTCATCAGGGCATGTCATAGTGACTGATTGACCCATCATTCTGATCGTTAGGTCGAAACGATCGCTTAGGCTTTTATATACACTGAGTGGCCAGATTATTATGATCTCTGAAAGCTTAATAATCTGGCCACTCAGTATAGAGGCCCAGTGCATAAATTTGTGCATGGGTGGAGTCTAGCCAGCCTGGCTACGGGGAGGGGACATGGGCAATTGGCCAGCCTGCCTGCTGGTCG
Organism: Ia io; assembly: GCA_025583905.1. Classification (NCBI taxonomy): domain Eukaryota; kingdom Metazoa; phylum Chordata; class Mammalia; order Chiroptera; family Vespertilionidae; genus Ia; species Ia io. The sequence goes on along the minus strand of JAJQQW010000002.1, from coordinate 21,213,095 downwards.
AGCTCCTGGTAAAGGGGACAATTTGCATATTAGCTTTTTATTATATAGGATATACACCGAGTGGCCAGATTATTATGTGTTCAGAGATCATAATAATCTGGCCACTCAGTGTATATATCAATAATATACTTTTAAATATGGAATTAAGTAATTAATAAGTTCAAGAGTAATATGGGAACTTTTGAGAAAAGGTAGTAAGAACCTATTTCAGTTTAAAATTTAGAATTTCCCAGAATGACTAAAAGCTAGTGATTATTTGATCCCCAATAGGAAACTTGTCTTCCTAAGTAACCAAAGTTTACTAGGACTTTAGGGACTGCTGACTGGAGAATATATATATATTTTTTAATAAATCACATGTTCGGACTTCATTCCCTCATCTCTGAAATTCACTTTCCACAAAACAAACAAACAAGAAAGAATAAACAAAGTCAACTTAAACATTTTGATTGCTTCCATATTAAGTTTTAATATTTGAGTTAATTTTTGAGTAGTGATTTATTGAATGAAGACATTCTTAATATAATGATATGATCGTACCTAACCTTCCATGCCATGGGTCTGTGAAGGGCCAGATAGTAAATATTTTAGGCTTTGTCAGCACACAGTTTTTGGTGCAACTATTCAACTGGGCCATGTGGCACTAAAGCAGCCATACACAATACCTAAACATACAAGCATGTCTGTGTTCCAATGAAATTTTATTTACAAACACTAAAATTACAATTTCATATCATCTTCATGTGTCACAAAATAGCATTCTCCTTTTTGTTTTTATTTTATGCTACATTTAAACATGTAAAAATAACTCCCAGCTTGTGAGTCATAGAAAATTAGTTCATGAACCCAATTGTTCCAAAACACTGCTCTTTCCTGATGAAAGACAACTATAATGCTGGTGAACATAAGAGTAGGGTTGGGAAACTCGGTGGAGTCTTCTATTAAAATGTATAATTTAAAAGAAATAAAAATGAGTTTATTCCTTAAAAGTATGCAGAATATGGGGTATGGATAAGGAAGACTGGTCTGTGAGGTGGGAATTGAGAATAGTAAGGCTAATAAGAAAGGGTGAACTAATGAACCCAGGAACCCTCCAAGTTCCAGTCCAGGTCTGCTAGATTCTGAAGCCTAGGTTCTATCCATTCCATGCTATGCCGAAATAAAATTCATGTTAAATAAAGAAAAAGTATGCAGCTTGATCCCCAAGTAATATATGATACTCCTTCAAAAAAGCCTGCGATCAATTATTGGTGACAGCATTTCAGATATCATTATGCAGAGAAGACTGCTGAGAAATTTCCCTGAAAAGAAGATGAAAGCTTAGGGAAAAGGATGGAAGTACAAGCTTAGCCAAATCTACTCAATAAAACTTGACTTGCCCTTTTATGTTTAAGCAGCTGAAGGCCATAGGGTGGTACAAGTTCAAGGCTGCTGCTTATCCCAAACAAAAATCATCTTTGGTAGGGAAGGCAAACTTTGCACTTCCACACGATCTTGTTTATGAAAGCAGAGAGCCGCTATTTTAGGAAACTGGCAAAAACTTACATTCTCTTAGTTTTGCTGGCTCTGCAAAATATTGTGCACAGCTGTAATCAAACCCATTAGCTCAAGCTTTCAAAAAATTCTCCCGCAGAAATCGCTGAAAGGTAAGGCTGACAGGTGCTGCGTGCTTTGAGAGCTTTACCTGTCAGAAGCATGCTCAGCATTCTTTTGCTTAATTGGTCTGTGGAGAGAGAAGTTCTGCACCTCAGAGAGAATGACATCTACCTCAGCCCATAATCAGCTAATTTAAGGACTGGGACTATGACTAGCTCCAAGAGACACTTACCTTCCACTCTACGTCGAGATGGGGTGAGAGGACTGCAGAAAGCACATCAAACTATTCAAAATTAAGGGGAAATTGGAAAAAAAAAGAGTTTTAAAAAATTCATGAAGTCTGTTACTTCAAAATCAGGCATAGAGTCACTTCTGGGCACATCAAATCTTTAAACTGAAAACTGAATATCTGATTTTGATGACGAACAATTGAACTGTGGTATTTCACATTTGGTTATAGCTTTGTCTATCACACATTTTCCTAAGATCAATGGATTTTAGTAGTGGAAAAAATTATCAAAGGATATAGCAAATTGTACTGAAGCATAGTAACCTCCATCTTGGATAAAAACTGCTGTTTAAAATTTAACCCTGCTATTCTGGCTTCTGTAAACATTTGCTTGCTTAAATAATAGGGAAAAATAAGACTCCTCCCCATTCCAGAGAGGCCACAAACTATGCCCCAGACAGAGTTTTCAGTGCTGGCACCAGGCCAGGCCTTGAGATACAGTCTCACGGCCTGTCCCAGCACACAGGACTTTTTCTCAGAAGGTCCGGAAGTCTCATTCCAAATTTGGAAAACAAAGAGCTGAAAAACATATAAATAAGGGTGACTTCCACCGTATTGAGCTTTAGAATTTGAGAACTGAGATTTCCTCTGGGCCCGCTAGCATGAGCGAACAGGACTCCAAATAAATTTAGCTTATTGATTAAGGCATCTTCTGATTCACAATATAACAGTACCTTTATTCATAAGGATGTGCTAGAAATACCTAGGGATCAGAGAAGGGAAATGGACACTCACTCGCAAGCAGTTTATTAAGGAGGAAGTTTTGCCTACTGGTCAGAAGCTTGGGCCTTGTTGCATAGAGACCCCAAGTCAGGTCCTTGTTATGCATCCTTCTAACAAGGCAACTTTGAGCTACTTGACCTCTCTGTGTTCCTATTTCTTTAACATAAAAATGAAACCCAATTGAATTGTCTTTCATGACACAATGTAGTTACAAGTCGTCATCTCCAATCTTATCTGTCTACTTTTTAAACCAAAGCTTTTATTTGTGATGAACTTGGTAAAAGTGCAGCTACAAGAGTTAATACCCATGAAACAAACTTCAGCTGGTTGCTGAATATGAAGAAAAAGACAAAATAAAACTCTGGAAGTCACATTAAACAATATATCCTTAATAATTTAAAATATAACATTTAAGTCTTAATATTTTTGAATTAAAAGACAGTTCTTAAGGCATTCTGTTGGCAAATCAGTAAGAATATGTCAAAATGACTGATAAATATTATAATTTCTCTTGAATGTTATAAAAAAACTATCATACACTAGGTGGTTATTGAAAGGTTTGAACATCATTATATAATTTTATTTTATTTTGCAATGAACACTCTTTTGGAAAAATAAAGCCAATAAAAATGATAAACTTTTACAAAGAAAAAGCATCAATAAGAGCTTTGTAAAATTCTTGACTTATTTTCAATTCTCACTTTAGAAAATACAAAAGGAAGTTAAAAATCCCAAAAGACTACTCAAAAATTTATGTATAAATTGCGCCAGGACCATTAAAATTGAAGTAGTCAGATATGTTTATAAAATTGAAGCAAATAAGAGAATAATGATTACCATTTCAGATGAATCATGTGGAAAAACAAATGCCTTATAATATGGCAAATATGAAATTTAAAAAATCAGGAAATACTCTATTAAGCTAGATATGTGAGCATTTAAAAGGGAGAATTGCTTAATAAATTAGTCAAAATATTGCTTAATTGACATAAAAACTTCATTATGTTTCATCATGTGTATAAACAAGTATGGTTTAGAGTTATAAAGTAATGCCCTATAATTTGATATAAATTATTAAGAAGAATACATTTGTATTTTTTTAAGTGATGCAAGGTGGCTTGATGTAATCAGATACAAAATAATGTAATACCACTATAAAATAAACAATAATTTATGGAAAATAATATTTTTTATATTTCTTTAGTAAATTTTAAGGTAATAGTGGAATGTCATAGCAATTTCTACATTTAGATTAACATATGACAAAAACAGTCCTGTCAAGACAAAAATTGTGCAGGACAAAGTTAAACAGGCAAGAAAGACTTTATTCAAGGCTATTGTAGTGGGGCTGGGGTGAGGCAAATCATAGGCCATTTGTGTTGGCTGATTGCTTTGCCAAAGGAAAAAGAAACATTTTTGTATCTTGATGGTAGGAGGTCATTATATAACTTGGACCTAGGCACCCACTGATATCAGGCTTGGTCCTAGAAGATTAATTCTATCTAATAAAAGAGTAATATGCAAATTGACCCTCACTCCAAGACACAAGATGGCCACCCCCATGTGGTCAAAGATGGTTGCCCCCATGTGGTCAAAGATGGCTGCCCCCATGTGGACACAAGATGGCCACCACAAAATGGCCTGCACAGCAGGGCAGATATGGGCAGTCAGGGGTGCCCAGGCCAGCAAAGGAGGGCAGTTGGGGGTATCCAGGCCAGCAAGGGAGGGCAGTTGGGGGGGGGACCCAGGCCTGCAGGGGAGGGCAGTTGTGGGGGGGGACCAGGCCTTCAGTGGAGGACAGTTGGGAGGGACCCAGGCCTGCAGGGGAAGACAGTTGGGGGTGACCAGGCCTGCAGGGGAGGGCAGTTGGGGGGACCAGGCCTGCAGGGGTGGGTAGTTGGGGGGGACCACGCCTGCAGGGGAGGGCAGTTGTGGGCAATTATGCCAGCAGGAAGGGAAGTTTAGGGATGACCAGGCCGGCACAGGAGGGCAGTTGGGGGAGACCAGGCCAGCAGGGGAGGACAGTTAGGGGCTACCAGACTGTCAGGGGAGGGCATTTTGGGGTGACCAGGTCAGCAGGGGAGGGCAGTTAGGGGCAATCAGGCTGGCAGGGGAGTGGTTAGCAGGTGATCAAGCTGGCAGGCAGAAGCAGTTAGGGGCAATCAGGCAGAAGCAGGCAAGCGGTTGGGAGCCAGCAGCCTGAATTGTGAGAGGGATGTCTGACCGCCTGTTTAGGATTATGAGAGGGATGTCTGACTGGGATTGGGCCTAAGTGGGCGGTCAGACATCCCACAAGGGGTCCCTGATTGGAGAGGGTGCAGGCTTGGCTGAGGAACAAACCTGCCTCCCCCCCCGTGCATGAATTTCGTGCACCAGGCCTCTAGTAAACTATAATGTACAAGAAGGTCTATCTGTGAGTTGTAGCAGTAACACAACAACAGCATGTGTTCTGTTACATTATACAAATAAATTTACATGTAAGAAAAGCTAATTTAAAGGAAAGTAGACTGGAGAAAGAATATGAAATCAACTAGACCAGGGTTGGTGTTTTTGTCTGGAAAATATTTTATTCAGAAAATAATGAACATGTTATATCCCAAATGAGTAGAGTTTCCTGAAACATTTAAAGTTGGTAATTTTAATTTTATTTTATTATCAATCATTCTTTAACAAACCTAAAGACATTTCCAGATCTCTGGCAACCAATATATTTTATAATTATACTAAGCAAATTATGATTTATGAACCAGGCACCATCCACAAAAAAAAAACTTAAGTGTATTTTCAATTTTCTAGAAATCTGAAACTATTATTTTATTGAAGCTACAAATGAATACCTGATCTTATATTTTTATATTTCATGTTTTTAATTATACATTTTTACTGTGCTTTATAAAAGTATTATATCTTGATAGTTTAGAGACCAAGGAAAACCATTCTTTAACAGAAATGTTTTGAGAAGTACTGTTCTAAAGAACATTACATAAAATGCTAGGGAAACTACATTAAGTAGAAAAGAAACAAGTTTATTTCCTACCAGACTCCTGAGAGCCTTTAAAATTGAAATATGCCCTGTGAATCTCCAGTTGAAAGTTGAGCAGATAATTTTCCCCAATGTATTTGAACACAGATTTTTTTCTTCTTCCATTTCCACTTATGATCCCATGAGAATAGGATTCCTTAGATAACTTTGGAAACAGTTTTTAAAATATAATTAATGATGCATGAGAAATGTCATTTGAATCAGTACAAAGAAAAGACACAGTGTCTTCCAGAAATTTCTTCCAGAAATTCCCTAAGTGTTTCAGTTTCTAGAAGAGAGTTGATTAGATACTAAAAATTAAAAGATTCTATTTAGTTAACTAAATAAAAGTAAGATATTAAAACATACAAGAGAAAAATTGAATTTGATTTTCTTGTACCTTTAAATTCAATGAATATGGACTTCTTGAAGGTTTATTATGTACTATTTTCTAATCTTAAGTCACATCCATTTAAAGAGCAACAATTGATGGAATAAAGCAATAAACATATTTATTCCTAAAGGAAACTTGGTTGGAACTCAGGTGCTAATGTAAAGTATTTTGGATTTTATTTTGGACGCAATTTTATGTGCAAAATACTTGAAAAATGTAATTTCTTTGTCTCATAACTTTGAAGAGTCCTAGAAGATAATAAATGGTATATGTGTGTGTATATATATATATAAATATATATATATGCATATATATTTTTTACATAAAGAGACTAGAAACAAATTGACTTCAATATATTTCACACATTTAATAGGATAGAAACAAAGACAATACATTATGTAAGAAAGGCTGAGCAGTACCACAGCCTATTGAGTAAGAATATTTTCAGTGCTGCCTGATGGACCTGGAGGCACTTTTTACCTCAGAACAATCCTCTGATGCCCTAACTTGTTTATTAATTTACTTGTTTGTTAACTCCCAGTGGACCAAATTATTTGCATTTTTTTTCCTTTTTAATTTTTAAGATATATTTTATTGATTTCAGAGAGGAAGGGAGAGGGAGGGAGATATAGAAACATTAATGATGAAAGAGAATCATTGATTGGCTGCTTCCTGCATGCCCCTTACTAGGGATCAAGGCCACAACCCAGACATGTACCTTGACTGGAATTGAACCCAGGACTCTTTAGTCCATAGTCGGACCCACTACCCACTGAGCCAAAACAGCTAGGGCCCAAATCTCTGCATTTCTACTTCATGGTCTTACTCTTCAGAGAGCTTCCTAGGAGCCATGTCCATGCCTTACTGAATGTCAAATCTCTAAAACAATGACACTCAACAACTTATAATTGAGTCCATTACCTTCCAACATTTAGCTTATCCCATGGATTGTATTAATTTGGGAATGTTTCATGGAAGAGAAATTTGAAATGAGAATTAAAAGATGAATAGGACTGAGAGAAATAGTATTCTAAGCAGGGAGAACATGTGGTCAGAAATAGAGATAAATGCATGGCACAGTTAAGGCACAGAAAATGGACCAGTATGACTAGTTCAGGGATATAGAAAAAATGTTAAGTATAATGTTTACTATTATATTACTATTTATAATTCCCTAAGATTGTCCAGGGATTAACTATAAATATTAGATGTTAATAAATCAACAATTCCATATCACTGAAGACTTTTAAGTAACAGGTCAAAGCAGATTTTTAGAAAATTTAAATCAGACTACTATTTGAATGTGGGGTTGAAGAGAAAGAAGTTAAGAGCCCACAGAAAAATTTACTTATAAAAATGAAACATCAGTTGTTAAGAAACTAAACTATATCCTTTGGCCATTGGAATGAGATGGAAAATTTATTATGGAAGACAGCTGCAGCTCTTATTACTGATATCAACTAAAAATGATCATAGGATGGGGGTGAGGAGTCAGCAGTGATAGAGTTAAATTCATTTCCAAAGCATCAATTCCATCCAAATAATAATACCTCTAATGGAGCTTTGTAAAAACTCTTTAAGCGGATGCCCACTGGTCAATGCTTAGACATGTAAATAAGGCTGTGATGATGGAACAAAATCTTATAAATGTGAATTAGTTTGTATATGAAAGTGGACTGAAACTTAGGAAAAAAGTCATAATAAAAATGTAAAAGTTTAAGAGTCAACTGAAAACAGATTATCCTTGAAGATGTGATAGTATATCTGAATGAATGAAATTGCAAGAAAGCCTAGGTCTGAATTTTAATATGCATGGACATAAAGGAGATAGAAAAATGTGCAAGTAATAGTAGCTTAATGAAAAAAACACAAATCAAAACCAATCAAAATTGAGTCAAACTGCAATATGCAATTGTAATGACAGGACAGAACTAAGAAAGGAATCCCTGTGTCAAAAGCAGATAAAACTTTCATAACTGAAACAAAATAATATTTATCCCTATGTTAAACAAAATTGGATCCAGAAACATTTCAATGTATAAACAATTCTTGGAAGAAACATAATTTATTGTTCTTTGCTAAGCAATATTAAGAGCAAGCAGAAATAACGAAGATACTTACTGCAGAGAATACCAGATCCTAGAAAGTAAGGCCCCAAAACAACTAACCAGCTTACGTATCATGACTCATTTCAAGTCCCTCATCTTGCTGTGCCCATCAATCCAAACAGTTGTCATATAGCAACCCAGCAACTTTCCAATCCTGTGATACTCACTTCAATATCACTCAGCTCAAGCTATGAAACCCTAGTTATATCAGAACCCATTTTCTATTTTGAGATGCTAATAAAATGATTATCAAGGCATCGTTCTCCCTTGCTGTAACAAATCTAATAAATCGCGTTACATTTCATCAACAGATTTTTCATTTTTTATCAGCATTTTTACCTTTTTAAATTTATTTTTTATTAAATGGCTTGGATGACATTAGTGAATAAGATCATATAGGTTTCAAGTGTAAATTTCTTTGATATATGAGGTGAATATTGCATGGTGTGCCCACTACCCAAAGTCAAATCATCTTCCATCACCATATATTTGGTCCCCTTTATCATCTCCCCCACCCAATCCTTTCCCTCTGGTAACCACCATACTGTTGTCTATGTCTATGAGTTTCACTTTTATATCCCACATATGAGTGAAATCATATAGTTCTTAGCTTTTTCTGATGGCCTTATTTCACTTAACATACTAGTAATATTCTCAAAGTCCATCTACGTTGTTGCAAACAGCAATGAGTTACTACCTCACACCTGTTAGAATGGCTATTATCAACGAAAATGGTAATAACAAGTATGGGAGAGTTTTGGAGAATGAAAATCTCATTCTCTGCTGGTGGGAATGTATACTGGTACAGACACTATAAAAAAACAGTATGGCAGTTCCTCAAAAATTTCAGAATAGAGTTACCATATGATACAACAATCCCTCTTCTGGGTAGCTACCTGAAAAACTAGAAAACATTTATTTGCAAATATACATGCACTGCTATGTTCATTGCAGCATTTATTCATGGTTGACCAAGACATGGAGACAACCAAAGTGTCCTTTAATAGATGACTGGACAAAGAAGATGTGGTACATATAGACTATGGAATACTACTCAGCCATAGGAAGAGATGAAGTACAGATTTTTCAAGGGGACTTTTTCAGAATAAACAGTCCACACTTCTGATGAAGAGGCAAGAAAAGGAAAGGCATTCATTTCTTAATTCAAGGACTATGTACAGTGTGCCTGCTAGATGCCAGGACAAAGATTTTCTTCTCACAGACATTGAAATGGCAAATTCATTATAAAATAGTAAATGGGTAAATAAGCAAGACAATCATTTTAAGTGCTAGGAAACATAAAATAGGGTAAAGAATAGAACTACTTGTTGGAACTTATTTCGATTGGTAGCACAGGCAAGCCTCTTCAGGAGGTGATACCCGAGGATAAGAACAAAGGTGTAAGGCGATCTTTTTTAAAGTTGCTACATTTTCAGATTTCTAGTTCCATCATAAAACTCTAATGCCAAGAAAAAGGAGGAGAAAGGCAAGGAAGTGGTGCTAAAATGTATCACATATTAACCCGTTGCCAACTCCTTGTTGTGTGTGCATTTTCTCTTTATACTTTAAACAGCCCTGGGAGGTAAGTTCTGTTAACACCCCCATTTATAAGGGACAACTGAAGTTAGTAGTGTGTAGTCATTAATCAAGTTACATAATTAGTGAATGGTAGACCTTACCCAGAATTTCCTCATTAACAAGCCCACAATTCTTAAAATAGATACTATAATGGCAAGAATCCATTGCCACATAGAGAATTACTCTCTAGTCTATGATTATGTCTTCTATGTTTTTCTTCTAGCCTTCCTAGATTTTGTTTGATAGGTTAAAGAAACTGGGATTTTATTTAATTATTTAAGCAGTAGATGGAGAAAATCTATATAAATTAGGAATAATTTTTAAAGGCCTCTCCTTCATTAGGAGTTTTGTACTTGCCTAACAAATCAAATATCTACACTAATAAAAGAGAAACATGCAAATTGACCATCACTATGCAAACAGCCATCAGCCCCTCACCCAGGCTGGCCACTTCCCCTCAGCGGGTACCCTCACCCCATGGGGGCGTGGCCGGCCTGCAAACCACCACAGGCCTCCCGGCCTGCAAACCACCACAAACCTCCCAGGCCACCCCATGCCCCAATGGAACCCCCACCTTGATCCAGGACACCCTTCAGGGAAAACCAGTCGGCCCCCACCTGTGCACCAGGCCTCTATCTATACTAATAAAAAGGTAATATGCTAATTAGACTGGGAAACCTTCCAGACCTTTCGGACGTTCTTCTGGACAAAGCCATGGTGGTAGGGATGAGGTAGAGGCAGTTAGAGGTCAAGAGAGGAGGGCAGTTGTGGGTGATCAGGACATTGGGGGGGGGGGCAGTGGGGGTGAGCAGACCAGCAGGGGGACCAGTTGGGGGCAAGCAGGTTGTCAGTGGGGGTCAGTTGGGGTGATCAGGACAGCAGGGCAGGCAGTTTGGGGTAAGCAGGCCAGCATGGGGGCAGTTGGGGGCGAGCAGGCCAGCAGGCAGAGTGGTTAGGGGCAATCAGGCAGGCAGACAGGTGAGCAGTTAGGAGCCAGCAGTCCCGGATTGTGAGAGGGTTGTCTGACTGCCGGTTTGGGCCCGATTCCTGTAAACTGGCAGTAGGACATCCTTTGTGGGGTCCCAGATTGGAGAGGGTGCAAGATGGGCTGAGGGACACCCCCTGCCCATGCACGAATTTCGTGCATCGGGCCACTAGTCAAAAAACTAAAAAAAAAAAAAAAAATGCTTCTATCATTTATTTTTGTAAATTGATGCCAAACTTTAATTACCAGAGAATATGAGATTACTGATCCTATGGATGAATGCATTTGCCATTCACAATGTGTGGTGGCCATAGGATGACTGAGAATAAAACTCTGTGAGAGATACTAGTAAACACACTCTGTAACACCCCTTTAAGTTGCTTTTTTCTTATACAGACAACTGACTTTACTGCAACTCCTGCCTGAGGGTCTGTGTGGAGCAGTTGTGTTCATTGATGAAAGAAACCACAGACATATGAAGACAGAGTGAAACACAAATAGGGCTTTCAAAGGCATCTAATGATGAGATTCCTTCAGGGCACACAATTATCTTAAGCTTCTAAACTTCACATAACAGATCTTTAAATAATCTCAACCTCATTTAATTTTTAGACGGTACAGTCACTCTTTGCAGGCCACAAAGGAAGAAAAAAAATGGAGATTTTTTTAAACCTAAGCTGAACAAAGAAAGACTGTCCTAGTAGGAGGAAAGCAAACATTTGGTTTTTACAAATACATATAAATGTGGCAAATGGCAGTGCCTTTGTTTATCTGGTAGTGTAGGTGACTGAACTGTCTTTTATTTTAGATGCCATGTGCCAAGATGTCCTTAACCACAAAACCCCTAAGTAGGTAAATAAAGTGGTAATATGATGTAGTGATTTTCATAGGGGTCATCCTCCACCTGATAGAGTGATGATAGAGATAGAAAATAATGCACTCACAAAATCAATGTCCATGTACCATGTCTTGGAGATGATGAAAATAAGCCAAGGTCTCTAATCGCATGATGTTATTGACGTAATGGGTCATTTTAATGTTCAGCAGGATATCTAGATGGTCTCAATCTCTTTGGACAAAATCCTACCTAATAATAGACAAATATGCAAATTGACCGTACCTTTGCTATGCCCGCGATTGGACAGGAGGCGCTGGGGGCAGGACTCGGGGTGGCCGGGGTGGTCAATTGGGCTGGCGGGATGCTGAGCTCGCGTCGCCAGCGGCGGCTCGAACTCAGCGTCTGCACCATGGCTATGCTGCGGCACAAAAGGGGCCTCTGGGGCAGCGAGCTCACGTCCCACCGCGGACCATCAAAAGCAGGGGAGCTGGGTGCCTGTCCACTCAGGCACCAGGCCTTTCAGAAGCCTCTACCTCGCCGGAGGCTTCTGAAAGGCCTGGTGCACCAGCGGACAGGCACCCAGCTCCCCTGTGATCGAAAGCGAAAGCGTGTAGGGGACCCTACACGTGCATGATTCAATCATGCACTGGGCCTCTAGTTGTTATACATAATTAAAAAGTTAACACAGTCCTTTTTGCTGAGCTGGAAATATATATTGTTTCTGTCCCATGGAATTGCAAATTGTTCCTTATCCTGTTCTGATGATAGAGATAGAAAATAATGCACTCACAAAAATCAATGTCCATGTACCATGTCCTGGAGATTTTGCACATCTGCTCTAGCAAAGACATGGCATCTGGCATAGTGAATGGAATTGGTGCTCCTAAGTTGGGTGTGTGGAAGGATTTGTAGCTCTACTGTAGGAACCAGCCTGGTGAAATAAATGGAGGTATCACAGGGACCCCCAGCCTTGTATTCTTTTTATACTTCAGGGTGGCATTTAGTTTCATGAGCCCCCACACCAGCATGATGTAATTTTTGTTTTCTTATTCCCTTTCATGGCTGCTGAAGGGAGCAACTCCTAAGGCTGTGACTTGGCTTTCATCACTATCATTGCTCTTGTGCAACAAGACAATTATGTAATTGGTGCTGTAGGAGGTTGTACCAAATCACAAGTATGATTATCCCAATTATACATTTGGCATATTAGTGTGTTTTTTTTTCTTATTGCTGCATAACAAGTGACCAGAAATCTAGTGGCTTAATTTAACACACACTTATTATCGCAAACATTGTATGGGTTAGGATTCCAGAAATAGCCTGGTTCGAGAATTCCACAAGGCTGCAATCAAGATGTAGATCAAATTGAATTCACATCTGGAAGCTTGATTGGGGAATAATCCACTGCTAACTGGAAGAATTCATCTCCTTGTGGTTGAAGATTTAGGTTCTCATTTTCTTGCTGGTGGTTGGCCAGGGCAACTCTCAGCGCTTAGAGGCCACCCACAGTTTCTGGCCATGTGAACCTCTTTAAAGCCTTCACATTCACCTAGTATGGCAGCTGACTTCTTCAAAGCCTGTGGGTAAATGCCTCTTCTCAGTTTGATCAGAAGGGAGTGACATCCATATACCTGTTCTGAGAGCAGGGGTAAGACCCATGAAATCATTTGGTCTGGTCCTGCCAAGGCATTAGGGGTGAGTTAATTAAATTCTTGACCAAATATAGCGGGCTAATTTTCAAGCTGATAATTGTGTATGGCCCTCAAGTGATGTTATAAATATCCACATGGTCCTTAGGATAAAAAGGGTCCCCCACCCCTGCTGTATAGTATAACATGATAAAAAAAAAAAAAAGTGGCTGTTCATCATTTTTATAATTGCTTTTAAAGGAGCAAGTCACAGGTTCCAATTGCATTCCAGAGGAGGGGATTAAACTAAGATGTAACTCATTAAGATCACCTTAATATGATCTGCCACATTTAAACACCAGGAAAATGCCCCTTACCCTGAACAGGATAGTAATTTTTTTATCAAGAAATGGCTTCTGAAGTATTTTCTAGCAAGGAGTGAGTATTAGCCAGAGGATTTAGATGCCACATATCCATGTCCATCATAACATATAGATTGGAGATGGAAGAGTCAGTAATTATAACTTCTCTCTGCCCAAGTTAAATAAAACTGAGAAAAATATGAGTCTCATACAGGAGATAAAATGTTATTTATTATTTTTGTTTAAAAAAAGTTAATTGTAAAGCCAAGTGGGTTTGCCAAGATGACCTGAATGAACTTAGTCATCTCCAAAAGTTGTAGCTCTCACCCATTTAGCCCTTCAATGCATTCCGCGTGCCTGAGGAGCTGAGCAGCACTACCTTCACTCTAAATGAGGGCGTGTTGAAAGGGGCTTTCTGTCTCAGAAATCTCAGGTAGTCTCATTACCTTGATTTCCCCCTCTGCAGAAATAAACCTTAAAACTAGACTCGGGGCATCGTTGATAAAACATTAAGCATCTGATCATGAATATTGTGTGTTTTTTTGAAACTGAAATTCATTAAGCTAAAACCAGATTCTCCATTCTCCTCTATAATCTTTATTGCTTTCCTAGATAGGCCAAAGGCACTACCATTCTTTCTATCTTCCATTTCTGAAACTTGAAGTTACCTCTGACACCACCTGCTTCTCCTCCCAGTTCTAGATAAATTTTGTACATATGTATCAGTTTAAATTCTTATCATCTTATCAGTTTCATTTATATTTTTCTGTTCATAAAGCCATAGTTCATCCCTTCACTAATTCTCTTTTGTAGACTACAACAAAAATTTTCAACTGATCAATTTGCCACCTATCCAGTCTTGTTCCATTAGATTCCCTATGGTTGGCAGAATAACATTCTTAAACAAAGTTTAACACATGTTAAACCATCATGTAAGACCACCAAAATATTACATTTATAATAAAATAAATTCCATACTCATCTGGTATTTGATACTCTTCATGGTTCATAATATAGTTAATTCATGTTTGTCACCAGCTTTTCACTTAAACAAATTCTCCACTAGGTCTTTTACAATTCTAACATGTCATTCTAGCATTCCTTTTCCATCCTGTTACATTTTTCATGAATCCTTCTCTGACTTAGGTCAGTATTTTAGAATGACTTTTCCTTTGAGTTGCTATATCATCTATTGGTCTCACCCTGGGCATTGTGTACATATTATGATATCTCTGTTTCCTCATCTGTAAACTGAGGGAAATAACATCCATCTTAGAAATGGAACAATGTATTGTAAGTTGTCAACTATAGTGACTTTTCTATATTAAATACTAAAAAAATGTTAGTTTCCTTATCCTTTCTTCTATCTTATATAACTCTACTAATGGCAGCAAAGAAAGTGATATGAATAACCATAAAGTTAAGGGGTACAGTGAGGCAAAACAGAGAGAAAATAAAGAAAAGGAGACAAAATAGAATTGATTTCTGTGTCAATTAAAATAAGGTTTTCTTGCTCCTTACATTTTGTGCACACATTTTTGATACTGGTAACACCAATAAATTTTATTGAATAAGGATTAATAGAGTTCTTTTATATCTAAATGTAGTTGGCATTTGCAACATAATGATGAGTTAATATAAAGTATCACATCATTGAATAAAATATGTTTTAGAAGGATAAATTATTTCAATAAATCAGATGCAGTGTATGGATCAATACGAATACTAAGAATAAAATCATCTATAATATATTTCAGCTTCTTTTTAAGGATCCTCAGGTGATAATTTGTGGGAGGTAGCATCATCAGAAATTTAACAGTAATCATTTATGTTAAAAGAAAGGATTTATGATAGGTATATTTTTATTCATGACATAGATAAATTGGAATGATCCATCATTACTGTCCAGAAAAGTTTGGTTTATTATAATTTATTTTATAGAGTATTCAGTAGGAAATAGAGTTGGCTAGCTTACATTTTATTATTAGAATCACATCATTTTTATTCCATAATCATCAGCTGCCAAAAATGTAATGTTATGAAAAAGAGACTTGGAATCTATTAAGAAAAACACTTAATATTTCCTACTTTGTGTGGTTAAAGTAAAATTGAAAAATAAATTTAGAAAACGTATTTCTGACTTACTCTCTTTATTGTTACAGGTCAGAGCATTTAAAATATCAAATCAAAACTTGGTTACCACGGAGCAAATGGCTATATGAAAATACAATGATATTTTCTAATGGCAATGATTTGCATAATATTTTGACTTCATAACACCAAATATCAACATCATTCACTCTCTAATTAAAACAGGCATTTTAAGCACCTACAATGTGCCTGAAATTGTGCTAGAAAATGTGAACAAAAATAAAAAAATAAATGAAAAATAAGACCTTTGACTATATGACTATATTTGAAGAAATTTTACTCTAGTGGTCTGGAAAAAGAACAAAAACCTACATTCAGATACAGAAAGACACACATACTACAAATATGCTATACTAAAGATATGAGCATTATGCAATGCATTAAGAACTCTTCTAACACAAGGTAAAATATTCCAAAGAAAGAAATTACAGATAGTCATTCTGAGAAGGAATTTGATGTTCAAAGACACAAACATCTGAAAGGCCATAAAGATTCTAGGAGCTTCAAGATGCTCCATATGGCTAGACCAAGTACCTGATTTGGGGAAAACAGAAGGAAGAAAGCAGTGGCAGGAAATTCTGAAATAAGCAGTGATTGGAACAGACTTTGATGGTCCCTATTGCCAAGGAGTTATTTTCAAATTGAGTATATTGTCATCTGTAATTGGAAACAATATTCTGAAAGTCATAGATGGTTGTGAGAATTAAATTGAGATAACATATTTAATTTGTACCAGAAAATTAAATATGTATACTAATAGTTTATGCTAAAACACTTTACACGGTTGCCAACCAAAGGTATCTTCTAGTCAAAAGCAATACAATTATCATTTTAGGAATATGCAGGATAAATCATTGGTGATGAAAGATGGGCATGGGGATTGGTCAGGGAGAAAGGTTTTAAAAGTACCTATAAAGTTTTGGTGAAGAATCATATAAAATAACCATGAAACTAACACAGTATAGATAAAGGGATGATATATTCAAGGGGGCAGGAAGAATAGGTGGGAACACAAGAACAAATTACTCCCTTGAGGCTGAGTGAATGACAATGCTTGGTTTAAGCCTAAATATTTGTATAGCAACAGCAATAATATTAATTTATTAAAACTTTTAAATTATTTACTAAAATTTAATATTTTATTATAATAAGAAGAGCAGTACTACTTATATTGATCTTGGTTGAATGTATTGTGTTATTTAATCCTTGCAGGGGATCTATCAAAGATGAACTGTTATTAACTCTATTTTAAAAATACAGAAATTAGTGTTCAGTAAGCTAGTAAATGATGGAAGTAGAATTCAAGCAGTGGGACAGAAAGGAATTGACACTCTGACATCTTTCTCTGAAAGCTGAGAACAAGGTAAGATGGAAACAAGAGTTGAGTAGAGAATGGGATAAGGCAGTTCAAGAATGGAATAAACTGGTTGATCTTAAAGGTGGGAGAAGACAGCTGGCAGAATGGATAAACAGAATGGATATTAGAAGATACAGAGTCATGCACAGGCCTGCTATCTACTGTGGATGCAAGTGAATTAATCTCTCCTTCGTTCTCTCTCTGTTTTTCTCTATCTTTTCTTTTCCTGAGAAGAAACACAAAATTATGTTTTATATCATGCAAATTTAAAACAAAACTATCTGTGTTTGTATTCCAACTTCACTACTTCTTAGTGACTTATAACTACATAACCTCTTTTTGCCTCAGTTTTCTCATCCTTAAAACAGGTAGGATGATATCATACTTACAGAGTTGTTGCTGTGATTTATAAAGTTAATATTAGTTAAATTTTTAGAACAATGTATGGATATTATAAGCATTATTAAAATTATAATTAGTACGCTGTGAAGTTTTTACATTTGCTGGTATTAGTTTACTTTAATTTATTTTGTTGTTGTTGTTAATTGTCATCTGAGGATATTTTCCCATTGATTTTAGAGAGAGTGGAAGGAACTCAGAGAGACAGAAAGAAAAACATATATCGATTGAACCTGCAACCTAGGTATGTGCCCTTTAGTTAAGGTGACCAGACTTCCCGCTTTTGGTGGGACAGTCCCTATTTTTAACAATTTGTCCCGGGTCCTGCGGCGTTTTAAAAAAGTCCCGATTTTTGGAAAGAATGCACGACAAGGTAGGGAACGGCGGGAGAATGGGAAGGGAATATACGGTTTTTGGCGGCCATGTGGCTATTTAGTCAGGATATGAGTTTTATATTATTTTTGTTAATTTTATAATGTTAAACTTTAATAATAACAAATAATTGTTGAGAACTGATTATCGAGAACTGCTTATCAAAGTTCGCATTGTTGATCAGTTGTTAGAATTCGACCACCATTGTTTGGACTTAATGAACAATGGCATTTTTTGGGATTGGCAACGACGAAAACATTTTGTAACTGTCTCTCAGACGATACACATCGTACTGCGTGCTAGTAAGCTAGTTAAACAAGTGATGTCATTACAAATCAGCTATTCAGATAATTTAGGTAAGTAATTTATTTATTTATTTCATAAATACATAAATTTTCTTGAATTTAACAGACAGTACTTGTATTATTTATACTTTATAGTGGCGGCAAAAAGTCTAGCGCCGGCCTTGAAAGTGACACTTACGACTTACGTTACGGCAAATTCAGAGGAAAAATAATACAAGTTAGTATTGTTATGATTTAGAAAGAAATATGGGATTAAATAATTTTTAAAATATAGTTACTTTAAAACAATCAAATTAATTTAATTTATAAACTAACAATAAAATATGTTCATGTAATTATGTACCTACTTACTATGTTTTTTAAGCAATATGTATGTAATAATTTATAATATAATTTTAAATTTTTTTTTTTAGATTTTTAACATAATGAGTAAGAAAAGAGGATGCAAATTCAACGATGATCTAAAAAGTGAATTTCCTTTTATTAAAAAAACCAAAAGCAATTACAATATAGACCAAATTTTTAATCAAGAACTCCCCCTCCCCGGGCTGAAACCGGTTTGGCTCAGTGGATAGAACGTTGGCCTGCGGACTCAAGGGTCTCAGGTTCGATTCCGGACAAGGGCATGTACCTTGGTTACAGGAACATCCCCAGTAGGGGGTGTGCAAGAGGCAGCTGATCGATGTTTCTCTCTCATCAATGTTTCTAACTCTCTATCCCTCTCTCTTCCTTTCTGTAAAAAAATCAATAAAATGTATTTAAAAAAAATAAAAAAAGACACCCCCCCCCCCCCCCCCCCCCCCCCCGCCGGTCAATGGTGTCCCGCTTTACCAATGTTAAAATCTGGTCACCTTACCTTTAGTCCGCAGACCAACACTCTAACCACTGAGCAAACACTGCCTAGGAAGCTTGTGTGGGTTTTGATTTTTATTTTCCCCTTCATATTTGGAATTTCTGAGTATTCATGACAAGTTCTTTTAAATCTGCTGCCTGGACAGTCATTTAGAGTAACAAGTAATGCTGCCTAGGCCCAGTAACTTTAGGACAATCAACCACCAGAATATCATATTCTCCAGGACCAAAAATCATGTAGATGTGAGGAAAAATCCCCCTTAGGTTATGGTTCTTAAGGCTCCAGAAACTGGCAGTCTTCTCTCTTACAACAATTCACCATTGTATCTGAAACTTCCATCATTAGAGACATTTTTTGAGAAAGGGTGACCATTTAAATTTATGTCCATACTGGGGCACTTTGGGGAGTAAAATGGCATCTTATGGATAATTACACTGGCACAATTGGGACTAGTAATGGTCCTGGGGGAATCAATGTGTATGGTATGGCCACCTCAGGATTCAGTCTCTCTCTTCAGAGGTGTGTGTTAAAACACAAATATGATACCTGCGAGGACAACCTGATTTGCTCACTTGTTCACATGACTCATCGGAGTGACTCATGAGTGAGCAGAACCTTGAAAGAATGGAGTGTAGAATAGATAAGAATGGTCTGTAGAATAGATAAACCTTGGAGTAGAGAAGCTTGGTAAGAATAATGCATGGGGACTTCATGAGGAAATAAGTTCATTTAAGATGTTTATGAGTGAGACCTTGAAATAAAGGCTTCAATAAAACAATAATAATAAAGGGGAGCAGGTAAGGAAATAATCTTGAACACAGAGAGAGCAAAGTTGGCCTCCACCACTTTGCAATTTAACCTTAAGTAGATTCTGGATTTGGTTGACAACTCTGCCCAAGATCTGTCTGTGAGGCTAGGCCTCACCTTAAGAAATTTTCAGATTCGTGTTTTTCTCAGACTTAATGTTTGAATAAGATTTTTTTTTTTTCTGAGTAGGTTAACTAATTAGTATTTTATGCAACAAACTTTAGGTCAGGTCTGAGAAACTCAAATTGCTTTCCTCATTTAAACTGCCTTCAGGCATGTATTCATATGTATTTCCTGATAAACTTATACTACCATAGCCTTATTTAAAGATCATTTTTTTTAAAGAACTTAGTTTAAAATAATGATGAAGTACAAAAAACAGAGTTGTTCCACATATTTTACTAGAAATCAAAATTAGATAAGATGAATACTAATCATCCCAAATTAGGAAAATATGAAGTAAGATAATGCAAGTGAGAAAAAGAGTAGGAAGGTAGCAGAATTTTGTATAGTTCTTAGACTACTGGCCTTGCACCTCCTAAGAACTCTAAAAGAAAAGTTGCATCAGACCAATTGAACAGTCAAGGAACACTTTATTTAAGACTATTGCAATCAGGGAAATTGAAGTTAGCTCCACTGAAACAAATGGTGGAGTGATTTTTTTAAAGGTAGGATAAGATAATGGAAGAGTACCAGAGGATATTAAGTGGCGATTAGTCAATGTGTACAGACCATCTGTGTTTGCTAATTGTCATTTATTATCGTTTGGCTCCTGCCCTCTCACAGAGTCAGGGAAATAGGAACCCTGTCTTAATAATTATATTTCAAAGGGATGTCTCCCAAGATCTTGAGAAAGCCATTTCTGGATTGCAAAAGATTTGCATCTAAAAGGGGCAAAGAGAATTTGTAATTACTAGTTTTCTAATGTAAACATTCTAAGAAAAGTGAGGTCAGAGGCCTATAGTTAAAAGGAAACCTGCCTAGGTCTCTTGGCTTTCTGTATGTCTGCTTTAGAGAAGTATCTATTTAGTCCTTTGCCTATTTTTAAATTGGGTTGTTTGTCTTCCTTTGTTAAGTTGTATGAGTTCCTTATGCATTTTAGAAATTAACCCCTTATCAGATGTATCAGTGGAAAATAAGCTCTCCCATGCAGTGGGCTCCCATTCTATTTTGTTGATTTTATTTTTGCTGTGTTGATGGTTTCTTTTGCTGTGCATACAAATGGCCAAGAGACATATGAAAAAAAAAAATGCTCAAAGTCACTAATCATCTGAGAGATTCAAATGAAAACAACAATGAGGTATCAACTCACACCTGTCAGATGGCCATCATCAATAAATCAACAAATGACAAGTGCTGGCGAGGATGTGGAGAAAAGGAAACCCTGATACACTGCTGGTAGGAATGCAGACTGGTGCAGTCACTGTGGAGAACAGTATGGAGTTTCTTCAAAAAATTAAAAATGGAACTCCCATTTGACCCAGCAATCCCACTTCTAGGATTATATCCTAAGAAACCCAAATCACCAATCAGAAAGAATATATGCACTCTATGTTCATGGCAGTGCAATTTACAATAGCTAAGATCTGAAAACAGCCCAAATGCCCATCAGTAGATGAGAGGATAAAAAAGCTGTGGTATAGTTACAACATGGAATACTATATGGCAGTAAAAAAGAAGGCTCTCTTACCCTTTGAGACAGCATGGAGGGACCTGGAGAGCATTATACTAAGCAAAATAAGCCAGTCAGAGAAAGACATGCTCAGTCATATGTGGAACCTAATGAACAAAATAAACTGATGAACAAAATAGGTCCAGAGACATAGAAGCATGAAACAGACTGACAAATCTCAGAGGGAAGGCAGAGGGGGTGAGTGGGTAGGAAGAGATCAACCAAAGAACTTTGATAGCATATATGCATAACCCATGGGCATATATAATAGTGTGGAGAAGGCCTGGGGTGGGAGGTGGGGGCGGGCTAGAAGGGGTCAGTGGGAGAAGAAAAAGGGGACATATGTAATACTTTCAACAATCAATACTTTTTTTTTAAAAAAAGAAGGATACCTGAATAGTCTGTTCTCAAGTGACTGAGTTTCAGTTACATCCACAAGTGCAGAAAGCCTTCCATGACATAGTTGATTGTTTAAATTATTTATTAATAATTTCATGAAATTCCCAGAGCATATATTAGAAAGGGATAAGAGTAAGCTTTGATGGCCAATGCACCAGGGTGAATAAATCAGGGCAGTCAGGTGGTGAGATTAAGACACTGAATAACAGGTGAAGTAAAGGGGACCTGGTTCTTTCCTTTCTTTAGTGAGAGAATGTGGGCACAATACAGAAGATAAAGTTGGAGTGGGACTGACCTCAAATATCCCCAAAGTGGTTCAATTCTGTAAAGGTCAAGCACTAGTAGTATTTATATCACAGAGGATGCTAAGTACCAGGATGTGGGACTTTGGCTCAAATGCCTTTCATTAGGAAACACAAGGTGAGACTTTACAGGGTATTAAAATAAGAGATTAGACCAACCCTTTTAATAGCTAGAACTAAGCTTACTTGGCATTTATTACACACATGCATTCTGTTATAATATGCATGTTAAGTCCTTTCATTCTCGCCACAACTCTTTTATTTCTTCCATTTTAATGATTAGAGATGTTAGTACAGAGCAAAAGACCAACTGGCTCAAGATCATTCAGGTAGTAAATTTTAGAGCTGAGATTTAAACACATTGAAAATATTATTTTTTGAATATTGCCCCTTGCTACTTGTGAAAGAAACTTTTAACTCCCTATGCCTTTGTTCAGTGGTAGGCAAACTCATTAGTCAACAGAGCCAAATATCAACAGTACAACGATTGAAATTTCTTTTGAGAGCAAAAATTTTTTAAACTCAAAACTTCTTCTAATGCCACTTCTTCAAAATAGACTCACTCAGGCCATGGTATTTTGTGGAAGAGCCACACTCAAGGGACCAAAGAGCCGCATGTGGCTCGCGAGCCGCAGTTTGCCGACCACGGCCTTTGTTAATAAAAGTATTACTCTTATATTATATATATATATACTATAAGCCCAGTGCATGACATTTGTGCACTCAGTGGGGGGTTGGGGGGGTCCCTCAGCTTTGCCTGCACCCTCTTGCAGTCCGGGAGCCCTCAGGAGATGTCCAACTGACAGCTTAGGCAGGCAGCAGTCAGACATCCTTAGTGCTGCCATGAAGGCAGGAGAAGCTCCCACCACCACTACTGCACTTGCCAGCTGTCAACCTGGCTTCTGGCTGAGCAGTGCTCCCCCTGTGGGAGTGCACTGACCAACAGGGGGCAGCTCCTCTGTTGAGCATCTGCCCCCTGGTGGTTAGTGTGCATCCTAGCCACAGGTCATTCCTCCATTCAGTCAATTTGCATATTACCTTTTTATTATATAGGATAAATGACATATTTAATAGTAACAATGTAAAGATGCATTTTGTTATATTATATATTATAAAATGTATTATAGAGATATATTATTATCAAAATTTAAAAAGAAGTTTCACTTCCTTCTATTACAGCAAAAGTTTATTTTTTTTCTTCTTAAAATTGAAAACTGAAATATACGTACATTTCCACTTACTGTGTTAGCCCTACACCTTGGAAAAATTCATTACTTTCATAATTTTTAACATCTAGATATATATTCCAAATCACACACACAAAAATCTCTGTTTGCTTCATTGTTAAAATGAATAACTAATAAATAAGCTTTGGAAATTATGGCTGGTAATGGAGGACTTCCCACAAACAATAGAGGGCTGTTTTCTAAGCCATACCCTCACGTACAATATGGGATGCATTGTGGTTTAGGAACTTACTCTTCTCTGTCACATATAGCAGTTGTTTGGGGTTATGTCAATGTGTTATTACTAGCATTGCAGCAATAGCTGTAAGCATAAAGTGCACCCTGCTTTGCAATAAATTTTCCACATTCTGTGAGGAAGTCAGCAGTATAGTTGAACTCAGACTGGTGCTTAAAAAGACTGGCTTTTCAACTGTGACTATGACAGGCAGTAAAACCTGAGCAAAGCTGCACCTCATGCTACATGACATTTTCTAAGACAAAGAAACAATAAAAGATACAGTATTCAAAGACAAGCCTGAAAATGACACTTGGCACACCCTGCAACTCAGAGATTATCTTTCCTTTCCTGGTTTTCCTCTTATCCTTCTACTTCTATTCTTCTTCTTAGTTTAGTGCTTAAGTCTTCAATCTATATTTGAGTGCCATGTCATGAAACCGAAAACACAAACATATATACTCATTTAAGATTTTTAAATAAAACATAATTTCTTCTTGGAAAGTTGATATTCATTTTTTCTTTCAATGTACTTATAATTTTGAGATACTTGGCAGGTTTCTCCATTTATAATTATTAGACAGCCAAATTACAGATCTTTTAGGACTTTTGTTCAGCAGTGAAGAGCTCTCTAAATCATGCCTTATGTTTTCCTTTGTGATTTATTAACTAAGAGAAGGATAACTGCTTAAAACTGGAGGGGAGAAAAATCTATCTATAGCATCCATGGACCTTTATTGTATTAAACAAGACAAACTTGAGAAAATAGTAAATAAAACAATATTGTAATGGTGAATGAATATACTACACTTATATAAAGCTACCCATGTTAATCTTAGTAAATGTTAAACCCAGATTGTTATTCTAACCTGATATTTTTCTCTTGAAATTAGAACTTACATGTTAAAAGTTTCTTTTCTAAATATATTTTATTAGAATCAGCAGTTTCAGTTCCTGTGTGAACCTAAGGAACAGCCTGACCTTCAAGGCTCTGGTTAATGCTGACCACCCAGACACAGCCATTCACTGACAAAAAACACAGATGGCCAACTCAAGGACGCTGACCATAAAAATCCATATTGGGACCTGCAAGGACACTGCCTGCATGTCCACAGCTCCTCTCCCAGATCTCTTTGTTTAGCTCTCCTTCTCCCTCCTTAACAAACCTCTGCCTGCACTCGATGTTAAGATGGGCTGTGGGGAAAGAGTCCCCCATCTTCTCAGGTGGCCAGCACGTGAATAAACCTCTTTCCTCCTCACCAGCACCTGTGTCACAGGTTTGGCTTTTGTTGCAGCAGGAAGCAGAACCTGGGCATTGGTTACAATATCAGTCCATTTTTTAAATAAGGTAGCTTCTGCCGTTTTCAATTGAGCAAATTGAGTTGTCCTTTTTTAGGATTAGTGAAATATAAGTCAGTACTTTAAACTTCCATGTTTACAAAGGAAATGCATTAGAGAGAAATCTGAATGTTCTCTTCTTTCTCTTTGGATAAGAGGTGTATATTTTAAAGTGTAATAATCCTAC
The DNA here is from genome assembly GCA_025583905.1 of Ia io. Lineage (NCBI taxonomy): Eukaryota > Metazoa > Chordata > Mammalia > Chiroptera > Vespertilionidae > Ia > Ia io. Next base: position 21,187,969 of record JAJQQW010000002.1, on the reverse strand, counting down.
TGCATATTCACTGTTTTCCTAGTTATATGATGAAAACACTGTGAATACATTTTAAATTCTATTTGTTTTATATGTGGTACTTAATGCTGCTCACCAATAAGTTATATTTCCCTTTCTTCCTGGGCACAAGGGGATATTATATGTCCCCTCACCCTAGAAGGAAGTATTACCACATTTTCCTATGGGCAATGAAGTTTGCTTACAAGTCATAGTCTTCCCTCTTCCACTTTGCAGTGATCCTGACAGCATATCTTGATAGAGGATTGCTACAGGTTAAAGCAATCCAGAATGCTGTGCCATAAAATGAAAGTCAGCTGTCCTGGAGAGCCACTCACACTTGGCATGTCATAGCATAAGGAAGAATAAACTATGGTTGAAAAGCCCCTGAGATTCTGGTATTCCTTGTTGCCAAAACATAGCATAGATTATTCTGAGAGGAAAAATAAACCATTTCAAACTTAATTAAATGTTGCATAAAAATCTAAAGTATAACAACTACATTTCTAAGGTAGTTGTCTATGATTGGCAACAACAGATGAGCTCATTAAAAAACCCTTTATGATATACCTTAAAAATCCTTTATGATATACCCAACAATGATTAACATAATGTGTGAATATTCTTAACAGGAAAGAATGAAACTACAGAAAATAATGTACTCACTTGATACTTGACCTGAAATGCACACAAGCACACTTTTTTCATCACTATTACCTAAACAAAGAACGGTCACATCAACTTCAGTAAGTGATGGTAGCTGAGAGGGAAGGGGAGAGAGAAAGGGGAGAGAGAGAGAGAGAGAGAGAGAGAGAGAGAGAGAGAGAGAGAGAGAGAGAGAGAGAGAGAGAGATGGAATGGAGCAATATTAACATTGTGAGAAGGTTCCTAATCATTTTCCCATGCCCAGAAGCCACATTGGTTGGTGTGTAGAAGAAAATTCTTATTAATAGCCTCAAATCTGAAAATCAGTCATGGTCATGGATGTCCTCAGGCAATGAACAAGTGGAAGAAACTGGTGAAGCATGGAATGTAAGTAACTGGGAAAACTCTTTCTTATAAGTCACAACTCCAGTGCTATGTAGTGAGCTATGCTGTAAATTCAGAGTCATGAATTACATATTGGAACAGGATACACATAGTATTCTATACAAATAAATATGTCCTTGGCCTAAAGTATATAACAAATGCTTAAAATGATAAATATTATGAAATCATTTATAATATAGAGTCCACTGTAGCTGACAATAGAGAGCTCTTCCTGAATTTTAAAAATTCAAAGCAAAGTTATAAACATTAGAGTTTATGATTGTTAAGATTTTACTAAACATTAAAAAAATTGACAGACATCTAGAGAAAAATGAAGAAAAAATTAAAAAGAAAAATAATTATGGTAGACACTCAGCTTCTCCAAGTTTATAGAAACGTAATTACAAAAGATAACAGCAGTCAACAATGTTATAACATCAAAAAATATGCAAGAAGTTTTGCCATAAATGTTATCGATTCAAATAAAAATATAGACAGTTTCAAACTTGAAAACACTCAGGAATAGAAAACCTACAAGCTTTTCTTTAAACAACAAAAGGCAATACTTACTATTTAAGTGTGGTAAAATATGAAAGAATTAAAAAATTAATATTTTTTAAATTATAGAATTGTAAAGCTATAGTAGAAAAGTTGTGTCAAATGAACAAATAAAATACCAATTGAGAAAAATAAAGGAATTCTGGTAGAGGGAAGTAGTATGAGTAAATATTGAAAGGTAGAAATGAATGTCAAGTTCAGGAAGGACATTGAAATGTCCAAGATCAGTTGTGGAGAGTATTGGTATACAAATTTGGAAAGCTGTAGATAAAATATTTTAAGATAGAAAACATAAGATTTATGAGCAAAAATGTGAAATAAATTTTGTTTATCTTCACATTTTCTATTAAAATTATGCAGAGTTACTTAGAAAAGGGAAGAAATAGAATCAAGGAAACTGAGTTTATCATACTAATCTCCATGCTGAGGGTGAGTTAGCAAGTAATGACAATATAAATAAAATACAATGATTGATCAGTTGACATCTTAAATTAGAAAGATGTTGTGTTAATGAAGTGTGAGAGGCTAATTTGCTTCATTTTGCAAGTGTTGTGGAATCATGACACATCTAAGTGGTAATGTCTAGAAGGGAGTTTGAAATATAAAAGTGGAGCTTATTTGGATTTGAACATCATTAACATAAAATTGAAACTTAAAACCAGGAGTATGAATCAATTCTTTGAGGAAGAAAATTTAAAGATAAACGATAAGTCAAAGATTCATTTTCACTCAGAGCATATAAAGAGAAAGAGACATAAGAAATTGATGAGAATAAAAGCTGCTCAAGAAGTCACAAAATAAATCAAAAACAGCCCTAGCCTGTTTGGCTCAGTGGATAGAGCTTCAGCTTGTGGACTGAAGGGTCCCAGTTCGATCCTGGTCAAGGACACATGCCCAGGTTGTGGGCTCGATCCCCAGTAGGGGACGTGCAGGAAGCAGCCAATCAATGATTCTCTCTCATCATTGATGTTTCTATCTTCCTCTCCCTCCCTCTATGAAATCAATAAAAATATATTTAAACACACACACACACACACATACCACTATAGTTAGTGTTACACAAAGGATAAAGATTATATAATTAGTGGTTTGCTTGACAGTTAACACAGGCGATGGTGATCTGGAACAATTGTCCTTGTTTCACTTCTATTTTCCAAATGTCTTATGAGTATCTCTATAGGCTAATGTTCCAGGAACTATTCAGGGAAGAGATTTCTGGGGAACAGAGTTCTACTCTAACCAAATCACAATATACAGTTCATCACGTGTATGAAGACGTCCAAATTTACGAACCCTGGACAGTTTCTATTTGGTTTCATACTTAAAAAAAAATTACTTTATTGATGATTCCTTATGTAGAGATATGACAAAGTAAGATTTCAAGGAATTAGAATAGAATGGTTTATTATATATTATTATAAATAGAAAATTTGTAGTGATAAAAGGGATAAGATAATCACATGCCACTGGAAAATCTGAAATTAAATGTATTTGTTATATACCTGATTTTTATTTATTTTTTTTTATTTTTTTTTTTTTTTTTTCCCAATTTTTTTATTAAGGTATTATATGTGTACATATCTTACCATTGCCCCCCCTATACCTGATTTTTAAATTTAAGATGGTAATATATTTTATAATCTATGAGACTTTATGAAAAAAAGTTAGAATAACATGCTACAATAGTGAACTAAGTTAACTCCTTACTTGTATATTTAGTAAGTAGTTCATAACTGTAAGTTCACCAAAGCAGGTAAAATGGCATAGTTAGCCTAGAATCCTTAAATAGCATTGCTTTTTAACTATTTATTTTCTGCCCTCATTTTCCTTCCAGTTTCTTAGCTGATCAGCCCCCACTGTTTTTTTTTTTTTTTAATCATTTGAATGCCCTAGCATTTAGAACTCAAACATAATTTATAACCTTTCTGGAGTAGCCATCTTGTAATCATGTGGTAGCAATTAATCTGAAGATTATTAATGACCCTGGATGCATATAACCTTAATTAAAAATCTTCCTTGGCATAGAGAAATGAGAGTAATCAGAAACAGTATAATTTCAATGAAGTTTTAAAAATGAGTATTTTGGACTACCTGCAATGGTTCCTTTATTAAAATAAAGGCAAAGAATTCTAAGAAAAACTAAAGAGTAATATTGTTTTATATATACATACACCCACATATATATATACAGTTGTGTTACATATTACATATGCAATACATATTATATGAATGCATGCACACATACACACATACATATATGCAAATATACACATACATCTGCACCCTTTCGTGTTCTATGCAAATTTAGGAGATTAATTTTGATTAGAGATCCCAGTAAAAACAGCCTTATGTAGGTGATTAATTAAAACTGAAGATATATTCGTGTTGGCTTCTAACAAAATACTTATCATCTACAGAAAAGGTATTTATGTATTCATTAATTTTGCTTTCTTATTCATTTTTAAATTAACATTTAAAAATATTTCTATGTGTCAAAGTTGCATTGCAATAGAATCTGGTCTGTGGGGCTCCTTCCCTTTCTGAAAGATGTGGGGAGAAACCTTTTCACGAGTGTCTCATGAAATTTGGCTTAGTAAGCCTGAGGGGGCTCAGGAGCCTGCAGCACCCATAGAAAGTGAAATACCAATGGAGGAAAGAGGAAGGGAGGGAAGAAAGAGTAGAACTGGAGCTTATATGTCTCATAATGCAAATCACATCTTGACAAGATTTGTGATCAAACAGCAAAATTTAAAAGCATTAATGGACCTTTAATTCTTTTTAATTGAGTTATTTTGCATCATATTTTATTTATAAATGGTAAAAGAAATAAAACCAGATATTTATTGTCCCCTTCATTATTAAAGCAAAATAGAGGACTTTCCCAATCCCCTCTCCAGTACAATTGTTAATGCCCCCTATGTATCACCACCTTTGGGGAAGAACCATTTTTATAAAATGATCTTCATCTTGACCACTTGGTAAAAATTGAATTTTACTGTATTAACATTTACATTTTATAGATGCAGGAACTAAAGGGCCATTAAGTAGCTCAGAGCGACTTCTATAATTATGACTAGAAATCAGTTCATCTCATGATTTATAATTTGAAATTATAAAGATAGAGAATGTGTGGCTTATATTCTCATAATATAATATAAAAATATAAATATGCTAACTGACTATGGAAGAACTACACACTGTGGTGTAGGACCACAAGGCAAAGTTATAAATGTCTCATGGAGCGAAGCTAAATATTCATTGCTTCTTGCATAGTTCAGCTTTGGGGCTGAATCAGGGGGAGTGCTGCTTAGCAAAGCTCTAATGGTGCTGTTGCAAAAAATCAAACCTTCATAAGACAGATGTAATTTTTCTATTTTTTCTATGATATATTCCTACTGCTTACCAATGCTTCCTCTATAGCTGGCACTCAATGCGTATTGGCTAAATAAGTAAATAAGGAACATGGACTAAATCACCAATCCATTCTGTTTTGTTCTTGCTAGAATAATGAGCAAGAGTAGGAAGCATGATCAATAGTGTTATCTCTTTTCAGTAGGATCACCCTACTCCTCCCCTGCAGTGTTTCCCTTGACACACCACCTCTGGCCCTCTAGCCCAAGGTTGTGCTTGAACATTTGCTTTGACTGCCAGACATATGTTAAGAAAAGAAGATCAGAACTGCATACATTTTTTAGCCCCTCCCCACCCCACCCCAGAGGTATCTTCCAAAGAGCAAAGCAGATATCATGCAGGGATTTTAAAAATAAAATCTGCACATGCAGTGTTGAGGGAAGCAATTGAGATATGACTTCTGGTTGACCCTAGAGCTGGACCAGGACAATTGGGAGCTCCTCATCCTCTCCATTTCCTTGGGATGCTTCCCACATTAATGATAAAAGCTATGTCCTAGATAGAGCAATGTGTTTTTGAAACCATCAAGAGGGTGTACATAACTGAACCCGATTAAGGCTCCTATTATATAAACTTTTACTATTCTGATGGGTGGAAGTGGAGATTTACTGATTTTGAGGCCTCCCAAGAAAAATCTGGTAAATTCCCTTGCATATTAAACCTGACATCAAACAATCTGGAGTGGTCTCCTCTTTCTTCAGTCTCTCCCTGCCCTCCACATACAAGGACCAGTTTGTTAACCAATAGGCTGATGCATGAATTCAGAAGAAAGAAAGAGAAAATCTATATAATAAAGAGGTAATATCCAAATTGACCCTCACACCTTCACACAAGATGGCCTCCCCCATGTGGTCAAAGATGGCCACCACAAGATGGCCAGCAGGGGAGGGCAGTTAGGGATGACCAGGTTGGCAGGGGAGTGGTTAGGGGTTGATCAGGCTGGCAGGCAGGCGAGTGGTTGGGAGCCAGCAGTCCCGGATTGTGAGAGGGATGTCCGACTGCCGGTTTAGACCCGATCCCTGTGGGGTCCCAGATTGGAGAGGGTGCAAGCTGGGCTGAGGGACACGTCCCCCCCCCCCCCCGCAAGTGCATGAATTTTGTGCACCAGGCCTCTAGTATATTAATAATACCAATAATTGTATGTATAACATGAGGCATCATAGCAATCTCAGATCATGTAAATGTTTCATACTAACACAAACAATCTTGGGAGATTGTTTTGTCCCAAGATAACAGTAACAACAATACAGCAAAAGCCTATATGGTGAAAACAGCCTGAAGCACAGTAAGCTACTAATGAAAATGAGGAAGACTGTCTCATCCCTGCACCTTCCTCTGACTTGCTCATCTGCTACCACCCTGACCTGCAAAACTAAGGCACCACCTAGTCTCTAAGCCATGATGAACCTGGGCAATGAGTGCTTCCATAGCTCTAGGCAAATTAAAGTATAGAGCTTATCTCATCACAGTCTTGCTGCTGTGCACCTAGAAGCACTGCACTGGGTGGCTTTGGCAACATTGCGGGGCCATGGATGTACAGACTTTCCTGGTACAATCTGTCTTTGCTTTGGTTAATGGGCCATGCTAGTTCTCTGGTGAATGGCGAGTCCTGTACATTTGTTGTTTTATTTATTTGATAAGGTATGGAGCAAATATTAATGAGCAACTACTATGCAGCAGGCTCTGTAAAGGTGCTGGGAGATTATGATGAGCAAGGCACTGGGGTGCCCTTAGGAAGACAGGATTGCAGACATAAGGAAACAGGTCTTGTCCTGCAGTGTTGGGATAACTACAGCAGGGCTAAGCACACAAAGCTTGAGGAACAAAATTGACAAAAAAAAATCAGATATGTAATCCAATCACACGCCACAGAGGATTCGTCTCTGAAGTATAAGCTGAGTCCTGGTGTAAGAGAAATTTCCCAGAAAAAAAAAGGAGAAACGAATTTGAAGGCTTTTCAGGCAGAGTTACAGCATGTGCAGTAATACAAGAGACCGAAGAGAAATAATTTATTTCTGATTGGCTACACATTCAGGGTGGCTATAAAATATAAGAAGGCAAGTGAGACAAGAGAATAGCAGTGGGGAAGAAGATGAGGCAGACCCATGATTGTGATTGTCAAAGAAAAATCAATCCCAACCAAGGGAACATGAAACCTTATTTTAAAACACCATTGCAATAGTGAAAACACTCCAATCTCAGCATCTGCAAGCATCTCAAACAAACAATCAAACAAGCAACACACCGATAAGGGCTTTTCTTTTAGAGAGAAGGATGATCAGGGATGGCTTGTGGGTAGGAGCCAGCAGACAGACTGATTGGGGCAGTTCTGCAGGAATGTTTCTACGCTCTGCACCTTTGTGCTTGTCTAAAGCCAAAATTTGGGGGTGAGCCAGAGTTCAGAGTCCTGGCTACAGCTTGGTCAAGCCAAGTCCGGGGGTAAGGAATGGACAATTGTGAATGCCGGCAGGATTTAAGCTTCTTGCTTGTCTGGAATTTGCGGCCCAGTTCTCCTTGAAACTGAATTTGCTTCTCCAGCTTGGCAATAGGGAGCTCTCCAATTCAGGGTGGATTAAGTCCTTGGGCCCATTTCACCATGACAGAGGACTTTGATGATCTTACTGCTGAGCTCTACTATAATAATAGTAATTGGTTTGACAAGTTTGCACAGCATTGTAACACAGAGAGCTGGAAATTGTGCACCCCCAGTGGCAGCCTTCCATTCCCCACCTGGTGGGGTGGCATGTCCGTAAGCTCCAGCCAATCTTCACTGATAAATTACCAGCCTGACCTGAGTTATGTCAGGGAATTTCATGCTCAGATCAGTTTCTTATGCTTCTCTGTAGCTCTCTATTATCGAATCACTGTATTCTGAGCAGTGTTGAGAGACTAGCAAGATTCTCCCAGGATTAGCTATTATAACAGCAGAAAAGAAATTATTGTATTCATTGATGTGTGACTATTTCATATTTTATACATGTGTTTTGAATATTAATCTGGATTACAGTTGAATAAAATAGATCCTGGAAAATGCATGTTAGACCAGAGTTACAATTCTTTATATTTTCCATTAAGTTAAAAGTATATTTAAATCTAATTATTCATATCAGTTTCATACCTTGAAGTCACTTTTTGCCCAAACCTCATGCTATACCAGGACAAGATATTCAAATTTTAGTTAAGTACTCAGCAAAACTTACAACTTACAATTTTATTCTGAGGTGTTCCTTTTTCTTTTCTTTCTTTCTTTATTTTAAAGGAAATAACATTTTGTGAATAGTCAGGTACTTTTTAAAACTCTAAGTAATTTTTTATAATTTTAGCAAGGTTCATTTTGAGTAGAAAAACAATGACAGAATAATAGGCCATATATTTTTTTAAATTCAGTTTTATTACTGCACACTATGGCTAAACTAGTTTAACAAAATACTGCCAAGCAGAAGGCAACTGCATTAATGACCAAGAAAAGAAGAATTGTAATTAGCTCTGTAAAACTTTTACATTATTAATTTCCTTAGCAAAACACTTTTCTTCTACAGAAAAAAAAATCTCTTCTCAGATTTTCACCCTCCTTTTCCCTGCAATTAGGAGTTCCAGATATTCCGCCAATTCAGTTAAGCCTGAGACACTCATATATCAGACAATAAAGATGCAAACAAAATACCAATTTGTTGCAATTATGACTAAGAATAGTTGATATTTTCCTTGCCTTTTTATTTGCATCTTGCTCAGGATGCAAAAGAAAACCAAGTTTATAATTGTTTTTTTACTTGAAGGTTGTAGAAGCAGGTGTTGCAAAACATCCAGAGAGACGAGTCTTTTGAGGAGAGAAGCCAGGGCAGAGGCATCCTTTTTAAAGGCAGAGACAAAGAAGAGGCCCTCTCTCAAGGACAAGGGCAGAGCAGGGACTGATCAATGGCAGAGGAACAGATAGACAGAAGGAAGGAGAGGAAGACGCTACTGTTACCTGCATCTCTACTAATGCGGCTGTCTTCTTGAAAAACTTCACTGTTGGGATAAAATGATAAAATAATGAAATGTGAATGGAAGAGCTGTTACTATTATTTCAAATTGCAACATAAAAGAGACTAGTTTTAGCATAATATTATAAAGCCACTGCTAATATTAATAAATGCAAACCACATCTGTAACTTTATGTTGTATAGTAGTCCTATCTTATATAATAAAAGGCTAATATGCAAATTGACCAAACAGCAGAACAACCTGTTGCTATGATGAGCATTGACCCCCAGGGTCAGACACTGGATGCAGGAGCTGCCCCCTGGTGGTCAGTGCACTCCCACAGGGGGAGCGCTGCTCAGCCAGAATCCAGTCTCATGGCTGGCAAGTGCAGCGGTGGTGGTTGGAGCCTCTCCTGCCTCCGTGGCAGCACTAACAATGTCCCACTGACAGCAGTTGGACATCCCCTGAGGGCTTCCAGACTGTGAGAGGATGCAGGCCAGGCTGAGGGACCTCCCACCCCCCAGAGTGCACGAATTTCATGCACCGGCCTCTAGTTAAAAATAAACAAAATGAATTAATTTTAAGAATGTATTATATTTAATCCAATATGCCCCAAAATGTTAGCTTGTCAGCATGTAATTATTAATGACACAGTATACATTTTGGATTTTTTTAAATAAGTCCTTCAGTCCTGCTGGTGTGGCTCAGTGGTTGGATGTCAACCCATGAACCAGGAGGTCAAGGTTCCATTACTTGTCAGGGTACATGCCAGGGTTGTGGGCTCAAACTCCAGTAGAAGTCATGCAGGAGGCAGCCGATCAATGATTCTCTCTCATCATTGATGTTTCTATCCCTCTCCTTTTCTCTATGAAATCAATAAAAATAATTTTTCTTAAGAAGAAAGGATTCAAGTACAGGGTAGATGACTTTTGGAAAAAAAAAAAAAAAGTCCTTTGAAGCCTGTGGTGTTTTATACTCAGATCACATCTCATTTTGGACTACCCACATGTCCTTTGCCTCATAAGCCACATCACCACAAAGAGAAATTATGGAAAGAGTTCCCTGAGCTCTGCTCTGTCTTGTGGGTCATCTCTGGGATATTATTTAGTCAACTCCTGAGAAACAAAGCCAAGGTGAGACTGAGATTTGCTAAGAAGTTACTAATTGCAATCAAATTAGCTCATCTAAAATCATCTGGAGTCCAGTACTCTAAAGTGTTCCATGACTGTCTTTTTTTCTTTTCTTTTAATTTAAAGAAAATGTCTCATTATATTTTCAAAGAAGCGTTTTTCAACCCCTTTTTTTTTGCTCTTTGAGGATTCATTTCCCACATTCCCTTAATTTCTTCTCATGTTTAGTTTTCTTCTAAAATATTTCTAAAATATTCTAATATTTTCTCGGCAATTGTCAATTATTTTGCATGAGAAAATAAACTGTTCATGTGACATTTTTATTATTGAGATTGTTCAAACTTTACAGATAACTTCATAATTATGAGTTTCCTAGTTCTACTGTAAGGATTTGATAAGATAAAAGAACTAGAGGCCTGGTGCACGAATTCATGCATGGGTAGGGTCCCTCTGGGTGGCCTTCAGGGATCTGGCCAAAGCCCACAGTCCAACACCACCTGCAGCTCCTACCTCCTGCTCCCACTTATCCCGGCCCCACTGTGCTTGCCATGGGCTCATGCCCAATCAGTCCCGATCAGGAGAGGCTCATGCTGCTGCAGCAGCGCTCACCAGCCATGAGCCCTGCGTCTGGTGCCCTCCCAAGGGGAGTGGCCTGTGGGATTGGGTTTAAATGGGCTCCCCAACATCCCCCAAGGGGCCCCAGTTTGTGAGAGGGTGCAGGCCAGGCTGAGGGACCCCACTGATGCACAATTGGGCCACGGAGGGACCATAGGAGGGCTCCAGGGCATGTCCGGCCCCGTCTGGTCCAGTCCTGATCGGGGACAATCAGGGTCAGCCAGCCAGGGAGGGATGCGGGAGGTTAGCCAGCTGGAGAGGGACCCCGGGAGGGCTCCAGGACATGTCGGGCCCATCTCACTCAGTCCCAATCGGCTGGACCCCAGCAGCAAACTCACCTACCAGTTGGAGCATCTGTCCCTTTGTGGTCAGTGCACATCATAGCAAGCAATTGAGTAGCCTTAGCATATCATTAGCATATTCCACTTTGATTGGTTGTTCGGTTGTTTTGCCATTTGGTCTATTTGAATATTACCCTTTTATTATATAGGATACTATGGTTTAAGATATCACAGAATCAATCTCTCCTTAAGAAATTATGTATACATTTTAAAAGTTGGTTTTTAAAGATAGAACATTGATATGTAACTGTAGCCCAGACAATATCGAGCAAGGACTCACTGAATTGTATGGTCCATTTGCTGTTTCTTTTGGGGGTTGTTTATTGGTGTAGCAAATAAAGTGTTTTTGAGATGCTGTTCTCCCGAAAAGGACATCCAGCTTGAGTTTACAGTCAAAATACAGAACCCATCTGTCAAGTTTGTTAATAATATTCCTCATATTATCATGGCAAGAGAACAAGAACAAGAGAATGCTGCTGAAAAAGTACCAAAGCATTTAACAGAGATCTAGTGGTGTGTGTGTGTGTGTGAGTGTGCTCTCTCCACATTGTCTTCTACCTACTTGAAAAAGTAGCAGCTTTTTGAGAGAGAGGGGAGAGAGAGATTCCTGAGTATTGGAGCATAATTACTGAACCAGAATTCCTTGAGATGATGCTTTGCAATTTGCATTTTAAATAAAATTCCCAATTGGTTCTTGTGTGCTTTAATGTTTGAGAACCTCTAGTTAAAGAGAATATTCAGGGCATTATTCAGCTATTTCTGTGCAAGTCCAGAGAGGGTTTTAATTTAAATACGCAGCTGTAATTTGCAGAATGCATTTGAGTTAACAAAGACTGATAATTGATTCTGTACTTACAGTACTTTTAAGCACTCACATAATCAAAGACTAAAGGATTGAATGGAGACACCATGACACAAGATATGTGGGGCTTCCCATAAATGTCTACAAAGATTTAATGTAAATATTTTGTCCAATATAATATTCTTTAATAATATTATTTTATTTCCCCTTATCCCTCATCCCCTAAAATGATTAGTAACCAGATAAAAGATCATAATATATGAATGGACAATGGTGCCTGCATAATCAATACTTGCTGGGATGAGAGACCACTGTTTCTCCTCTTCAGGCAGAGTGCAGTATGGGAGGCCTGAAGAGTTAAAATAAATTCCACACAAAGTCCTTCAGTGATATCTATTGCTAGTGGAATTTAAAATAAATGTTTCTAGTACTGAGATTTATTTTACACAATGAGGCCCCAACTGTCTTCCTAGGGTTTTTCCTCATTATTCCTCTCATAAACCCTGTGTCTGTCTAGCAACATGAGGCTTGACCATCCCTTACAATATCATCGTGACCTGTTTTCTTTAGTTAAGTCACCTTTCAAAACAACTTAGGCAACATTTTTATCAATAGAATAGATGTACGCATTTTGAGAAATCAAATCATTCTACAAAGATTTAATGGGTAAAGCAATCTCCTGTGATCCCTCCTCATTTCCTGCTCACCAGAAGCAACTGCTTTGAACAAATTTAGCTTTACTTTTTTGTGTTGTATTGCTATTCTAAAATAACATTATTTTTGTTCACTTTTATACCTGGAAAAATAATGACTTAGCACTCCTTAACAACCCTATTCCACCTCCATCATTATTCAACATGCTTCTGCTCATCCATTTCCACAAAAATAGCTGTATCATAACTTACAAATGTGTACACATTCTCTGTGTTATGACTGTTCGCAGCACAGACATGTACTGCATTAAGATAACACTTTTTTTTTCTTCTTCTACAGGTAACACTAAGTCACACCCCATCCTTCAATGCAATATAAAAAACACATTCAAAACCATAAAGAATTATTATTTTACTAGAGGCCTGGTGTACAAAATTTGTGCACTTGTGTGTGTGTGGGGGGGGTTCCTCAGCCAGGCCTGCGCCCTCTCGCAGTCTGGGACCCCCCCACTCCTTACCCTGCTTGCAGTGGGGGCGGGAGAGGCTCCCTCCACTGCTGCTGCGCTCGCCAGCCATGATCCCGGCTTCTGGCTGAGCAGTGCTCCTACAGGAGGAGCACACTGACCACCAGGGGGCAGCTCATGCGTTGAGAGTCTGACCCCTGGTAGTCAGTGCGCATCACAGCAGCCGGTTGTTCTGCCATTTGGCCGATTTGCATATTAGGGGTTTTATGACATAGGGTAACCGTGCAAGTATATCCTTTCCAGAAACTTCTGGCCTGCTGAGCAGGTTGCTCCCTAGGCTTCTTTCACAACGTTCATTCTCCTTAGTCCCTTTACCACCCACTAGGATTGCTTCTGCTGGTCTCTTGTATTTCATCCCCTAATTCTATAATTCACGCGGCTTCATTTCATGTTCTCTTATTGTGTTGCATATATTCACCTGTAACTTCCTCAACAATTAAAAACAAAGTTCAAATCACAAGTGAAAGAAAATATTCTAATTTCCTCCATGATTGCTGGATTATTATTCTGCTGCCCATAGAGATAACATAATCAAGTAAATAATATGCAAATACAATTTTTCCTCATTTTAACTTATATCTGTTTATGCAATGTTTTTCGTTTAAATCGCACCATGCTAAGTTCAATAAACAATGAATCACCTTGTCTATACCTATCTCTACCACTAAAGAGAGTGCGTTAACAGCTTTTTGAAATTGTGAAAAATGAGTTAATGGTTTTACTATCAAAATATCATTATGGTCCTCGCTGGTTTGGCTCAGTGGATAGCGCATCAACCTGTGGACCGAAGGGTCCAATGTTTGATTCTGGTCAAGGGGGCACATGCCTGGGTTGCTGGCTGGTCCCTGGTGTGGGGCGTGCAGGAGGCAGCCAATCAAGGATTCTCATGATTCTCTCTCATCATTGATGTTTCTATCTCTCTCCCTTTCCCTTCCTTTCTGAAACGAATAAAATATATATTTAAAAACTCATAATGTATGTTTTGTGAGTTTGCACACTTCTAACACCAATGTGTCATAAAAAGAATAACCTTATATATAATGGCTCAGAGCAAGACTCTCAATCATACTAATGATATTTAAACCCTGGACCCACACACTGTAGCTGACCATAGCCAAATTTCTCAATGCTCTGTTTCTCAATTCCCTAATCTGTAAAATGGGTATAATAGGATCAGATAGAGTGTTGTGAGGATTAATCCACAGCACATGCTTGAAACAGTGCCTGGCAGGTAGTAAGCTGCAATATATTAATTATTGGTATTATACAAACTTGGATAATTTGTGCAGATATTTATGCCTTTTAGGATGCAACACTAACTTGTATGCTAATATAATAATATCAGCACTTTTATTAAGAGATCATCATTAATAAGCCAAAGAGCACTCATTAATTTATTGAATATTTAACACTTGAATTCAATATCTTTGCTTTTATAAAGCAACTCTCAATCACACATAAGTAGATCCACCACACCAATTGTTTAGAGGGCTTTGGCTAAAAAAGTTTAATGATTTTATTGAAATGATCTGAATGTATATGCAGCAGATTTTTAAATATATACATAAATTGATAGGGAAATGTTAAAATCTATAACAATAAAAACATAATATGCAAATCAACTGAACGGCCAAACAGCAGAATGACCATCTGGACAACCATGCTATGACACTGGTGCTTGGCCAGCCAAGGCGGGTGCAATGACATTGGTTGGGGGCCTGGCCATTGCCCCATGATCATCCTGCAGAGGGAGGCCCAGGACACTGGCTGGCAGGGGTGATCAATTGGGGGGCTCCACAATTGCCACAAAGAGGGAGGCCCACGCCACCAACAGGCGGGCTGCCACAGGTGGGTGGGGCCTCCCTCTGCAGGGGCAATCCATCGCCGGGTGGGCAGGGCCTACCTCTTTGGTGTGATCTATCAGCAGGGCTCCTGGACTGTGAGAGGGCCCAGGTTAGGCTGAGGGACCTTCTGCCCTCCGAGTGCATGAATTTCATGCACCAGGCCTCTAGTATAATATATTTATACTAATATATTTATACTAGTATAAATATATTTATATATTTATACTAGTACAATATATTTATACTGGGGGGGGGGTGTGTCCATCAGCCCAGCCTGCACCCTCTCCAATATGGGACCCCTCGAGGGATGTCCGACTGCCCATCTAGGCCAGTCGGACATCACTCTCACAATCCAGGACTGCTGGCTCCCAACCACTCACCTACCTGCCTTCCTGATTGCCCCTAACCGCTTCTGCCTGCCAGCCTGATCACCCCCTAACCACTCCCCTGCTAGCCTGATTGACGCCTAACTGCTCCCCGGTCAGCCCGATTGCCCCTAACTGTCCTCCCCTGAAGGCCTGGTCACCCCCAACTTCCCTCCACTGGTGGCCCAGTCACCCCTAACTTCCCTCCCTTGCCATCCTGGTTGCCCCAAACTGCCCTTCACTGCAGGCCTGGTCACCTCTAACTGTCCTCCCCTGCTGGCCCGATTGCCCCTAACTGCCCTCCCCTGTCAGCCTGGTCACTCCTAACTGTCCTCCCCTGCAGGCCTGATCACTCACAACTGCCCTCCCCTGCTGGCCATCTTGTGGCAGCCATCTTGTGTCCACATGGGGGCAGCCATCTTGTGTGTTGGAGTGATGGTCAATTTGCATATTACCTCTTTATTACATAGGATATGAATTTAGATGTTTATAGTATAGAAAGACTAAGAAAATAATGAGAAATAAAAATAATAAGTAATTTTGGTCATTTCCAAGTCATTGGAATTACTAATTTTATAAAGAACTGAAAAATACTTGTATGACTTTATGCAGCTCAATAAACATATACATATAACTTTTGAGATATGATTTAAAAAATTCTAGAATTTGGATCATATGCCTTTAGATTTCATCAATGTTACACTCTAATGATTGGGGAAAACAGGTTTAATTGCAGTAAGATGAAGAAATAGAATAATGGAATGTTAGATACTTCAAGGGAATCTGAAAAAAAAAGCTGTTTCAGTTTTGTTATGTTTTAATTTTTTAGCTTCTGTAATATAGGAAAGCACACAATAAACAGTTTAAATAAATGTTGAGCTAGTCAACTCAAATATATCATCACTCACACTCTTTTCTTCCTATACTTAAATTTCCAAACAGAAACAGCCAAAATAAACAAATAAAAAATTCTCCTTTTTAACACAATATAGCTATTCTATATACTGATCCTCTATTAAAAGTAAGAAACTGCATCCATTTCTGGATGATGTTTATACATCTTCAATTACAGTCCCTTCTCCACATTGTATAATCTCTGTAATAAATGATCATTTTAACAGTCATCAACATTCTCTGGAAAAGGGTAGAAAAGGAGGACAAAAAAAAGGATATTACATAATATTTATAAATATATATGAACTAGTGGCCCAGTGCATGAATTCTTGCACATTGAAAGGAAATTAATTAGAAGAAATATTTTAATATCACTATTCGCCCTTTCTCTATAATAGAAGTGTCAACCAAATTTATGATCGACAATGATAGATGGAAACACATGCGTGCGATTGGCGCCAGCGAGAGCTTTATATGTATTGCGCATGCTCGAGTCAACTTAGCCTTTTTTATATATAAAATAAACTTGCTTAATTAGACCTGCTTTCTAATTTAGCTAAACTTTTTCCAGCCCAGTGAAGCACCCCAACTTCTCTTACAGGTTATTGTCAGCAACACAGCAATAAATATCAACATGAAGCACATTATTATTGTAGAGCATGCAGGGAGAACAAAGGGTAAAATGTTTAACTGCAGCAGTGTTTGACTATATTCTGTGCAGTGAGAAAACCTGAAGTCGTTTTCAGCATCTACCATTGCTTACCACTTTTTAGTCAGGTCAAGTTTCTAAACTTTCTAAATCTCCATTTTCTGGCTAATGAAAAGAAAATAGGGTTCCACCAAGTCTCCTATCTACCTACTCCAGGACTTGTGTGAGGTTCAAGTAAGATGAGGCACAGGAAAACACATCACAGACATTTGGTTAAAGTGTGAAATGTTTGCAAACTGGCTATAAAGCAAGTCATGTTCCTGCACTGAAGAAACTGCAAGGAGGCTAGTCTCTAGGAAGAGAAAGCAAAGCGTTGCTATGTGATGTCATTGCCTTGTGCCCACAGCCACTGTTTCTGGGCTGGGCTGGGCTGTGGACCGGATTTTGCACCATGGGGTCTTAGCAGCATAGGCTGCGATTTAGTGGGGTGTTGCTCCAGGGTGGTGTCGGGTCCTTTTCCACTTGGGAAAAGCTGCTTTGTGGGGGCCAGATCTGCAGTACTGTTTCTCTGTAAATGGCCAGTGTGAGTCACAGCAGCTCCTGCATTGAGTGTTTGCCCCCTGATGGTCAGTGCACGTCATAGTGACTGGTTGGATGGACACTAAGCATATTAATCTTTTATATATATAGATAAAACAGGAAATAAAATGAAGTAGCTAAACCAAACCTTATTTCTACAACTGAACACCAGTTCATAGTCAAAATATATAACTTGAGTCTCAGGGATGGGAATTATAGAGTTTGGAATTCAGCAAAGTTTACAATTAAATTTTGTGTTTGATTTTGGAATTTTGATTTTGTGACTAAGAATTAAGCCATACTTTTTGAGCAGTCATGGAAGCTTGTTGGATCTTGAACTATGACTTTAGCTGGAGTTAGTTCCTGAGCTTGTCATTTCTTTCTGTAAATGCTCCTATGCTCTCAAGAAATTCTGACATAGTCCTTGTAATCACTACTATTGCCATACACAGTTGTCATACAAGCTCCCATGGAACTTGATATAATTGTCTATCACCATCAACCACAGGTGACATCTTGACTGATTATTGCACCTTTATATGCCTGAAATGACTAGTACCTTGTCTCCTTTTGTTGATTCGCCCCAATGTGCTCAAGTCTAAGGGTATGACTGAACCCACTAACAAATTCTATCTTTTCAGATCCATCTCTGGATAGTACCCCACTTCCTCATACTGTCCAATCAAGAGGTAGAAACCACATACAGGTATACCTCAGAGATATTGCAGCTTTGATTTCAGACCACTGCAATAAAGTGAGTACCACAATAAAGCAAGTTGTAATTTTTTTGTTGATAAAGGGTCTTGCTCTCAAATTATAAAAAAGGCAACATCTGTGAAGTGCAATAAAATGAGGTGTGCCTGTATTAACTTTAGCTAGAACTTTATAAACTCTCATAGGGGATTAGCTGTTACAGGGAAAGAGAAGAAAGAAGGCAAAGGGATTAATAAAAAAGCCATATACACATAACACATAGACACAGACAACAGTGTGGTGAAAGCCAGAGGGAAAGGGGGTAGGAGTTGGTGGACGAGGGCAAATGGGGCCAAAAGAGACTTTGCTTGGGGCAATGGACAAATGATGAATTGTACAGATAATGTTTTATTGAGTTGTACACTTGAAACCTGTCTGGTTTTGAAAACCAATGCCACTCCAATAAATTCAATTAAAATAAATAAATAAAAGAAATAAATGTTATTTAACTTAAAAAAATCAGGAATAGCATATGAAGTGTGCAGCCACTCCTTTTAGGCCTGAGGCAGAACATCTAAAGAAGGAATTGATCTAGAAGATTTCCCTACCTGCCCCAAACTAAGATGCTGACCACTTTGCAGAAGGTTTAACCAGAGAATAAGAGAAGTTCCTTTACATGTTACACAACAGGAATAGCTTGCAAGGTTCCGTCTATGGTCCTGGGAGAAACTGCCTATAGGAGGTGCCATGTATTTTGGGTGGCCTTGCATTGCTCAGCACTCTGTGGGGGCATGACCAGAGGAGGGATACTGGAACCATGAAGACTAGAACATTTTATTCAGTGTTCCTCCAGTGCCCTCTATTGACAGTTCAACATCATGCTGACAGGCCAAAGCAAATGTTTCAAGATTCAGCTCAATCATTGCAGATCAGGAAATGAAGGGTGAACTTAGAGTTAGAGGCAATAGATTAAAATTATACCACTAATTAAGTAACTATGATGCTGAAATATCTGGGCCCTAGATGTACACCCAAAATATCAGCAGCGATTGGAAAGAATAAAAGCTATTTGATATCTAAAGTTTGTATCAGGTAGGTACTAGACATCTCTAATACAGAGCTTCCTAGCACTGTTAATTACAGAAAGATGCAAATGGAGTAGAAGCCCATATATCTCCTAGGATTGCTACTGTGAAAGAAAAGTTCACCAATGTGATCCTCCAAATTAAAATTTGGGAGTTTTGATTTTGGAGATTCTTTAATAGCAAACTAGAAGAAGAAATTAGGCAAGAAATTTAAGGCCAAGGGTCATTATTTTCCTCCACATATATGACAAGAAGATAGGATTCTTTTTGAACAGTATAAAATATAACCAGCAAGATGGTTTTTATCTTCTCTCAGAAAATTCTAGGAAAATTGCATTTTATCAAATTAAAATATTGAAACAGCTTACTGAAAAGTTGCTACTACTAGTAAAATTTTCCGTTTTCCTTATTAAAGAAGTATTAATTAACTCTGGCAAAATAGGGATGAGTTTGAATCTTCACATTCCAAGTAATTGAAATAAATGTATAGGTGCTTTATACCTTTGACAGTTCAATATACCTTTGACAGTTTGAAAGTATTATGATTTCAGTATTGAGTTAAAGAATAAATGCTATGAAAAATCTAACCATGGTTGATGTGGAAAAGCATTAACTGCTTTCATATGCCATATGGTTTTCCATTCATTTGAAAGAATGTCCAACTATGCTTCTGGGATCCCCATAATATTTCAGTAGATGATAATAATCGTTAACATTTATTGAACAAGTATTGTTTGCCAGGCAGTGTTATTAGTTTTCCACATATTAATGCATTTTATGCTCACAAGAAATCAGTGAGAATAAAACAGCATCATTATCATTGCCATTTTACAAATGAGGAAATTTGCCAAATTCCGACTTTAAAAAAAATAACAAACTAGATAATAACAGAGAAGTTCCAATTTGGTTCCAGAATTTTATATTACTAAGATACTCTCTTCATAATAAAGCAACTGAAAACATGAAGAACTTGTAAGTGTACTTATATTTTGATGACAAATTCTTATTTCATAATCCTAGAACATAGGATTAATGACCCCTTAAAGCACTCGGCATTGTAGGTTAAAAGTATAAAGTATAATGTATTTATGGTGATTCATTTCAGGCATATGAAAATAATCAATTTTTTTCTATTGGCAGTTATTTTTTAAATTTAAAATTTTGTGTGTGAAAACTGAAAAAAAATATGTGATTAGCATTTGAGGCATTGAAAAATTATCTAATTGCAAACTCTTGATTTAGCCTTTGCTGATATTTTTAAATTCCTTTCATTTTCTTCTTTAAAATTTTCATCATATTTCATTTTCTTTTTTTCCATCACCAATTATCCCTTGGATGCCCTCTCTCACCTCTTCATTTTCTGAATGTAGGAGAACATTTTCCACCAGTCTGTCATTTAAAGTGGGATTCCAGACACCAATGTTGGGATTTTAGGAAATCAATTCTAAAATCTTCTTTCCTTTTGGATTTTGAAACAGACTGAAAATACAGGTTTCTCATCAGTAGTGCAATATATATAAAATAACAAAATGTATTTGTCTTGAAGGTAGGTGGATGCTGAATGAGCTCATTCTTCTTCTTGGGAGGAGACACTAAGGAATTTGAGCAAATATGGAAGAGTTCCTGAAATATTTGACCTCATGGAATGCACATTTCCTTCCCTTAATAAAGCATGAGATCAGGCTATAAACCTGGAATTGCAAGGGGAAGAGACTAGGTTTCTTATATGTAAGTTAGATTTTGGTGAGAGTCTGCAGGAAATTGTTTCATTAATGAGGAGCTATACAGAGGATTGGCAATACACAGTTGGAGGAGAGCAGAGATAAATGGTATTTTTAAGAATGTATTTGTTCATTGGGGAAAGAACAGATCCTATTACAAATTGAACCTAGTTTTTATGGCCTCAATAGCACAGCTGTCTAGTCTAAATGTGAAATCTGTACATCTATCCAAAGGATAAACTTGCCCACGTGGCAATTTACTAGGAGAATATTTGAGACAGCAAATCACTATCAGTAAGCCTAGATTCTCTACCCTAGAACCCATAGCCAGAAAACTGCGACATAAATACCTCATCTAAGTCCAGAAAAAATACAAGAGGTACTTGAGTATTTGGAAAATGAATGAGAAAGAACTTCTCTTAGAATCAAGTTGGATGTGAGATTTGATGTCACCAAGTTCAGGATATACTCCACCTAACTATAGAATTGAAATCCAAACCTATGCCCTAGTATCCACATAGGGAACACGCCTGTATTTGTTGGCAGAAATTCGTTCAGTGCAGAGAGGACCAGTACAGGAAGGAGTGAAGAACTCCTAATTCATACCAGTAATGTTAGGGAGACAGATAATACAGGTTTTGCTCACTGTTCCATGATGTTTAGGTTGTCTATTGGACTTCTGTTCGGTGAATAATGGAGATAAAATATCAAGGATAATGACTGTTCTTAGAAATTTTACATTTTTACTGCATTGCAGCCTATTCTATTAATGGATACCATTCCTTAATCAAATCACAAGAATTTGAGGTGGTAAAACACTATTCCCCTTTTCATATTGACTTTTAATAATTACTATGGCTATAACATTGTATTACACAAGTAAAGGAAGTACTTTTAATATAGGGATTGGAAAATTTCAAGAAGAATTTATAAAGTAGAAGTTAAACATTTTCAGTACCTATAATTTGAGTCTATCCTCTTATTTTGCTACATGAAAAGTCATTAATTAATTAGTCCCCTTCTATGAGATCCTATCCTGGTTACACTAAAATGTGTATATCCTTCTCAGTCTCCAAGGGAAGCATGGCTATTATGGACATGAAAGAGATATTTGTCTAAAGCATTCAGGGATAGTGATAGCAATTGGTGAGAAATCTAGGGTAATCATCACTGGAGAAGAGTTCTCACATTCTAGATTAGTTTCATGAGTGTAGGTATGGTTCTTCAAGGTCAGATATCCTTTTCATTATTCCCAATATGAGGTTCAGACACAATAGTAAAATAAATGATTTTACTCTTGAAGGTATTAAAGCAAAGACATGCAAATCGCCTGAGGACAAACAATAATTCAAGCGAAATGATAAACTGCAGTCTAAGCTCATGGATAAAATGTATATTTTCTTGGTTAATAGTGCTCATTCATATGAAAAAAAATAAAAGGCCACATGTTAAAATAGTAATAAAAAATTAACCAATTAAATCATTATTTTAAAACTAGAGGCCCAGTGCATGAATTTGTGCACAGGTGAGTTCCAGCTGGCCCGGCCCCAATTGGGGTGGATCAGGGTCCAGGCCCGTTGGGAGGAGGAGACTTCAGGAAGTTGGCCATCTGGCCCACCCTGATCGGGGCCCAATCAGGGCTGGGTTGGCTGGGGGAAAGGGCCGATGGAGACTGGCTGGCAGGCCCCACCCCCAAATGGGGTGGGTGGTGCTGATGGGGATCAGCAGCCTGGGGAAGGGGCCATAGGTGGTTGGCCAGCTGGCCCTGCCCCTGATCAGAGGGGGGGGGGGGGGGGCTATAGAGGGTGTAACTGACTGGGGGGAGGGGCCATGGGCTGGTCAGGGTGGTGGGGACCCATTGGGGGCAGGGCCAGCCTGGGGGAGGGGCTGCAGGCAGTTGGCCAGCTGGCCCTGCCTCCTATTGGGGTAGTGGGGAGCGATCAGGGATGGGGCCAACTTCGGGGAGGGGCTGCAGCCCAATCGTGGTGGTGGGGGCCCATCAGGAGTGGGGCCGGCCAGGGGGAAGGGCTGCAGGAGGCCCCCAATGGGGCCAGTTTGCTGGCTGCAGTGGGAGTCATAGAGACCTGTCATTCCAGTTGATTACGGTGTTATGGTCACTGGCTTTTTTTATATATAAATTAGCATTTCTATTTCAGGATTTCAAGCACCTTAATTTGGTTGCTTATTTTTGTACTTAAGAATCAAAGTATTAACCCAGTAATCCCACTTCTAGGAATATATCCCAAGAGAACAGAAACACCAATCAGGAAGGATATACATAAGCACCCCTATGTTCATAGGAGCACAATTTACAATAGCTAAGATTTTGGAAACAGCTTAAGTGCCCATAAGCAGATGAGTAGATTAAAAAACTGTGGTACATCTATACAATGGACTACTACACTGCTGAAAAAAAGAAGTAACTCTTTCCATTTGCAACAGCAAGGATGGAACCCGAGAGCATTATGCTAAGCAAAATATGCCAATCAGAGAGAGATAAATATCACATGATCTCATTCATTTGTGGAATATAATGAACAACATAAACTGATGAACAAAAATAGAACCAGAGACATAGAAGCATTGAACAGACTGTCAAACCTATGAGAGAAGGCAGGGAGTGAGGGGGTAAGAGATCAACCAAAGGACTTGTATGCATGCAGATGAGCATAAGCAATGGACACAAACAATAGGGGGGTGAGGGCATGTGCTGGGGGGTGGGACCAGCCGTGGAGAGGTCAATGGAGGGAAAATGGAGACTCAATTAATATTTTAAACAATAAAGAATTAAAAAAAAAAGAAATAACAAGCAAAAAAAAAAAAAAGAAAAGAATCAAAGTATTGAAAAGACTAATGATTATTAACAGATTGTCAGGTACAAATTTCCAAGCTCAAAGGGAATCTAAACAACACTGTTTCCTTAAAGCTGAAGTTGACAGCCATGAACTTATTCATACAACTATAAACAAAACAAGACCTGAAGTATCTGAAGGTAAATTTCCTAGCTGAAACACCTTTGCTTTCTCATTAGGTGTTGACATTTCTGAAAATTGAAATAGTGATGTACATGGACATCAAAGAATGAGTCTACAACTTCATGGTGCTGATAGGTGTGTGGTTCAGTCAGGAAGAGAATATTTTATACTTTTTAAGACCAGGGTCTCTGAAATTAAACTTCCTGGACATAAACACCTGGATGTCTGATGTATTATATATAAGATAGCCAAAAAGTTAATTAATACGGTATGCTTCTGTCTGTTCAACTGTAGAGTAGGCATACTGATAGTTACTACTTTATAGCTGTGTTTTAACTGTTAAATGAGATGCTATACATATAATATAACCCAGGACTGTGTCCAGCAGAGCATGATAGGGATCCAGAATGACAGTGACTTAAAACAAGTGAGCATGCAATAAAGCTCATTTATCCTTTGTGTAGAAGTTTGAAATCAAGCAGTCCATGCTGATGTCATTGTTCTGCTTCATGAAATAATTGTACATCCAAACTTTTCCCTTAAGAAGCAAAAATGAACCAACACATCTGCCCATTATCCAGCCATTGTGTCTACCTTCTAGTTTGAAGGAAGGAGTAAGGGATAAAGGAAGGGGAAAAGCGGTTCACACAGCTGTCCTTTAAGGAAGGGTCCTAAAATGTTCCATGTGACTTCTGTGCAACCACATGTCATTGGCCAAAATGTTGTCACGTGTACAGTTGTCTGTAAGAAATCTAGAAAATGTGATCCTTGTCTGGTTGCTTATGTGCCCAGCTAAATATATGGAGTTCAAATATCATCAACTACTGCCAAACAATAGCTCCCAGCACAAAATAATTCCTCAATAAGTATTAGACACTTGCACAAATTACCAACCCACATCATTTAAGCTAATTGAATCCATCCATTTTGCTAGTAATATTAATCAAACTTGCTAAATAATGGAAAGTCCTTCTCTCTTTCTTCTTCCTGTCTTTGCCTTAGAGAAACGAATAAGGAGAAGTTTCCCAGTGCCTTAAGGGATGAGTATATCCTTAATTTTAGTTTCAAAAAGATGTTTGAGAATGTAGAATCTATTAAAGTAATAAATAAATATATATGTAGAAATACTATTGCTCTCTAGAAGCCAGACTCCAAAGGGGAATTTGTTTAGGAAAAAGAACTGAAAGCATATTTAATCAGACTTTTCAAGAAGACCATGAAGAGCAGAACTATATCTTAGTCATTATTGCAGAAAATTGAGTTTAGAAGAATGGTCCATTATAATGGTTACTGATTTCCCCAGGTGCATATATACTCATGTCTCCTAACATCGATGACAATGGTCTGTAGCCTAAACTAATATAATACATTTTCATCAGAGTATTATCCTTTTCACAAGAATTTGATAATCACATTTTATTACCCAGAATAGCCTTTATGTTTCCCATTGTGGGTTCAAATGACTATCCCTCACTTGCTGAATCTTTATTATCCTCAACCACTGCCCAGGAAGACAGAAAGAGGGGTGTGATTAATGCTTTACTCAATGAACTGTCAAATAGGAAAGAGAAGCACAGTGATTGTAAAGCAAATTGTTATTCCTATCCCAGGCTTTCTATTCATTATTTATGTACAACATTGGTATGTTGTTGACTATTGCCATTCAGAATTATTAAATGTTGAGAATAGGGAAAGACAATGGAATCAGGCTATAATTTGGATGGGTATGTTGTTTAATATATTACTCATCACATATGCACTCCATATTATGGAATGGTATAATGAATGAAAATGAAATAGAAAGCAGTAAAATAAAAAACAAAAGGCTTACTAGAACTAGCTAACTTTTTAAAATTCAAATTGAAAGTCAAAGGCTTTTATTTAAATATTGAGCAACCAAGTGTTCTGCTAGAAAAAAATGAAAGAATGGGAATATTTCTAAAAAGTCACTACACAGAATTAGAAGCTTTTTATATAAAAAGAAAAAAAAAAAGAAATGACAGAATTCAGCATTTCTATATACTACAACCTAAACTTTTAAGAACATGTTTTGGGAAAATTTAAGTTAAAAGCATTTTTACATGGATTTAGGCTACTTTATATTTTCTAATAAATAATACTAAAATAAAATAATGTTATTAGCAAGTTTAAATGCTGAAAATATAATGAAGATTTATAGATTGGCATTAATAAAATATATTGTAAATGTTTCCATACTACCTTGTAAAGTTACTAATTGCCTTTAATAGTCATTATTTCCTTCATTTTTAGAGTTTTGAAACACCCCAAATTCTATGCTAGTTCTGATTTGTTTATTCTCAAGTTGCCAGTAACTTTACATTTGTTTTTCTGAGTATAAAACTATTGTGTTATTGAAAGTAATACATAGTAAATGGTCCAGAAAGGTCGAGAGAAGGAATACCATTTATCTCATGCATTTTATTGGTATCCTTTTTTAATCTTCATTTTTAGCAAGTTTTGATATCACAGTCATACTAACTTGATAAATAGAAACGTTACCTTCTTTTTTGTTCTAAAACTGTTTATAAAGCCTAAGAAAATGTTTTCTCATGAAGGTTTGAATACAATTAGGTGCTTTTAAGTGGTCTCTTTTGTTTTCCTTGAAAGTGTATACATAGTAGTCTAAAAATATCTTCTAAATTTTTATTCAGAAAAGTCAACTCTACCATGACTTGCTTGCAAACCATAGGTGCTCAGGAATAAACTTACATTTTAAAATTACTAGTCCAATCAATAATTATCTCAGAATAATTCATTATCTCATTATTTTTATCATTAACTTAATATAGAGCCAGAAACACATTATTAGCATGCTTTCTAATTAACATACACATGTCAATCATTTGTGTAAAACATATTCTTTAATTCATAGTTTTTATCATTTTGACACTAATAGTTCTCTTTTCTTTTCTCCTACGCACAGCTTTCTTGGGCACGTTGCTGAGCCTTTATAGTAAATAAATGTGGTAATATCTATTTTGAACTTTCTGTATGTAATCACCACAGCTGTGTTTTATTTCTGGGAGGGTTTCATTTTTTCAGCTTATGAAATTGTAGGGAAGATGATGAGATAAGTAGAAAGTAAATAAAAGCTCCAATTCAAGTTTGGGAAACATTATGCTTCTGTTCCCTAAAGATAATGATAACTAAAATTTGTTTTACCCCTCATGGTATGGACAATTAGGATAGATACAGGAACAGAGGTATTCAATGATAACCTTCTTCATGCATATTACTGACTTGAAATTATTTCAATAACTATCTTCTAACCATGATGTTCAGTGGTATGTGGATCTCATGTCTTATATAAATCCATTGTAAATTTTTTGTAAAACTGTAAATTTTTCTATTATTTAATCTGGATTGCTATAGTAAATTTAACTGCATATAATGGCAACATAATCACACAGTGATAAAAATGGCTCTCTTGTATTTGCCTTCCAGATAAATGCATACAGAGCATACAAAAGTAGGCAACAGGCTGTGGCCAATAGAACAGAGCTCTACTGCCTCAAATCAGCATTGCCATTACTACATTCAAGTGCTTTGGAAAACAAACTTGACTTTTTTTAAAGAGGGGGACATCATTACATCTTTGGGAGAAATATGGTAATCTGTACTATAATAAAACATATTAATCCAGATGATTGATCGATCTCAAATGGATTTACAAAGAATGGCAATAATTCCATTGCACAAAACCTGAGTAGAAGATGTATAGAGAATTAAGATACAAGAGGAAAAAACTGATTTAAAATAAAATATTTTCAATCACAAAGATATAAATAAGAGTAAACAGAAGTTCTTCAGAGACAACCTTTTGGGGGAAAAAATCATTGAACATATTCAATGAATGGCAAAGAAAATATTCCTTCGAAGGATTCCTTGGTTCACCTATTCTTATTATAAAGGAGTGGAATTGAGCCGACAATATTAGAGTTCTCCTAATGATGCTACAGTAGCTCTTACTGTTTCATTTTAATTTTCTTCTTTAAGGTGTTTGTGAATTGACAAATAAAAGTTTCTTTTTAAAAATGTGTCACCACAAAGGAGAAAAAAAAAATCAAAGAAAAAATAAAGAAACAGGAGAGTGCCTCTGCAAAGAGCTTTCTTGTTTTAACCTATTGTGATAATGTCCCAACTAAAGTTGATTGCCTAAAAAGGGAACATGCTGCATTATATAGGTAGTAATTTCTGAAAAACAATTTTGGATTACTAGGACTCTACCATTTTTGAGAAATGTTACTCTCTTCCTCCTCTGTCTTTAATACGGTACAGTTTCTACCAGGAAGGCATAGTTTCCCTTTCATTCAGGTGGCAGCAATGACGAGTTCTGTGCCTATGTGGCCTTGGGTCCTTGGTAAGCCAGCTCAGAATGGCATAGACTGTTTAATAAGCTTGTGGCCTCTTCGGAAATGCCTAGGTCAACTACTTCAGACTTTCTTGGGATTGGACTTGGGAACCTCTGATTTTAACAAATGCTTCAATGATTTCATGTATATTAATGTTTGAAAACCTCTAGTCTAGAGGAAGACTGAAGTTACCTGTCCTGTGCTTATAACAAATTTGTGGGAATGCCTCATTAACCTTCTTCCGAAAACCGAAAAGTTTTCACACTAGCAAAATCATTTAATTAATACCAAATATGGCATAGATGGAAGACTGTGTCTTCACCTTAACTTGGATGTAATTAATATTTAATTTTTTTCTCATTGAAATGCTTAATGAAAATTGGTCATTTGCTGGAATGTAGCATAAGAAAATTAGTGAATATAATAAGTGTCAGAATTCCCAGGCTTTTATCTTGACTTGGGCACTAATTAGCTTTTTCACCTTGGGCGATTCACTTAAATTTTCTCTTATTTAAAAGTTACTTTTGGATATATAAATCATACATGAATGCTATCCTCTTTAAAAGTAAAATTCAAAAGGTATTACGTCTGAAGAGAGCTAAATTTTCCTTTGACATCTACCCTCAATTGTGGTTTCTTCCTAGAGTTAGCCATAGTTATTACTTTTTCACTAGTAGCTACTGAACTTTCTGTGGGATTTATGTCCAATTCACTGGCATGCATATGGTTTACCATGGAAAGTGTTGTACCTTTTTCTTCATACTTCCCATATCTAATATTAAGTACTTGACAAGAATTCAGTGGACCAATATAATATATTTTGAAATTGGAAAATGTTTATAATCTCTATGGACTAAATTATAGAAGAAAGTTGGAGAGTTCATATATGTTTAAGGTAACAAGTTTAAGGTATAAGCTATCTGTGCTATATGAAAACAGAATTATTTAGGATAGCTTCAATCTAGCTAAAGGAAGAAAAAAAAACATAAGTTCCTTGTTCACCAGCTGTATCCCACTTGTCATAAACTAAATTGACTTAGTGCAATAAAGGCACTACATTTGGAACAACAGCAAGTTATTCTTACTATATGTATTCCTCCATCTGGTCAAATGAAAGAATTAAAAGTGGATGTGATAGGAATCACCTTTCAGCATCATTCACAATTTTGAGCGTAACATTAACCCAATCATGTCATTCTTGCAAGCCTCGTTAAAGACTCAGAGTCCTGCCCTGACTGGTTTGGCTCAGTGGATAGAGCACCAGCCTGCGGACTGAAACGTCCCAGGTTCAATTCCGGTCAAGGGCATGTACGTTGGTTGCAGGCACATCCCCTTTAGGGGGTGTGCAGGAGGCAGCTGATTGATGTTCCTCTCTCATCAATGTTTCTAACTCTCTATCCCTCTCTCTTCCTCTCTCTGTAAAAAATCAATAAAATATATTAAAAAAAAAAAAAGACTCAGAGTCCCTAACAGAGTCCCTTACAAGTGGCTTTTTTGTTTGTTTGTTTGCAGTTGAGTCATGTAATATGTAGTTAACCACTGGCAGAACCAAGGAGGTAAGAGTAAGAATCGGCCCCACCTTTGAACATAGTGGGATGCACATGCCTGCATATATCATCCCAAAAGGAAAACTGATGCATTATTAAAAGGATAAATGAAGGCTTTTGGCCATTAAGTAAACAATACCAACTACCAACGTCTCTTTTATGGTATTCTCCTTGCTCAAACATTTGTGAAATCTGCTAAGAATGAACGAAATCCTAAAAATGACCAAACTGAGAAAGTGCCAAAAAAAACAAACGTTCTGCTATCTAACTTTAAGGTGAGGTTAACTCTGTAGTGCAGTTTGTCCAGCAAAGCTTCCCAAGAAACAAGGCTGAAGCTAATCAAGCTTACTTCCTTAGCTCGCTTTCCTTTTCTGCCCTGTTTCCCTTTACCCCCTTCTTATGAGAAAATTTCCTCAACAAATCACTTCCTCCAGGAACTCCTTTCTCAAGTTCAGCTTCTAGGAAACTTAACCTCAGGCAGCTGATGACAGAAATAGTCCTAGGAAGCAGTCTTGAATAATAAGATTCTGGAACTGGACCAGTCAGTGACCATAAAGACTCCATCATTGATGGTAGGTGGATTATTGATTGTCTTTGGAGAGTTGTATCAGCGCACCTATACTCCTGGAAATAGAATCATAGGTATCTTCAAATTTAGTTAGATCATAAATTCCCAAAACCACAAAAACAATTCAGAAAACTCATAATTAAAATCCTGTTCCTCTAAAACTACACTCAGTATCAAATCCTGTATTCATCAGGGTTCTTCAAAGAAATAGAATCACTAGGATATAGGATATTGTCTGTCTGTCTGTCTATCTATCTATCTATCTATCTATCTATCTATCATCTATCTATCAATCATCTATCTATCTACTATCTATCATTTATCATCTATCTGGAGAGAGAAACAGAGAGAGAGAGGAAGTGATTGATTTTTTTTTTTTTTTCATAAGGAATTGGCTCCTATGAATATAGAGGCTGCAAGCTGGAGATTTAAGAAAGTGGGGATGGTGTAGTTCCAGTCCAAGCCTGAAAGCCTGAACACCTATGAAGGCAATGATATAAGTCCTGGACAGAGTCCAAAGGCCCAAGAACCAGAGCAGCCAGCTGTAAGTCCCAGTTCAAGTGCAAGACAATGTCCCATTGGAAAGACTAAGAAATATAGCAAATTCTTCCTTTCTTTACCTTTTTGATGTAGTCAGGATCTCAACCATTTGGATGATGCCTACCCACATTGAGAAGGTCAACCTGCTTTATTCTTTCTACTAATTAAAATGCTAATCTCATCTGAAAACATTCTCAAAGACATACCATAAATAATGTTTAGCTCAATATATGGGCACCTCTTGTCCTGCAAGTTAACACATATAATTAACCATAACAAAATTCTCTGAAAAAGATATTAATGAAGCAGTCTAACTTAATTGTGTTTAAGAAAATTAAGAAAAAAAGGTTGTGGATTTCCTTTAGAAAATAAAACTAAGTGTTTAATTCCACACTACAAAAGCCAAAGATTTCTGTGTAATGTTTCTTCATGACATAAATGCAAATTTTCTAATGATACATTAATTGGCTTGTAAAATATTCATTTTTTTTTTTTTTAGCCATTGCTTTATTCTTCAGCTTCTTAACTTTGGGCCATTTTACAAATCATCATCATCTTAGCATTAAGAAAATGCAAAAAATAAAAGAGAACAATCTCAAAGTAACTAATATTGCTGTGTTTTTAAAAATTAAAAAAAGTAATTAAAAAGTCTTCTGTAACTGGTAGATTACATATGTATGTCTTTGTTCTTCTCAGTGTAAAGTTATCTCAATCAAGTACTAAATAATGTTCATTATATATTTTTCATCAGAGAATATAAAATTAAATTGCATTAGAGATGGAGGCAACTTCATTTGAATTCCATTCCTAAAATATAAAAGCTAGAGGCTACTGATGTCAAACAGGCAAAGTCATTAGTAAGGTTGCTTCCTTGTTATACCTTGTATTGGTGAACTGCCAACCATAGCTTCCATGAAGTTAATCTAAGTGATAGTATAGCACTAGCCAGAATAGGGTAAATTGTGCTAATTATGTTATCTGCTATGTACATAAATATTTATTTATAATATACCTATACTAGAGGCCTGGTGCATGAATTCATGCACATTGAAAGGATATTAATTACAATATTTTAATATCACTATTCGCCCTTTCTCTGTAATAGAAGTGTCAACCAAATTCACGATCAACAGTGAAAGATGGAAACACACACGTGCGATTGGTACCAGCGAGAGCTGTCTATCCTATATAATAAAAGCCTAATATGCTAAGTGTCTGGTTGACAGGTCAGCCGTTCAAAAAAGCATAATATGCTAATGATATGCTAAGGATGCTCAACTGCTTACTATGATGTGCACTGACCACCAGGGGGCAGACAATCGACCAGTTGACCAGTCACTATAACATGCACAGACCACCAGGGGGCAGATGCTCTGACCAGTAGGTTAACTTGCTGTTGGGGTCCAGCCCCTAGGGACTGAGTGAGATGGGCCAGACACACTCTGGAGCCTTTCCTGTGGTTCCTCCCTAGCTGGTCAACCTCTCGCTTCTCTCCCTGGCCCCAGTTGTGCACCGATGGGGTCCCTTGGCCTGGCCTGCACCCTCTTGCAATGCAGGACCCTTCGTGGGACGTTGGAGAGCCAGTTTTGGCCCGATCCCACAGGCCAGGCCGAGAGACCCCACTGGTACACGAATCCGTGCACCGGGCCTCTAGTGTATAGATAAACTTGCTTAATTAGACCTGCTTTCTGATTTAGCTAAACTTTTTCTAGCCCAATGAAGCACCCCAACTTCTCTTATAGGTAATTGTCAGCAACAGAGCAGTAAATATTAACACAAAGCACATTGTTATTGTAGAGCATGCAGAGAGAACAAAGGGTAAAAATTTTAACTGCAGCAGTGTTTGACTATATTCTGTGCAGTGAGAAAACCTGAAGTCATTTTCAAGGTCAACCATTTCTTACCTCTTTTCAATCGGGTCAAGTTTCAAAACTTTCTAAATCTCCATTTTCTGGCTAATAAAAAGAAAATAGGATTCCACTGAGTCTCCTATCTACCTACTCCAGGACTTCTGTGAGAATCAAATGAGATGAGGCACGGGAAAACACTTAACAGACTTTTGGTTAGAGTGTGAAATGTTTGCACCTGGCTATAAAGCAAGTCATGTTCCTGGGCTGAATAAATTGCAAGGAGGCTAGTCACTAGGGAGAAGAAGCTGGGAGTTGCTATGTGATGGTGATGTCATTACCTGGTACCCACAGCCCCGTTTCTGGGCTGGGCTGGGCTGTGGACCACATTTTGAGCTATGGGGTCTCAGCAGCATCAGCTGCAATTTGGTGGAGTGTCACTCGGGGTGGTGACAGGGCCTGTGTCTACTTGGGAGAAACCAAGTGTTGCTTTGTGGGTGCCAGGTCCGCAGTGCCATTTCTCTGTGTGCATCATGGCAGCTCCTGTGTTGATCATCAGCCTCCTGGTGGTCAGTGCATGTCATAGTGACTGGTTGGATGGTTGGACACTTAGCATATTAGCCTTTTATATATATACTAGAGGTCCAATGCACAAAATTCTTGCAAGAGTAGGTCTTCCTTCCCCCCGGCTGCTGGCACTGGCTTCCCTCTGGCATCCAGGACCCAGGCTTCCCTCCAGCACCCAGGACCCTCTGGCAGGCACCCAGGACCTGGGTTTCCCTCGCAGCCCTGGCTTCATCCGAAAGGTCATCTGGAAGGATGTCCAATCTAATTAGCATATTACACTTTTATTATTATAGATTATTAATCAGAATAGTATATACACTAGTTTGCCATATAATTAAATGTCCTTAGATTTGTATATTTAAATTTATTTAATGACATATTGGACTGAATTTTCATCTGTATGGTATTCCTAAGTTTTCTTGATTATAATTTAAAAAGTGCTAACTATATCATATCTATCTGTAAGTTGAATAAATCTAATTATATGTGATTTAAAATGTTTTTTGATTATTACATTCCTTTTTAATTTCTAGATACAGGGAATGATTAATACATATAATACTTAATACCAATTAAATCAAATAATTTTGTATGGAAATTTTCCCATTTCATTGTTTCTCATATTTATATTGTTTTAGAGATGATTTAGTTGAATATTACTTTCATTAGCTTTTATTTAGAAAAATATATAGTGGAAAATAATTTTCAAAGTACACAATAAACATATTTGGTGTATTGGAACCAAGATTTGTAGCTGCCCAGATTAGTTCAGTTTCCCCTATCCCCTCTACCCTCATGCCTTAGTCACTGTTTTGTGGGGAAGCATGAGACGTCATTGGAAAGTTTGTAAGGAGGGCATTCTGAGTGAAGGCAAGTGTGTGGAAGGCCGCTTGCCCTCTTTATCGCAATTCCAATTTAGAGGAGACTTAGGGGAGTGTCAAAAGTGACACCCCTAATTATTCCTTGACCTTTCCAAACAAGCCTGTACATGTTCAGACCCCCAGGTATTTACTGGAATCCTTATGCTTAATCCCTGGATGCCCTTGCCTAGAGGACAAGGTAAACACATGTGTCCTCCTAAGATTACTCACCCTATTGATTGTATCTGAAAGATAAATTTTATATCAAACTGCTGCTACAATAAAAGGGTAATGAGGTAGGCAATTGAGGCTGTCTGGCCCCTTTGGCTGGGCAGTCCCTTAGCCCTCTCTTTCACAGTGAAACTGTGTCACAGTAATCTGTTCATCCATTGTTCAGGGGCTGCTGGTTAGCCCTGGCAAGGTGGTGGCCCATGTGAGAGGTCCCGGCACTTTCTGATTTTCCGGGATGACCCTAGTGATGGCTTATACTCTCACAGAAACTGTTCACTCTTCATAAAGTCCAGGACACCTTCTGTGTCGATGTAGGAAGTTCTATATTCGTAAAGCCTTACAGATAAAGACTGCCCACCCTGTACCATGGCAACATTATAACTGTTGCAAGTGTGGCTTCCTGGTGGTACTCAGAAATCCAGGTAACACATCTTAAAAATGTGAGAGTGTTAGTATTGCCTTGGTGGTAGTCTTTGACCAATTGAAGACACAAGTCAAGTAGGCGGCATCAGATAATTGCATGTGCTTACTGCCCCCAAGGACTGTACAAGTTGGATTAGTGTCCTATTAACATCTATAGAGACTTCCCACATGACACAGCCACCAAATGTATTTCTTGCAAACTTGTGATGGGCTCTGTAGCTCTCCTGTGTTTGCTTTCCTGTATTGATGCCTCGCTTCCTTCTTGCTTTGACTGTTGGTTCCCAGGAATTGCATTTCTAATAAAGTGTACGTCACAGGCTTTTGCCTCAGACTTTGTTGTCTAGGAACTTACTGTAAAACATCCCTGTATTGGAAAATGCTATCTTACTCCTTCCTTCATTTCCCATCTAGGAAACTCTGCTTTTTAAGTTGCATTCCACTCTGTGTTTTTAGTGAAAATAATAATTTGATAATAAATTTTATAATAAAGCTTAATAGTGAAGGTTTGTGGGTTTTTTTACCTTCTAGTTCTGGAAAACTAGAAATCAAGACTTCAAAAAGACTGTATATTTATTTAATAGATTCTGATTCAAATCACATGTACAATAATGAGCATATAAATAGCAATGTATTAGACACTCTGGTAAGAAGTACATGACTTTGTGAGAACTAAAGAAATGTACATCCACAAAAGGAGAGAGAAAACTATCTTACATGAAGTAATTATTGAATGATTAAACATTAAATTTTGAGGTATTAGCTATAATTATTGTGGTATTTAGGTAAAGTAGTGATCATGTAGCTTATTGGAAGTGACTTAAAAGGGAGTGGAATGGCTCAAATATTTTTACTTTAATAGTTGCAAAGCAACCAGAATGAGAATAACTGAATCCATTTGCCTCTGATGATGAGAGGTGCATGACCAAGGTAGAATGGGTTAAAATGAATAGGAAACAATAACTTATATGCAAGAATCACTTAAGTGCATGGAGTAACTATAATTATTTAATTAAAATAGACAGTGAAAATTTAAATTTTAACAAAGTAGGTTAGATAAGCTAAAGTCTTCAAACTATTGTTTAATGTAATGTTTAATTCCTCAGTGATTCTGAAACATCTCAAATTGATTTATACTTAGTTCTGACATCAATTATCATAATACCCTTAGATCCTTTTTTAAATTTAAAACATAACCAATTAGTCTTAAACAATAAAAATGCATGATTATTTTTCACTAATAATAATTATAATAATTGTTTATTATAATTTAAATAATTATTTAACTAATAATTCAAGAAAACTTTTACGTAATTTACATTTAATTTAATTTACTCATTTAAAGTACTATTATTTTTATCGAATGAAGAAATTGAGGATGATAAAATAAACTACTGTTTACATAAAAAAAGCCAAGTTTGGTTTCTATTTTTAGATTTATTTAATTTCAAAACTCAAGCATTTTATCAACATTTTACACGAGCCTGAGTTTCAAATTATGCCAAATTTTATCATTCTTAAACATGATAAAATAATGTTGTTAAATAAAATAATGAGTATATTTAGTGATATATGAGAGATTAACAATTCTAAAACAAATTTTTAGTATGTTCTGTAGGGGGAGGGTAGAAAAAGTCACCACAAATAACTTGGAAATGAGAATGCCAATTTGAATTAAACTTAAATCAATAAATTATTGGTTAGAGCCGTTGTACACAACACTAAAGAGATAAAATTTGGAGGATGTTCTAAGATATTTCCCCACAAAATATGAGATATTCTCTACACAGTCAATTAAATTGGTTTCCTTAACTTTATTAATTTTTAAAATTTATCTTTATTGTTGAAAGTATTACAGGTACATTTTTGAGTCAGGTTTCTACATCCTTCAGCAATTCTGGCAAGCACGCTAAGCATGTTGCTTAGGGTATATTAGCGTAGTTTAAGGATGCCCTAGAAAGGAGCCTATAGCAAGCAACACTGCAGCTTTTCCTAATGAGGGAACGTGTAAGACAAAAAACACAGGTCAGGTATAGCTGCCAAAGCAAACCAGAAAAAGAGGTTTTCAGCTCAGAGACAAATTCTTTCATATGAACGCCTCTATCTTTAGCTGCCTTCAAGAAACATCTCAGGGTTTCTATTTGCTGAACTACAAAATATAACTCTGGCAAGCTTTCTGTTCCGTTTACTTTGGGCCACAAAGACACAGACTCTCATTACCAATCCTGATCCATCATTTTGCCTGTTTGCAATTCGAATCCTTTCCTATTGATGCCAAAGGGGTCCTTAGTGGGTTCAATACTGATTTCTGCTCCTTAGGTTATCTTGATGCAAGATGACCCTTGCATTCAGTCCTGTTCTCACCTGCGCCTTTGGACAGAATCTACGAGCTAGAAACCAGTCCAGTCTACTTGTACATCCTGCATCAGAACAAATTTACTTGCAGGGGAAGGTAGATTGCAATACAGCCACTGGCTCTAACCTTCTTTGATTCTAGAATCTGAGCTCTTGCCTCTAGCAAGCTATCTATTATAACTAAGTTTTTTTGCTATTGCTTTTTCCTCCTACTAATGAAGTTAATTCTATTTTTCTAGTAGAGTTTTTAAAGTAGATTTTTAAAAATCACACACTAAAACTTGGTTCTCTGCGAAGAGGTTCACCCTCAAGTGAAATATAATTTTATAAGTGTAAGAATGTTGATTTTAGTGATGTGTTTCTCTTAATCACTGACATTGGTAAGGACCAAAATTTGTTTTGTTTGAAAGTCAGAAATTATGCTCAACAAAGGAATTTTCATGTCTCAACACGACAATTAGGGGGAAAAAAAAAAAAGTTTGCTTTATGCAACCACCGCTGCTAGGATTTTTTTCCACACAGAATATAAAAACTAATCTCAAAAGATTGATCTCAAGAACCACTTACGCACTGAATATGTGCACGTAGAACACAAATCCCAAAGGTCATCCCTCAGGAACAGCTTAGCATTTCTGTCAACATCAGGACACATTTCTAAGTACCCGGATCTTATGCTTCTTGCCAATCTTAGTAAATTTCACCGTTCTCGCTCATATGCCAAAGGAATGTAGAAAAGAGAAAGGTTTTCCTGGTGAAAATAGAAAGACAAAGGAGAAAAAAAAAAGAAGCAAAAAGAGAGTTAAAATAGATGGCAAACATTGGAAGAGTCAAATAAAACAATCAAAAAGCAAGTAAAAAAGGCTGAGGGCTCCATGACTCCTGAGGGGGAAATGCATAGGCCGGATTCCCTTTCACACTGAGATTAAATTCAAAGGCTTCTTCAGACTGTGCGGTGTCTCTCTCTCTCCCAATTCTCACATAAAATATTCCAGGCTGACAAATTGCTCCTTGGAGTAACATTTTAAACAGGTGTATGACTTTCAGACACAGGCAAGGTGGATTCTAGAAAATATTGCAATGCAAGAGAAATGTGTTGGAGAGGGCTGCTTGCCTCGCCTTCCTAAGCTCATCCCACGGTGTCCCTGCGTGTTTTCCTTTTCTCCTGACCTATAGTCCTCACGGCCATCCTCCTGGCTCTGTTTCAATGCACAGGCCACTTAATACCCTCGAACAGGGACACATGGGAAGTTCATAACATTAAATACAAAAGGTGAAAGTACATATATGTGACAGCTGTGTAAAGGCGCAGCTCAGGTCTGCAGTGGGGGCTTTCCCCAAGACCCCCAGCTGCCGCACCTTTAACCAGCACAGCATTCTTACTGCGTTTATGCTTCCCCCAGGCTCCTCTGAGCGAATGACTTGGCACAACATGGATGCTTAGGCAGACAATACAGAGAAAGGCAGGAGTTTTTCAGCAGGACACTATGGCTCCAGGACTCCTTTTTAGTTGGGACAAGCTTTTTCTGGAACCACGCTGCATCCAAGAATCTTTCTCCCCAGTTCTCCTTCCCTCCTTCTTCCCCTTCACAGGCTTCAGATCAAGGTTGTGGTACCAGCACTCTCCTCTTCCCACCCCCTCCTACGGTAAATGTCTTAAATGTCTAATTCTGTCTTGCTGTTTGTCACTTGGTGGTCCTAAACTAATGCAAGTTATGCTAAGGTACTTGAGAAAACAGATGGCAAAAGAAGATTCTGGCCTGGCCAGTGTGGCTCAGTGGTTGAACTTTGACCCAGGAACTAGGAGGTCACAGTTCAGTTCTGGTCATGGCACATGCCCAGAGTTGTGGGCTTGATCCTTAGTAGGGACATACAGGAGGCAGCCAATGGATAGATGAAGTTTCTCTCTCATCGATGTTTCATTTTATATATATATATATATATATATTTGGACTTGGTCATTCATTGTTTAGAAGAAAAAGAAGACACAATACTGAATGTTATGAGGGACACCGATTGAACATGATACAAGGTGACCCATCTTCTAAAGATTTCCCTTGTGCTACCTGGGGAGAGGATAGAAGACTTTGCCCTTGCAAGTGCAATGATTCAGGCATTTTAAATAGCAAAAGAGCAAAATTGGGTGGTTACTGTTAACTTGTATTAAGTCATTGAAGCGGGATGATGAAAAAGTCTTGGTGGTCAATAAGCAGTTACAGACTGGTGGTGAAAGCCACAGGGTCTTTTTGGTCAAAAGCAGAAACTGTAGAGGATCAGACTGAACATCTGATAGAATCACAGGTGTCCAGAAGCATTTTAAAGCCAAGTTATCATCCAAAGCAGATCAGTTATGTTAAAGTCAGGGCCCGGGTTGGGAAAACGTGGCGCCCTAACACTTGGGATGGGGATATTTGTATGGAACCCCTGAGGATACTACACCTTCCCATGAACCCTCAGAGCTTGCAAAGTACCCCCATTATTTACTAGTAAGCCTTAGCAGCTTGCTGACCTGAAGAGGCCTGTATACCACTAGAAAATAGTTGCCTCTCAGAAGCTGCACCCACCAAAACTAGAGTTAATCAGGGATGTGGTAAAGCTGATAGGAAGAAAAGGGCCAAAACCAAAAACAGAGGTAGAATTAACTGGGCTCAGTCACATATACCAATCAGATTGTTTCAATAATATTTTACTCCTAGTATGGAATGGAGTGCAGAACATATATTCAGAGGGCAGTGGAGTGTGTGGGGAGACCCTGATTGCCCAGGTCCAGCTCACGGGTCAACCAATGGTTATGTTTTTTCAATGACCTCCTCTAACAGGAGTGGCACTGGTCATGATAATTGAGGGTCTCTATTACATCTATCTATCTATCTATCTATCTATCTATCTATCTATCTATCTATCATCTATCTATCTATCTATCTATCATCTATCATCTATCTATCTACCTATCTATCATCTATCTATCATCTATCAATCCATTGCTATATCTACCTATATATCTACCTTTTTATGCTATAAGCACTATTGTTAATAGTCTATACATATTAATGCATTTATTCTTCATAAAATTTTATGAGGTAAATACCATTATTGCATTAATCATAGTATTTGCAGGAAAAAGATGCCAAACTCAAGGTGAATAATTTGCAGAACACATATTAAAGAATTGAGGTGTATTTAAAAAGCCATGGGTATAAAAATATAACCACATGCAAAGAATGGTGCTATATTCTGAAGATGCATGACAGTGGACTACATATTTGAGAAATGTCTTGAGTTAAAATTGATAAGGTCTTGGTGATGCGTCAGATATTGAGGATGAGTGAAAAATAAATGGTTTTCTAACTGTTTGGCTTATAATATTTGGCTTGTTCCATTGGAGGGATGGGCAACCCATTTAGTCAAGTAATACTAGACAAAAATGAGATTTAAGAAAATGCTGATCTGAGGCAACAGAGAGGAGAGATATTTGCAGTTATTCACATATTAGGTTTGAAGCTCATACAAGCCTATGTCAGAGATATAATTTTTATACATTTTAAAATGGGGTAAAAGTTAAAATAAAATTGAATAATATACCCTGTATGATTCAAAACAAAACAGGCAATTATACTAATAATGTTTTTAATAAGGTATTTCAA
This sequence comes from Ia io, assembly GCA_025583905.1. Taxonomy (NCBI): domain Eukaryota; kingdom Metazoa; phylum Chordata; class Mammalia; order Chiroptera; family Vespertilionidae; genus Ia; species Ia io. The sequence goes on along the minus strand of JAJQQW010000002.1, from coordinate 21,147,192 downwards.
ATAATCTCTGAAATTGACTTTTAAAATATTATACAAAAATAGAGGCCTGGTGCATGGACTCATGCACCAGTGGGGTCCCTCGGCTTGGCCTGCACCCTCTTGGGACCCCTCGGAGAATGTTGGACTGCCCATTTCAGCCCAACCACTGAAGGCTAGGCTGAAGGACCCCACTGGTGCATGAATACATGCACTGGGCCTCTAGTATGCATATAAGATCTTTGGTTAATCTCTTTCTGCCCTCTCCCCTTCCTTCTGAGATTCATCATTCTGTTTCATGTTTCCATGCCTGTGCATTGAGTGTCTGCCTCCTGGAGGTCAGTGCTCATCCTGTCTACCAGTCGAACAGTGGAACAGAGGAAGGTGGAACGGTCATTCATGCTTTTATATATATAGATAATATGAATCCTCATCAGAGATTATAGACTTTAAATGTGTGAATTGAGATTTATAGAAAGACTTGGGGATAAATTCATAATGCCTAGTTTTATAAACGAGTAACATCATAATGTACAGCTTTTTCTTTAATATTATGATTAAGATTTAGCAATTTAAAATTTACCACATTGATAGAAAAAACAGCTCTTATAATTATGAAAACTATAATGGAATTTGAGAATTATTATCTATAGAGTAACATATATTTCTGCTTTCCATAATGTAAAATAAAATTTATCATCACTTTAGTTTCAAATTTCTTTTCTACTTGTTTCATTCACTTATTTTATAGATGGAGATAATTGTGTCTATTTCTTTAAAGAATGAATAGCTTTTAATTTACTTTTAATTTAATTTACTAGTACCCATTTTAGATACTATTATTCTGTGCTAGTGGTTATTTGTGTAACCCACCAGTATCTCTTAATTCAGCATAAGTGTAAGTGCTTCACATATATATCTAATGTGATAAAAAAATGACATTGAGATGCTCCAAGATTGATGATCCTTCTTAAACATAAGATAGCATTATCAATTCAGGGCCACCCATAAAGAAATCATGGAGCTATCAAAGTATTACAATACTAATTTTCTCAAGAGACATTATCTATATAACTTTAAGATGTAGTCAGTAGTTTAATACTATTTAAATTAAAATTTAACAAATATGGATTTGCTTAAAAATAATCAAACTATGCATTTATTTATTGCATTCTTTTATTACACCATTAAAACTGTTTACTCTGGGCCTTTTAGATAATGCAGAAGTCACGGGGCTTCTTACTGGGGCTCTACAGATAGCTCTGTGGCTGCCCCTGTTTCCCAGCATCCCACAGCATTGCCATCTGGTCAGAAGTACCTCGGGGGCCTTTTAAGGCACATCCTCTAGTTATTCTGCCTGTGGAGGGCTCACCACAGCCCTGCAGGTTGCGGATGCCTAAAGGGCCTGCTGTTTCACTTCTTCACATGCCCCAGCACAGCAGATTTGTGATGCAGGAAGCATTGCTGTAAACCTCGAGAAATGGCCGCTTGCCAAGTCTTGGAATTTACTCAGGCTGTATCATTTATGGAAATGGATTCTCTTATTTATGCCTGGGAGGTGCTAGCAACTCTCTGTGGGATGTAGCCATAGGAATAGCAGAGGAGAGCTAATGAGAGAGGCAAAGCACTTGCATAGGTATGGAGAAGTACAAGGAAAGGCACAATTGTCTACATGTAAATGTCAAGCAATCCCTTCATTTTATTCAATTCCTTGCAACTAGTCAGTATCAAACCAAGGATTCATGGTTAAAAATCTAGTGCTCTTTCTAACATTCCAGTCTTGTTATTAAACATATTTCTGTTCACCATTATCATTACTATTACTTGAGTCAAACCCTCTCCAAATGTGAGCTTTTAAAGCCATGATTAACTGAGTCTGTTTACTTCAGCTAGTCATGTGTATATGTAAAACCATAGGTTATGGCTTCTTGTACATTCACACACAGATTTATTCTGGAAAACAGGAAGAATAAGGAAGAGGGTGAGTTTTAGGAACACCCAGAAAGTCAAAGTTCACCCAGAGTTTCCAAAATGCCTTTCTCCTCCAAAAATTTACATTTTTCTAGCAAAGAATAGTTTAGGTATTGTATTTGAAACTGAAACTACAGAGATAAAAATATACATTTTGCTCTCAATAGCTTCTGCACTCAGGAGAGAGGAGAGAGATGAATGCTGACAATAACATGTGGCCACTTATAAGGCTGAGGTAATGTATATAAATGGGCACTAACCTTGATTAGAGGGAGCCAGTAAACATTGTGGAGGAAATAAAGTCTGATCTCCTCTCTCTTATTTCCACTATCAAATAAAATATAAAATTAATATATCCCCTATTTTTCCATCTCCACTCCTAACATCCTAGTTCAACTCTTTATCACTTCTTAACCGAAGTTTGTAGTAACTTCCTAATCAGTCTTTGCGTTCATTCTTGTATATCTGCAGTCTATAAGTTCTCCAGACAACATCTCAAATATCTTTGAAAAATCTGTCTTAGCCCTAGCTGGCTTGGCTCAGTGGATAGAGCATCAGCCTGTGGGACTGAGGGGTCACAGGTTCATTTCCAGTCAAGGACATATGCCCGGGTTGTGGGCTCCATCCCCAGTGAGGGGCGTGCAGGAGGCAGCCGATCAATGATTCTCTCTCATCGTTGATGTTTCTATCTCTCTCTCCCTCTCCCTTCCTCTCTGAAATCAATAAAAATATATTAAAAGAAGACCTCACTTAAAAAAAAATCCATCTTATGTCACACATTTGCTCAAAAGTATATAGAAAAAGTTCTTCTAACCTTAAAGATGCACCTTTTTATTTGTATGGTTCTTTTCTATCATGGTTGATAATCTCCTCCATAATTATATCCCAGTTTTTATCTCTAGTCTAAGTTCGTGTTGTAATTTCTCTCTATTAAATTTATTTATAGGCATTTTGTATATTTCTCTAATGTTCAAAGATCTGGTTTCATCTTTGAAGTATATAACTTACTCTCTTGTAGTGCTTTTCCTAAATATTTTCCAATTTGATTTTGCTTCTTAATCATCCAGTTTCATAATAAATGCTATTTATTCCTAGATGCCTTTTTGTACTTATCCAACGAGCTATAGCATCTTGTTATACACTTTTATGGTATCCTGCAATTTTATGTCATTTTGATAATACTTATTTTATATTTATTTTATATTTATTGGTTTAATAAGTGCTGACTTTACTAGAATATCAGCAATACATCCCTTCATAGTTACATCACATTAAATAGTTATATCACATAATATAAGGACACATATGTAATACTTTAATCAATAAAGAAAATAAAAATATATATAATATAAATGAATATAATATAATCAATGTAATTAAAAACCTATGTTTTTCCTTGTGTGTCACCAAATTATGGCACTTCTTACATTCACAGCAAATATGTGTGGAATAAATGAATGATCTGAATTGTAAAGAATGAACTAACCTGCCCTAGCCGGTTTGGCTCAGTGGATAGAGCATCAGTCCTAGGATTGAAGAGTCCCAGGTTTGATTCCAGTGTGGGAGGTAACCAATCGATGTGTCTCTCTCCCATCAATGTCCTCTCTCTCTCTCCTCTCTCTGTCTCTGCTCCTCCCTACCAATCTCTCTCTCTTAAAAAAAAAAAGAATGAACTAATCTGGTGAAGAGTGGAAGGAAAGGGATGTTTCAAGTAGAATAAAGAGCTTATATCAGTGTTTTTGAAGCTTATATGTCATCTACAAATCATCAAGAAGGCATGATTAAAGGCAACTATTTTTTAAGGGGCTTATTATTGAAGGACCTTTTATTCCATGTTAAAGAATTTGGATTTTATAATAAAGTCAATCTATAATAATAAAAACATAATATGCAAATTAGACAGAATGTCCTTCTCGGACGAAGTGTGAGGGAGGGATCCAGGCAGCCGCCATGGCTGCGAAGGCCTACTCGTGCATGAATTTCGTGAATCTGGCCTCTAGTGAGGGTATAATAAGGAACTTTAAAAATTGATTCATTTTATGTTTTATATACTGAGGTACTATGTGTATTAGAAGGTACAAGGTTTGAGCCATTGATTTGTATTAGAAACCATAAGGCAGTGGATAGGAAAGGAAAAGAGAAAGTCAAAGATTATCCATGCCCATCTGAATTGGCTAGCTAGCTCAATTATTCATTTAGGGACTTTATTATTCCAAATAAATCCTCCAATAATAAAACTACACACATACACACACACACACACACACACACACACACACACACACACACACACACACACAGGACCAGATGGTGCCAGGGCAAGGGGGGTCTTTAAGGTCTTATTTATAAGGGTACTAATCCCATTCATAAGGGCTCCAGCCTTTTGATGTAACCACTACTCAAAACACTCCCCTTCAAATAACACCCCAGTGGGTGTTAGGATATAACACATGAATCTGAGGGATACATAAGCATTCAGTCTCTAGGACATGATTCAAACGAGAGAAATGAGGAAATAGACTAAAGGAAGAAGAAAATAAAAGAGCCTTTTCCAAGAAAAATAAAGAAAAAGCAATTTCAATTTGATCTGATATCAGGGTCATAGGGGGGAAAATGGATTAGAAAAGAAAAAAACATGGGAATTTATGATTCTTAAGAATTAGAAACTGAAGTATATATCTAAATTCAAGCAATTTTTAGAGATCATAGCATAGGAAATTTTAAAAACTTGTGTTTAAATTGAGGTCAATCTGTCATATTTTATAGAGTTATCTATTTTAGCCACAGAAGTTTGTTATATTATAAAATGTTATAACATAAAAAAAACTTGTTGTTTAGTAATATGACCCAACACTTTTTAGATTCTGTAATAAATACCTTTAGCAGCAATTAGCTCAAAATAATGATAATGCACATTTAATGAAATGTTTTAACTTAATTTCTATTCCCAACATAGTTGGTAATAAACATACCAATGAAACAAGTATTTGTCAACATTTACCATTCACTATAGACCCTGTGATGATATTGCTGACAATATAAAAACAGGAAGAAGGTGAAAAAATATCAGAAATATTTCAAAAGTTAGCAATTTGAAAACAAAGATTATAAACAGGCCTAGCCGCAAAAAATGTTTTTTTAAACCACTTTATTGAAATATGATTGACATGTAAAAACCTGCACAACACTTCCCAAATTTTAAGTTGTGTTTATATCTGACTCAATTATGCATGGCTTTTCATTCAGATCAAATGACTTGTCTAAATTATTTTTGCTTATTTTTTAATTCAAACTGTTCTGGTGCATATAGGAAAAGTGAACCAATAGATATTAATACATAGAATTGATTTTTTTAAATTTATGTTGCATTTATTTATTATACACTCGTATGCATACTTTTTGCAAGTTAAACTAAACTTCAAAAAAAAAAAAAAAAAAGTTCCTTCTCAGAAAGGGAAACCAAACAAACAACTCCATTTACCACCGAATTTAACAAACATTTTCTCTGCCAAAATTTTCCTTGAACACCTAAAAAATGTACCATGGAAATTTAGTTTGAAATATCACTGATTTATATAAAATCAACAATTAATTACTAAATGTTTGTCACGCAAAGATTGAAGTAGTTATTTTCAGAGAAACATAGATGGGAAAATAATTTTTAGGGAGTATAAAATTAAGCTTTGAAATTCTTATTCTTCCCATGTCCCAGATCATTTCATTTTAACATAAATAATATGCCTGCACACTAGATTATAAAAGGCATGTGATTTTATTTTTGTGATGCATTGTTTTCTGCAGTATTAAAGAAAAATAACTGTTAATGTGCATCATCTTATCTTTGAAGCCAGGTTAGTTGTATTATTTTGTTACCAGCAGTGCTAACCTAAATGTGATCTGCTTATTTTAGAAATGCAGGAACTTATATGAATGTTCTGTAAAGTTAATTGTGAACTGATTCACACGGGGAGGAGGGAGAGAGAGAGAGAGAGAGAGAGAGAGAAAATTTACTAAATAAAATTAACAATAGTAATTCAATTGAATTTCAAATAAAAAGGAAAATTTTTTTCAGGTGAAATGTATAAAATAAACCCTTGCTTAGTATACATTTATTAACATTCTGTTCTAACTGAAACTCGTGGTTTCTCTCTGAGCAGGATGCAAAGGTTATTTCTTTCCCGGGTTCTTGTCCAGGTGGATTAGAAGAATGAAGCCACGGACAAAAGGTTGTATATGAAAATGTGGACATTTATTGGAAACAAGTACAGACTCACATAGGGAGGGGTCCCAAAGGGGGTTGCCCACTAAGCTCCTTTTTCCTAAGGTTTATAAAGGCTGCAGTTCTTTGTCTCTGGATGCTCCATTCTTATTGGTCACTATAGTAGCTTCAAAGCTCAAACCCCACATGGGCCCCCTCCTTCTCTCCTCCTTCAGTGGTAGAATTCTCTATCTCCTGAGAAAATCTGTTTTACTCTTTTCCCCTTTTGTCAGCATTTCTCTATCTCCTGTCTTGCTTTTCCCTATTTTCTGTGAATGAATGTCTTCCTCTTCTCTTATCTTGTGGCTTTTCCCTATCTTCTGTGAATGAATGTCTTCCTCTCCCCTTATCCTGTGGCTTTTCCAAAACTTCTGGGAATGAGTGTCTGTCTCTGTCCTTACCCTGTGGCACCTTTTGTTCTCTGTGAATTTATGCTTTTTGGCAGCTCTGAACCCCCACCTTTGTAGTCCTCCCCCATGGACCCTCTTTATTTCTAAAACTCCCTAAACCTGCCTATTTTACCCCTAAAAACTCATTTCATAACTTGTATTAAAAATACTGTTATTGGAGCCAGCTGGCAGAGCTCAGTGGTTGAGCACTGACCTATGAACCAGGAGGTCACGGTTCGATTCCAGGTCAGGGCACATGCCCGGATTGTGTGGGGTGTGCACGAGGCAGCCAATCAATGATTCTCTCTCATCATTGATGTTTCTCCCTCTCCCTTCCTCTTTGAAATCAATAAAAAATAATAATAAAATACTGTTATTGATTGGGGATTCACAAATTAAAGCATATGGAAAAATTGTAATGTATATTTGATTTAATATTTATAATCCTGGAAAGCAAGTATTATTGTTAATGATGAAAGAGGAAAATGAAATATACTTTAAGTGACTTTACCAAGATAATTTTTCTTAAGAAATTAAATGGAAATAAACCCCAAATTTCTTTGATCGCAAAGCTCATGTTCACTTTCTTATACTATGGTCTCTGTTTAGGACATTTTTTTCTTTGTTAAAATTAACTTTTTACTATAACTTTTTAACATTTATTAAGAAAGGAACTAGAAGAGTCTGAAAATTAAGAGTTGGAAACTCTTGAATAAAATTATTCAAGGTTGTATAAATATGTATTTTCTATTATTTTATGAATATTACTAGAGGCCTGGTGCATGAAAATTCATGCACTCGGGGAGGGGGGTTCCCTCAGCCCTGCCTGCACCCTCTCATAGGGCGGGAGCCCTCAGGGGATGTCCTGTTGATGGCTTAGGTGCACTCTCAATGGGGAGTGGGACTAAGCCACAGTCTGGCCTCCCTCTGTGGGAGGAAACCCGGTGGCTGATCAGAGGGCAGCACTGGCCAGTGTGGCCCCACCCACCCCATCGCTGCCACTGCTGGTCGCTGCTGCCTTTCCCCCCCATCACTGTCTCCTCCTTCTACCCACTGGCATACACCTTGGCTGGCCTGGCGCTGCCTGCTCACCAGCCCCTCTCCCCACCGACTGGTTGTTCCAGCATTTGGTCAATTTGCATATAACGCTTCTATTATATAGGATAATCTGCATTACTTTTTTGTTTACTTTATATGGCCTATTCCAATATTAAATGCTTTTATAACATTTAAAATCTAAAATTTTTAAACATGTAGGTAATATTTTTGGTAATTTTCTTTTCAGTTTTTGACTCATAATTCACTGACATGTAACACAAATATTATCTGTGTAATTTTTTGGCCAGGTTCCTTCTACTTAAGCAACCAGTGGATACCACATAAGGCTTAAGGGAAAAAAAAAATCTGTCTATTCTAATCCAAACTCCATTCCACTTTATCAATCCAAAAGTAACATATTCTACTAGGGGCCCACTGCATGAATTGGTGCACCTTGAAAGGAACTGTAGGCTGCGAGGCTGTGGTGGGCACAGGGTGGGTCTTGGGTCATCCTTCACGCTCCCACCTGGCCCCTGCCACCGCGGCCCTGGGTCCCCTGTCTGCCAAAAGCCCCAATCCCACCACCACTGCTCCTACCCGCTGACAGCACTGGCCCCACTCGCACCTACCTACTGATGACGCCATGTGATTAGGTCTGCTGGCAGTGGGTGAGAGAGGCAACTGCTGGCCCTGATCGCCCTTCAGGAGCAGGGGGAGGTGGAGAAGCCCTGAGGGGTGATTGGGGCTGGCGCAGCCACTGACAGCGCCGAGTGATCAGGGTCGGCGCTGGGCGCCAGCAGCAGGTGTGAGCGGCAGCTCCAGCACCAGTAGTGGGTCCAAGTGGGGCTGGTGCCAGCAGCAGGTGTGAGCACCAGGCGGGATCGAGGCACAGGACCAAAGAATTTTTAGTAACCAGCAGAGGCTTGCCTCGATGACAGCAACTGGTGCCTTGCCTTAGTCTGGCACCTCTACTCACCTGCTCCACTGTCCCACCGTGGCCAACACCCACCTTGTTCTGTGCTCTGCCACCTGCAGCTGATGCCGCCATGTTCTTTGCATGCCTCTTGGTGTTCAGCGCATGTCATAGCAAGCGGTTGTTCGGTTGTTCCGCCGTTTGGTCTATTTGCATGTTAAGGTTTTATATAGATAGGTTTGTTGGTTACTACATTAATAACTTACTCTTCCCCAGGTAGGTTTTGGGTTAAAACAGAACAAGTAAAACTTGTTTAGTTTCATTCTTCCTAGAAAGAGATTATTGAATTCCTGAATTTGAGAACCACATGACAAGAGAGAGCATCATCAGAGGCCTTCCTTATTTTAAGGGATTGAGAGGCAATCACACAAACTCAATCAAACCCTTTCTGGGTCTGATAAGAGACAGAGGATAATGAGAAATAGAGCATTGCAACGTTGTCTGAGCATTTTGGTTATTGCCTTGATTAGAACACAAGAGCTTAATTTTGTTCTTCATTAGAACAAAAGAGCCTACATTGTTCAAATCCTTTGCTACTTTAGATTGAAGATATGTCAGGAATATTTATGCTATTTTTTCCTAATACACATAAAATTTTCCAAATTATGCAAAGGGAAATGCACACTGATATACAGTGTATTATTTTTGAATTTTTAATCATTTGAGTAAATATAGTTAATACATGTACATTTTTATTAAATGTATCTTATTGTGGTTTTCAGTACAGAGTGCAAAACCAGATAATAGGCCTCATTTTCCATTAAAAATGTGTTGATCATATTAAAGTTCACAGGGTGTTGTTCTTTTTAATATTTTAATTGAAGAAATATGTCTTAAGGTTCTATCAGCTAACTATAGAGAGTGATAATCCAATGGCTCTTTGTATTATGTCCATTTCTGTATTGTTTTATTTTTAACATAAAGCAGTGTGAAACCCTATCATCAGAGTGTTTTAATTATAAAAGCATGCAATTTTCAGCATAAAGTACATATTAACAATTCATAATACCTTTATTAAAGTACTAAGAAGAACCAGTGTATGTTTAGCTGCCCACAATAGCAGGAACATTACTATCTGAAAACTCCATTTATTAATTTTTCTCCCTAATTTTTATAAGACTATTTCAATGCATTTAAAACTTTCAAAGTGGGATAATTATACTTTTAATTCCTTGGATTAATATTTCTCACTGATAGCTCTTTGGAAAGTAAGTATAATGATAATGCCTAGTTTAATCTTCTTCATCTTTGATCTAAAATACAAGTGGAATGCCTCAAATGTACCAAGCAAAGAAAACAGAAAAATACTAAACTTTCAATAATTCCTCAGCTGGCAATTAAAACAGAATATAGGTTTAAACATTTTCTCTAAATACATTCTCCATTGGGAGGCTTTTGGGCAATGCTGTGCTGATAATGTTATGCTTTTCATTCATGCTAATATCACACTCTCACAGCTGGATGCAAAGCTGTATAATCTCTCAAGTAGATCTTTGGTTTAAATCAGTTATTCAGAATCAATCCAAAATAGAGTCAAGTAATATGTCTGAAAAATATTAAGTTCCCAGCTTTCAGTATCTGTTTTTCTTTGTATTCATTTATATTTACAATACCCTTTAGCTTTCCCTCTTTAAAAGTTGATATCCTAAAATAAACCAATTCAAGAACCTATTAATCAGGGAATTATAAATTCATATAGAGATCCCCTAGCTCCCAGATACCACTTTGTTTCCCAAAAATTAAGATTTCATCTCTTTCAGAGCTAAGTTTATGTTCTGTATAACTGCTTATGACATAGAGATCATATTTCTTTCTATGCGGCTATGCCTACAACAGACAGACACCCAAATATTATAAAATACATATACATACATTAAAATTTCACTGATGCTAAATAAATCATATTTATAAACTAGCTTAGAATTATATGCATCATTTAAAATGGTACTGATAGGCGATATGGATATCAAAGATATTTCATTCCTAGATTTCTAACTTCTAACAGTATGATAATATTTTCTTTGATATCTATTTTGATATATAACTAAAAACAGCATTTAACATCTATTAGCCTTTAACTATATTAAGGAAGTCCATGAAATTGTCCTTTCTACTTAACTTTTTATCTTTTTCATCCAATTATAACCCATCAAGTATCAAGATATTCCTTAAACTAGGTTTGAGATTAGAGAACTCACAATTTTTTCACTTACATATCTTTTTCATGGTTTTATAGACTGAATGCTTCCTTCTTGTGCTATTTTTTTAAGCTAAGAATTCTGACCATTTTACCTTGATATTTTTGGATTACCTCCTGAAAGGTTTTTTAAAATGTAGTTCTTTTATTAAGGTAATTTTGCTATTATACTTTTAAGATATTGCAACCAGAATTATACAAAGTATTCCACATGTGCCCACTTTATAGTATTATCTAAGAACTAGAGGCCCCATGCACAAAATTCATGCAAGAATAGGCCTTCCTTCCCCCACCTGCTGGCACGACTTCCCTCTGGCACCCGGGCCCCGGGGCTTCCCTCCAGCCACCAGCAGGCACCTGGGACCCAGGCTTCCCTCACAGCCCAGGCTTCGTCCAGAAGGTCATCTGGAAGGACGTCCAGTCTAATTAGCATATTATGCTTTTATTATTATAGATAAGGTTAGCTTTGTTGCTCTTTCTTTTGTCCCTTTTTTTTTTCATGAACAATTTTTAGGTTGTTTTTTTTTGTGTAAGTCACCAATATTGTCTTAAATATTCCAAACCTACAGTAGTTTCTAGGTTAGAATTTTTAGCTTGCTAATGATAACCCAGAGACTATCATCATATGAACTGTTCATTGATAGTTGATTGGCAGCCACTAGTTTTAATCTCAATATAACCCAAAGTATTTGCCACCTGAGTGTAATACATGATGGAATAAATATCCTCCATTAACTGCTTTTTTTTTTTTTTTTTTTACTTCCCTCCTAGAAATGTAAAATTTTATAGCTAATTCCCAGGAAAAACTTAAAAGTGTTGTTTATGATATGTCTCATGCTTTAGGGGAAGTGAAAAAGGACATTATAAAATTAGTGTTCCAGAAATATGACTCACAACACACACAACTCTTACTAAAGTATAACAAAATATACTAAAAGGGAATGTGGCTATCCTTACATATCAGTGATAAACCCCATGTTTCCAAAGTTAAAGAGAAGCCATGATCTAAAGAAATGGGTACAGTATGATATTAAACTTATTCTACAATAAAGCATGAATATTAATACTCATGCATAAACAAGAAACAAATTATCACAGACAAACTATAGGGTGATCAGATGAGCTCCACTGCAACAATGACAGTTGAGCAAAGATTAGGCGGTAAAGAAATTATCCAGATGATATCTTTAGAAAAAGCATTACAACCATAAAAAATTATTTGCAGAGGCTGACATTAGAGGAAGATAAAGACATGAGGGTGGAGGAGATTAAGCAATAGATAAGGAGAGCTATTGTAAACACAAACAGATAAATCACTTACCCAACACAAGATATGCAAGCTTCCCTCTTTCAGCGTACTTTTAGGAGGGGTGGTTAAAAGTCTTTTTTAGGAATTAATATAAAGGTACTGGTGAAAAGTAGAAAAAAAAAAGAACATAATGCATAGCTATTGAGAGTATAATTTGAGGAGAAATTGGCATTATGTAATGAAGTTTAGGATGCACAAACTTTATGGTCATTCATTGACCTGATAGAAACTCTTGTACATGTGTAGAAGGAAGCACATTAGTGTCCACAGCACCACTCGTGTGTAATAATGAACACACTAAACAGCCTGACAGTGCAACCTATTATAATAAAAGTGTAATATGCTAATTAGACCAGATGTCCTTCCAGATGAAGCCGGGGCCAGAGGGAAGCCCGGCTCCTGGGTGCCAGAGGGAAGCTGGCGCCAGCAGCCAGGGAAAGGAAGCCTACTCTTGCATGAATTTCATGCATCAAACCTCTAGTTTGTTGATAAAAGAAAAATAAATGTGGCTAATTAATACAAAGGAAAATTACACTATAATGGATTACTGAAGTAGAGCTAAATAGATTAACACTTTTTAAAACATGATGTTAAAGAAGAAAAAATGTTTTACAAAAGAAGAGAAATACTAATATTTGATTTTTGTAGATATGCAAAACTAATCCCACATACTGTTTTGCATGCATATATGAGCAGTTTTATAGAAATATAAATTTTATATATAAAGTATCTAAATATTCACACCAACTTGAGGTTACCCATGAGAGGGTAGGAGAAGTAAGTTATGTGAATTTGACCAATAGTTATATTTTTCATAATAATAAAAAAAGCTGCAAAGCTAATAAATCAAACTTAATATATTCCAAAACTGTGTGGTCAAAATGTTGTGTTTTGTATTATTTGTATATTTGTATGTGTTTTTTATTAATGTTAAATAATTTAAATGTTATAAATCTATGCTAATAAAAGGGTAATATGCAAATTGGTCAGGACACCCTCACAGTAACAAACAAACAGCAGGCTGCGTGGGGTGACCAGGCCTGCAGAGGGGGCAGTGAGGGGCGACCAGGCCAGCAAGGGGGGGCAGTTGGAAGCAACCAGACTGGCAGGAGGGGCAGTGAGGGGCAACCAGGCTGGATATGGGGGTCAGTGAGGGGCAACCAGGCTAGCAAGGTGGCCGTGAGGAGTGACCAGGATGGCAGGAGGTCAGTTGGAGGTGACTAGGTCAGCAGGGGAGCTGTGAGGGGCGACCAGGCCTGCAGGGGGGCAGTTGGGGCAACCAGGCTGGCAGGGGGAGCATTTGGGGGCAACCAGGCTGGCAGGGGGGGCAGTGAGGGGCAACCAGGCTGGCAGGCAGAGGCAGTTAGGGGTTATCAGGCTGGTGGGGGGGGGGCAGTTAGGAGCAATCAGGCAGGCAGGCAGGCAGGTGAGCAGTTAGGAGCCAGCAGTCCCAGATTGTGAGAGGGATGTCTGACTGTGGGTTTAGACCCAATCCTTAGGATAGGGCCTAAACCGGCAGTAGGACATTCCCTGAGGGGTCCCGGATTGGAGAGGGTGCTGGCTGGGCTGAAGGGGACACCCATCCATGCATGAATTTTATGCACTGGGCCTCTAATAGTGTAATATTAAATTAGCTGTTAATACAGATCTTAAGAACATTTAAATCAGAAGCCACAGTTAATAAATATAATAATATGTAAAAGTAAATCTTTAAAAATCTGTTAGGAGGTTTCTCTCTACATACTTTCATCTCATCCCACCAGTGTCATTGTTTATTTAATGATTAGTTCCTGCTTGATAGAAACAAGGGATAAAATAATAAACAACCCTGGCTGGTTTGGCTCAGTGGATAGAGCATTGGCCTGTGGACTGAAGGGTCCAGAGTTTGATTCCTGTCACAGGCACATGCCAGGGTAGCAGGCTCAATCCCCAGTAGGGGGCATACAGGAGGCAGCTGATCAATGATTCTCTCGAATCATTGACCTTTCTATCTCCCTCTCCCTTCCTCTCTGAAATCAATAAAATATATATATATATATATATATATATATATATATATATATATATATAAATAATTTTGTATTTCTATTCAAGAGTCTATTAATTAGCAGTTATGAATCTGAGAAACTTTATTGGAAATATAGACATCAATAATTAAAGAACAATCATAAAAAAAAGAAACAATTTCAAAACTAGACCAATATGAAAACAGATATGTGATTTTTAAAAATCAAGTTTACTTGTAGGGTTTTTCCCCCGTCTTGGCAATACCTAGAAACTTACAAAAAAAAACAAAACTTAACAGTTGTTCTAGCAGCTATAAACCAACTTTCCTGAAGTCAGCCTCCTTCCAGGGATGGGGCATGAATGCGTAATTTGTAACTCTACATATATATGCATGTACAGATGCATTGACATATAGACATATTAATGCATATGTTAATGTTCTATGACCCAATATTTTAGTAAGTCTTTAATTTTAAAATATAATATTTTGGGAAACGTAAGTGTTCTTATTAAAAAAGCTCATTCTCAACTTTTTGTCCTATCAATTGTATGCATTTAACACAAAATATTTTGTATATGCCAACACTGCTTTTATAAAATATAGTATTTTGGGTGTTATTAAAACCACATTATTTTTTTATTTAGTGTTGCAAAATTACTTTGGTGAACACAAAAGTAAATTTCCCTTAGTTTATATTAGAACAAAATTTTAAGCTCTGGTAATGATTAGCATTTGTGAATTTTAGTTAACTCTAGTGAACTATTAGATGAAATATTTTGTTTATAATAAATATATGAAAAGCATTCTCCAAAATTACCCCTTAAAAGAAAGCTGAGGTGTATAAATAAGGCCACATAAATAACAAATCTTGATTACTACTTCTGGTAATACTTGGGCTTATGGAGCATTTATGTATTCTATAAATACAGATGATCTAGTAGAAAAGTTAGAGCAAATAGCCAGTAAGAAGTAATATAAGAGTTTAATCGAGTATTTAAACTCTTATATTACTTAGTATATTTTTAAATAGCAAAATATGTGGCATTCTTTGAGAACATATTTTACTTTGTTTAGGAATGCAAGTTAGTATTTTTCTGTAAGTTTTTTTTAATGGTTTATTGACTTGCTTATTAATTCAGTATACATTTTGGGGTGTCTGTTATTGACAAGGCACTGAGCTGAACACTGTGAGAACTGTAAAAATGCGTATAATATAGTCACTGATCTTGTGAAATGTGTAATCTCCAAACATACACATAACTATAATAGCAGGCAGAACGTTATAAATGCCACAGCATATGTGTGAGTACAGTATTATGAGAAATTTAGCATAGAAAAAGGGGAGGCAACCTAACTTTTATTTTTATCTATATTGAAATGATATTACTCTTATAGTAATAATAAAAAAGACTCATTTATTTGTTTATTTTTGTAAAGGATAGAGATTAAGTTTATGGAAGAGAAACAAAGCTATAGAAGTGGCCATGGAGACTCAGGAATATACAGACCAGCTCCTTCTTCTTTGCCCAGTGAATTAACAGGAGAAGGGAAAAGTGACTGCCTTCCCCAACAAAGTTCCAAGGAAATGATGTTACCTGGGAAAAACTAGGTTTCAATTAAAAAAAGCAAGTTGAAGGATTTTTAAAAAAATATATTTTATTGATTTTTTACAGAGAGGAAGAGAGAGGCATAGAGAGTTAGAAACATCAATGAGAGAGAAACATTGATCAGCCGCCTCCTGCACACCCCCCACTGGGGATGTGCCAACAACCAAGGTACATGCCCCTGACCAGAATCAAACCCGGAACCCCTTAGTCCACAGGCCAACACTACCGGTTAGGGCTGGATTATGAGGGCTGTTTGTGTGTGTATTGAGGAGGGAGGTGATATTAGATATCATCTTGCACAAGCACCCATTTTAAAGTTGAAACAGAGGCACACATAAGTGAAAATACTTGCCCAGGACCACAAAAGCAGTTGGACTATGTCTCCTAACCCTACAACGGTGCTCACTGATTACTGGCAACATGCAGAATATTGTCTGAAGCATAACCAGAGTTAGATTATCATTGTTGGATATTTACAATTATCCCTTACTAGAGGCCCGGTGCACGAAATTCATGCACTCGGTAGGGGAGTCCCTCAGCCCGGCCTGCACCCTCTCACAGTCCAGGAGCCCTCAGGGGATGTCCGACATCAGTTGGACATCCTTAGTGCTGCCGTGGAGGCTGGAGGGGTTCCAGCTACCACCACTACACTCACTAGCCATGAGCCCAGCTTCTGGCTGAGCAGTGCTCCCTCTATGGGAGCGCAGTGACCACCAAGGGGCAGCTCCTGCATTGAGTGTCTGCCCCTCTGGTAGTCAGTGCTCATCATAGCAACCGGTCCTTCCACTGTTTGGTCGATTTGCATATTAGCCTTTTATTATATAGGATACCTAATAGTCATTCACTAACTCTTTTACTGAGTGAATAAAATATTAAATTGGTATACAAGTATTTTGATGTTATAAGAACAAATAAAGTTGTATCTGTATTATATATCTGTCTGCTCAACACCCTGAATAACTAATAGATATTTCAAATTTTACATGTCCCAAACTGAACTGATCTTCCCTCCCCAGACCTCCTTCACTCTTAGTCTTTCTCATCTATATATATAAAAGCCAAGCGACTGAAAGGTGGAACGACCAGAATAACCGATTGACCAGTCACTATGACATGCACTGACCACCAGGGGGCATACGCTCAATGCAGGAGCTGCCCCCTGGTGGTCAGTGCGCTCCCACAGTGGGAGTGCCGCTCGTCTGACCAGATGAGTGGCACTCCCACAGCAGGCCAATCCCTGCATGTCATGCCCCCCACCAGTGCACACATCCATGCACCAGGCCTCTAGTCTTTATATAAGGAACTCCATTAGAAACCTTCATGGGGCAGCCACTCTGAAAGCTGCTCCTATGGGTTGTCTCACAAGACATTCTCCCTCAGCTCCTGGGAGAACCAGGCTGGGAGGGCTATTTGCTCCTAGTACATGATTCTTCAACCATTTTGCCAAGTGATTTTTCAAACATGGCTATGGTCAGGTACTAAGATTTTTTTTTTAATGCTAATGCATAATCAATCGCATTACAACATTTTTAAAGGTTCTGCGTAATTTGTTGCCTTCAATATTTAATTAAGACATGTCACTTTTCTCAATCTTTTTTCCTCACCTCAAGAAGCTTTGAAAGGATTTCTTTTAAAAACAAAGCCTTGTAATGCCTGGAACATTAACTTGGACGCCATCCCCGCCTCCCCCCCCCCCCCCCAAAAAAAAAAAAAAAAAGTCATTTCCAAAAGCAGAAGCTTTAAAAGATTATTTCAGCTTCATAGACTAAAGAACATTCTCAAAAGGAGCAGTTCTGATCCAAGCCATTGGATGTAGCTGCTGAGAACATATGCACACTGTTTGATGATGTGCTAGTTCACAAGGATATAGAACACCTTATTTGTCTGGAAAACCTAATTTAGTGAGTTATTTGAAGTGGTGGAAGTAGTCTGAATGGGAGCTTAAATTTAAAAGAAAATTTGCTAAATTGCTCAGCATACTAAAAAGAATAATTTGAAATGAGATAGAAAACTAGTAGAGAAAGAGCGAGAAATCGAAGGGCTAGTTATTGCTGGAATGAGTGGTAATAGGGAGAATTGCTAATACCAGCACAAGAAAAGGAAATTGGAGGTGAGATATGACTTTTGTTGTTGTTGTTGAAACATTATTCTCTGCAAGGTATCAATCCTCCATGTAATACATTAAAAAAATCTGAGTTATACCAATATTGGTGTCTGTCTATGGAAGTGGATGATATATATTGACCATGTCATTCTTGAGTTTCCTCAGTATATATCCAACCATCCAAATATTTTTCAAATATGTTAGTCTTCCTTAGGGAACTGAGAATTGAAAATATATACTGGAACTGCATGAACTTGCCTAGGGACACTTTCAAAGACCATCAAAAGATTGTGAATGGAAATATGAAAATATTATAAACAGTAAATGGGGCAGAGGATGAGTGTAGCAAAAACCATGATCAGTTTGATTCAATAAACAAAGCTCCTTGGGAGACAAAGTGAGTAGACTGACATGTCTGGGATATTGGCAATAAATTGCTGGGGGCTAATGCTGTTAGAAATGCCTATTTTCATAAGTGTTTCTTTCAGGAAAAAAAAAATTCTGCTGGAGTTAAATTTGTGGACTGTGCTAGCAGTAGGGTTCTTAAGCATCGGCAGTCAAGTGAACAGATGGGACACAACTCTAATCAGGTTATGCGGTGGAAATGTTTTAAAGGTGCATTGAAGCGCAAATTCAAATGACACAGCAGTAGCGCGTGCTACGGGGGAGCCGCAGCTGCAGCCAGGCCTCCCGGCAGTCACTTATGGTTCCTGTCAGGCAGTGCTATCAGACAAATTTGATTTGTTGCACTTACATGGTGGTGTCAAATAGAAAGCAAAGGTGGCTCTAGAGCTAACAAGGCTAAAGGCAAAGTTCATTCAGAAACAAAGCTGATTATTTTTCTCTCTACATACTCATACCCCTTTATATAAACTTCTTTACATTCCCAGCCCTTGTTACATCCACATCGCTTCACTATTTAGGTTTCTTCAATAATTAAAAATCACTTATTTTAGTATCAGGCACTGAAAGTGCTGTCTCACTTTTTCAATGGATTGACCTTGAACATGGTTTCTGAAATGCCCCAGCTATTGTCAGAACTCTCCTGTGGTCTGATAAGGCCAGACAACAGTTCACAGGGCATTTTTACAAGAGTGTGAATTGAGGTGTCTTCTTTGGTGGTAAAGGAAAATATTTCATGCTTTATATTTCACAAGGTCTACAACAATCGTTGATGTTTTTCTAAGCCAACATTTGAAAATACAACATCTTAAGGATGCTGCATGTAACATGTCAAAATATAACTAGATGTAATATCTGCACATTTACGTTGCATACTTCATACAAACCACATTTATTGCAGTAAAGAAGATGCATTTGCATGACTCTCAGTGGTCCACATTCTTACATTAGCCAGAGATTTATTTCTTATAGTCTGGGCCAGTGTTAAAGGCTCTCAGGATAGGACTCTGTTTGATTTTAGGTAATTCTGCTTCCAAAAGGGTCTTCAACAATTTTCGACAAAGCATCCAGAGTGATACTTTCAAAACTGAAGTAAGAATGTTTTTTAAATATAGATTTCATTGATTTCATAAAGGAAGGGAGACAGAGAGAAACGTCAATGATGAGAGAGAGTCATCGATTGACTGCCTCCTGCATGCACCCAATTGGGGACAAATCTCCCAACCTGGGCGTATACCCTGACCAGGAATCAAACCATGACTTCCTGGTTCACAACTTGATGCTCAACCACTGAGCAACATTGGCCGGGCTGAAGTAAACGATTTTATCGCTCTACTCAGAAACTCAGAAATAATAACTCCCATCTCATTCACTTTTAAGGCCCAATCCCACAATAGCCCCTATAACTTCTCTAAATTCAAATTTTGCTACCGTTCCTCCTTCCATCCTAAATGTACTTACTAGCTTTCTCAGTGTTCCTGCAATATACTATACACACGCCTGCCTTGGAAACTTTGAGTTTTTCTTCCCTCTACTAACATGCTTCTCTTCCACATATTTTCCATATCTTGTTTCCTTACCTTCTTCATCTTTATCCTCAAAAACAGTGGTCGGCAAACTGCGGCTCCTTGGCTCCTTGAGTTTTTAGCAAAGGCCAGCTTAAGAGTACCCTAATTAAATTAATAACAACGTACCTACCTATATAGTTTAAGTTTAAAAAATGTGTCTCTTAAAAGAAATTTCAGTCGTTGTACTGTTGATATTTGGCTCTGCTGACTAATGAGTTTGCCGACCACTGCTCAAAGAGAAGCTTAACAGTTCAGCTTCCCCTAACCACACTATTTAAAATTGTAAGCTTCATCTCCACCCTACACTTCTTTATTCCTCCTTTATCTTATTTTCCATGACTTCATTTAACAACTTCTAGAATATGGTGTAATGAAAGTATTTACATTTTGTTTTTCTCTCCTCATTAGCATATTATATTGATTCCATACATATCAAGAACATTAATTATGAATTTCTACGATGGCTATATGATTGTCTCAAACATATGGAGATTTTATTGGCATATTTAGTCATAGACATACATTTTAACATGATTAAAGAGATTTATATATTTCTGAATTCTAAAATCTTGAAATGGAAAGAAGCCTGGTAAAGTATCCAACTCAATCCTCTTATTTGACATCTGATTAAATCGAAGTCTATTGGGCTATATGACTCCCCTATGGTAACTACAGATCAATCCATTAGAGACAGTGCTATGACTTGTGTGAGAGCCCACACATCCTGGGTTTGAAAATCAACAAAGCACCAAAATAGAGGATTAAGAACCTGGCTCTGCTGAGACAATGCCACATCTCTACTCTCTTTCCATCACTCATTAGCTTTTACTTAGTCTTTAGGAAAAACTCTCCACCTTTCTACGTCTCTGCCATCTCTAAAAACTGGGAACTAATATTTACTTCATAGTTCAGATTGAAGATGAATCAAGTTAATTTATATATAATATTTAAGGCCTACTACATTGAAAGCACTTCAATGAATACTAGTTGCTATTACTTTTCAGATAAATAATGACTTAATGAATTATATTACTAAAAATCTGTGTTGCTGTGATGTTGATATAGGATATGTTGTGTATAATTATGTGTCCCAATAAACTAATTATGCTCATTTCCAACATATGCACTAATATCATTCTTATGAAAATCAGTTCAAACTGCATATGTATGTATTGGTTGATATTAGCAACTACAACATTGTGGACAATAAAACTATAATATAATTATGTCATGTGTTATCTCCTTCAAGAAAATAGTCACAGAATCAAACTCAGCATTAAAACAAGCACAATTATTTATATAAGTGTTGTCTAGAAGGACAATGACAGTGCAGTCATATGTTTTATCTTCTCTATAAATAAATAAAGCTTGCAGCAGCTTAATTTTTTTCCAAGGACAATGATACACACAGTATTTTCTTAGGTTATATAACTACATATGACATACTTCCAAACATAGTGCTTACTACTAGAGGGCATTTAAAAGGTTACAAGACTTTGGGAAAAGGTAGCTTTTATTCACCTTTTAACATAATGACTATATCTGATAAATATGTGACTTCTAAATTAAGTTTCCAAAGTTGACTGATTTCAGGAGGCAGTTAATGAGTATTTTAGAAGTTGTGTTCACTGTAATTAAGGAAGCTGTTCCTTTGAGGCCTAACTTGGATCAGAGCTTGGCTATTTTAGGACTTTTCTACATCTTTCTATAGACTTGCAGCCCAAATGCTACAGTGTCCTTGAGGGAGGAGCCCAGCACTCCTGCGTGCACAGTTCTACTTAAACAGGTCTTGAAAGGTAGCCCTCATTGACATAAGCCCCTTTAATCATCTTTGACTAAGCAACTGTAGCACAAGGCTGTGATGCTATAAATAGGGATTCCCATCATGATTGCCAGTGAATACCGCTTTGATCATAACGTGTGGCTTAATAGATCAGTGCCCTCAAGCCAGAATTCACACTGTCAGCAAGAAACACAACATATGGGGTTTCAATTCCTCAAACTATTTCCTTATTGAACCTAACTAGTTGTTGAATATAACAAGGAAATGTTTTGAATCAACTGCGGGTAAAATTTGGGGGAGGCGGGAGCTGAATTTAAAGGCCTGAAAATATTCTAAAGATTTTCTATTACAGTCAATTGAAGCACAACTGATAGACTTTTTATTTTACACAGTATTTCAAATAACAGACATTCCAGCATTTGCAACAACCATAAAAAAATCCAATGACGCATAAAAACATACATTGCAATGCCACTGATTCCTTCTACTTACCAAGTGCACTTTAGATGCTCAGGAATCAACAAGAATGATTTTTCTCATCTCTAGAATTTCAAATGAAATATAAAATATAGAATCTCTAGTATTTTACATTCAATACAAAGAAACACATTCTTAGGCTACAAAATATATCTACCTTTTATGTAATATACTGATTATACAGTGCAGGATACCACTTATTACCCTGTGCTTCAATGTCAAATATTTTGTCTCTTTTAGAGTGCTCCTGGTTTCTTTTACATTTTTGGTCTATGTTAAAGTTATTGAAACAAACTTATTTTTGAGAGCACATTGAAACAATGGGGCTCTAGGGATTGTATGAAATGAACATACATAAATTTGCCAGTCCCTAGTTTGATCTGTAAAATTTAGTTACAACAGGAAATGAGGTAAAAGGAAGATGTGTTTGAATCTGACAAGTATGGGACCATGTTCTTGTCTTTTGAAATCTTTGTTACCTGAGGTAAGTCACATGACTTGTCTGTATAGGTCACTGATCTGTCATTTTGGCAATTCTTCTGAAGGGAGTATAATTTCGGGCAAAGCAGCTTCCTTCAGATACAGACATGAGGAGGAGATGACACCAACCTTCAGCAGGCAGCATTCTCAGCAGTGGAAGATAGAATCACCCCCTCTTTTCTCAAAGGGCATCATTTTGCTAATCTTTTCTTCTCAAAACCAAATGTTTCAACTTAAAATAATAAGCCCCTACCCTTTGAATCTCATAGATCACATCTGTACAAAAATGCCTCCTGTTTTGTAATTATTTTGCACTGCTTTCTAATCATTGACTTCTTATCTAAGTAATTTAGTAAAATAGAGAAGCAGTGGGTTCATCTGATAAGAGTGTGGGATTTGGAGGTAAACTGTTTTGGAAAATTCACTTCATCAATTATTAGCAATGAGAAATTACTGAAGCTTTATCTCTCTTGGTTTCCTAATCCACAAAGTGATAATAATCATAGTCCTTACTTCATAGGTGGTGAGGACTTGAAGAGTCTAATAATACATGAAGAGTCTAATAATACATAAAGTAGTCACTGTGTAAGCACCAGACTTTATTACTATGTCCTGTTCTGTGTTATAGAATCCTCTTCGATGTGACACAGTATTTATTACTATACTTCACATGTTTTATTGTAATGGGGAAAAAATAAATTCAAACTCCACCATTGTCATTGAAGGAGTTTATAACATTCAGATCTCTCCCAGAATTGTTATATTTGAAAAATGGATTTAAAAGAAAAACACCTTTGCTGCCTGGTGAGTTTATTTTGAAAATCACATAAAATACTATATGTGAAAACACTCTATCCTCCAGCCAAAATATCCTTTTTAAATGTTCTAACATAACATGCTTTCTCATGTCCTAGAGTTTTTACAGACAGGCTTTTCTGCCTAATTATTCCTTGTCTCTTCCCCATCTTTTGATTTCTACTTGCCCATCAAGTTTCACGTCTACCCTTCCCCATGGAAGTCTTTTATAACACTTCAGAAAGTACCACCTGCCCACTCCATGCTCCCAGACACACGATCCTAAAATATAAAAAGCCAGGGGCCATCATGACCAAAACAATATAACAGACGACCAAACAGCAGGCTGCGTAGGGTGACAAGGCTGACAGGGTGGTTAGTGAGGGATGACCAAACGACTGACCAGCAGGCTGTATGAGGTGACCAGGCCGGCAGGGGGCTTAGTGAGGGAAGACCAAACAACTGAACAGCAGGCTGTGTGGGGCAACCAGGCCGGCAAGGGGAACAGTTAGGGGCGACCAGGCCAGCAGGGGGTCAGCTGGGGGCGACCAGGCCAGCAGAGGGGGCAGTTGGGGGTGACCAGGCTGGGATCGGTCCTAAACCATCAGTCGGACATCCCCTGAGGGTTTCCAGATTGGAGAGGGTGCAGGGTGGGCTGAGGGGACCCCTCCCTGTGCATGAATTTCATGTACCCAGGCTCTAGTAATTAATAATAGCATGATGTGTATCCTACTTTTTCATAATTACATATTTTGTGTGGCTTTTTGTTGTTATTATCATAATTGCTATTGTTTTATTTTCAGAAGATTTTACAAGATTGCTCTTCTAAAGGAATACCTTATTAATTGCTTTAATATTCCCAAAGATAGCGCAGGATCTGGATCCTGTTTTAATCAGTGGGGTGGGCCAGGTTGGGATGGGATGGGGTTTATGAACTGAGTTGAATCTTTCAAAAACAGTTGGATTGCCGGATATGATTTAAGATAACTAGCAAAATATTCATTTCTATTTTACAAATGGAAATTTATCCTCTTTTATTCCAAAATGTTCAAAACTAATTTTTTCTAGGTTGAATTTCTTAACTGCTTTGCATTGTATCTATTATTTTGCTCAACAGTTCCACACAGATCTAAGAAAACTCCTGTCTGTATTTCAATGAACTTCTTTCAAAATATGTTTATAGTGCAGGTGATTTTTTAATGTTTCTTATTAAATATGACAGAAAAGGATACTTAAAAGTAGAAAGAAGACTACTTGAAGTAATTTAATATTTTATATAAACTATATCACCTTAGCTGGTGATACACACACACACACACACACACACACACATCAAAGGTGATTAGAATTCATATTTGCGAGGGCAGCTGAAAATGTCTGGCAGATCCTATATTTCAGACATTGTATTTGCATTTATAGCTGGACCTATGGAATTGGTATACCTCTTTTTTATGAGGACTGCAATGGGATGAAAATAAGAGGCTAAAACACAGATGAGTAATAGGCGCCATAACACTTAATGGAACCATAAATATACTTAGGAATGGCTATATTATTTGATTATTAGTTGCAATATTTTTGTTTTTAGAAATAGGTTTTGTTTGTATTATAACAGCTGTCTTATTTTTTCAGTTTTTTGTTGTTTTGTTTTTTAAAATTTATCTTTTTTTATTGAAAGTATTACAAAGGTCCCTTTGTTTTTTCCCCCTTGACCTTGCATCAGCCCCTCCTAGGCCTTCACCACAGTATTGTCTTTGTCCATAAGCTATGCATATATGCCTATAAATTCTCTTGTTAATCTCTCCCCATCTCCACCTCCACCCCCATCTTTCAGGTTTTTCTCTCCTAACTTTATGATGGTCCTTTTGGGGGATTTAGCAACCACAGTATTTTTTAATTAGTGAAACTTCCAACATTCCAGTCTTTGTAAAAGGAAGATTGAAATAAGAGAATAGGGATTGAACAAAAATAATAATGGACTAAATTTTGTTTAGCAATGCATTCCTTCCCACTCTCATGACTTTCTGTGACTTTGAAGAAGGAGGAGCAGTGCTTCTGGGTCAAGTGAAGTTTCACATGCAAGGTTTGGTAAATTTCATTCCCATTTAAACCTTCATTAAACCCCCAATTTAGCTATGCTGTTCTAGAGACCAGTGTTCATCTTTAACATGTAAGGGTAGCAATACTGCTTTGTGACCCTTGCATATTTTCCCAGGAATATAGGGATAATGATGTTACCCCTTACTTTAACAATGATATGGAATTCACTCTCAATTATCTAGGAGTGATTGTCCATTTTGCTCATTATTTCTAACCTTTACTTCTTCCTTTCCCCTTGCCTTAACATTTTGGACTGTGCATTGTTCTAGCAGAAAATGCAGAGGAAAAATGATGAAGTATAGATTACAAGTGAATATTGTGTTGTCATTTCTAGCTTTTATAAAATGAAACAAAACTGAAAAATTTCATCAGTTTTTTATCATTTGGCTAGTCTTTGTAGGTTTTTCCTTGCATTGCCACTGGAAAACAAAATGGCTAAGGAAATTAACAGAATAAAGTTTCAAAGGAGATAATTAAAATACCTAGTAGGGGAAACTTACATAATTTTAACACAGCACTTATTTATATGAAACAATGGGTTTCTAATAATTACAAGTTAGACATGTATTAATTAAAGTCACTCCCTATAGGGTCTCAGCATGAAATCTGTTATTAGACTAATCTAAGTTACCATATAAATCTAAAATTAATGAAATGTATATGTCCTATAGTTATGACATGTTCCTATTTTGTATAAGTTTATGAAATCATGTCCAATAATTTTGGATTTATGATGGCTTCTTTTATTTTTTACACTACAATTTAGGTATTTATGAACTATTCAGTGACTATCCTTCTTCTAAATGTAGCATAAAGGCAATTTCTTTTTTGCCTCACACCAAAAAAATCCTGCATACAAATGCAAAGTTAAATCCCACCCCCAAATG
Source organism: Ia io (assembly GCA_025583905.1). Taxonomy (NCBI): domain Eukaryota; kingdom Metazoa; phylum Chordata; class Mammalia; order Chiroptera; family Vespertilionidae; genus Ia; species Ia io. The sequence goes on along the minus strand of JAJQQW010000002.1, from coordinate 21,120,870 downwards.
CTCTTTCAAAAGCCATATTCATTTTTTTCTCAGAGATCAGTACAATCTGTTCCCAACATGCCTGTCAAACCATGTTTCCCCCTCTTCTCCAATTCTCACACTCCATGCTATCTAGGTTTGTTGCCTCACTTTCTCACAAATACACCCTATGGTTTAAAAATCCATTTTCTGATATGGTTTTCACCATTGATAATATACTTTCACCAATTCTGTGTATTCTTTCAAAAAGTAGATGCATGTCAGACAGACATGATTTCCTATCATTAAAACAGTAATGTAATTATAAAAAATATGGTAACCATAAAAATAAAACACTTATATAGTGATTACAATGTGCAGTGTTTTTTTGTTTTTTGTACTTTACATATATTATCTACTTTCCTTCCTTACAACCCGAGTTAGGTACTTGTTATTATTGTTACACAGATTTAATGTCTAAGAAATTGATGTTTAATGGTTGATAGCACTGCCCAATGTCACAAAACTGGTCAGTGAAGGATGTTGGGATCTTAACCCGGCATTATGGCCCAGTGACTACCCTTTCAACCAGAAATCCATGTTCTCTTCCACACTTATTTGCCTGTGATGGTATATAGGTGACACAACCTCCCTGATCCTTTATTTCTTCCTTTTTAAAAATAATTTACATGTGGATATATTTCTTGTTCTTCAGGAGCCCTGGAGAATGGTGTATAGACACTAAGATCTGTGGGCCATGTAAGCTCAACGTATCAGATTTTCTTCACGACCAAGTGTTCTTAGCAGATAGAGTTGAAATCAATACATACACATACAACTGTATCTGCTTCTATGTCTATCAATTATATTAACACCTACAAGTATATACTGATCCTTTCAATGCATATCACACACACACACACACACACACACACACACACACACACACACACACACATACTGGAATGTATTCTACTTCTATCCCTTTCCATATTTGTAACTCCCTTCTCCAATATTGTACACCCCAGTTTAAATGTCAGCTTATTGATAGCTTGTGAAGACTGATATATAATTAAATGTTATTCAAATAGCAATGAGATTACTTTTTGATTTGACCTCATATGAGTAACTTCATATTTAGGGGAAATATAATTATTTATACTATTTTTGAATAGTTTCTGCTAAGTTTTAGGTTTGTCCTAGTTTTGGGTCAACATGACCACATGATAATTTTTCTAGTATATTGAAATTTAAAATGAAGGGATGATATACACAAAACAAGCAGTTGATGGCATATTTGGATTTAATTCTGGGATTTTTCTTGGGAGGTGGAAGGAGAATTTGAGCTGAATGTGTTTCCCAAGATGTCTTTAAGGATAGTACAATTGATTCTTGAACAATGTGAGGATTAGGTGTGCCCAACACTGACACAGTCAAAAATTTACAATAACTTTTGATTCCCCAAAAACTTAATTACTAATAGCCTATGCGTGACCAGAAACCTTATCAATTACATAGTCAATTAGCACATATTTTGTGTGTTATGTGCAATATATATTGTATTCTTACAATTCAGTAAACTAGAGAAAAGAAAATGTTTACTAAAAGAATCATAATGAAGAGAAAATACATACACAATTATTTACTGAAAAAAATCTGGGTATAAGTGGACCTGCACAGTTCAAACCTGTGCTATACAAGGGCCAATTATATTTTTAATTACTATGTTTATTTAGGATCACCCATGCCAATGTCTGTGTCCCTCTGTTAACCAGGTGACCCAAGATTTTTCTATATTCAAGCCTGGAATTTTCAAGAGTCTTAAATGTAGAGATTTTTGAATAATGTTTCAGATGCAGACTAGTCTTAATTAACTGAATTTATGAAATGGCTTCAGAATATAGGGCTGGGCACATGAGAGAGGTGATTTACAGCCCAAATAGTAAAGCTCTATTTTTGTCTGGAGATGCCTGAATGTCTGTGTTGTGTTTTAAAATCTTTTCTAAGACAAAAGAAATGGGATTTATGAGGTACTTAAAAAATAATCTTTGATTTTTAGAGAGAGAGGAATATAGAGATAGAAACATCATGATGAGAAACCTCATTGATCGATAGCTCCTTTATTCCCACTACAGGGGATTGAACCTGCAACCTGGGCATGTGCCCTGACCCAGAATCGAACTGGTGACCTCTTGGTTCCTGGGTCAGCACTCAACTGCTGAGTCACACTGGTTGGGCTGATGTACTTTTTAAAGTCAGAAACTCTCCTGGTAATCCACCCCACCAGGGCTAGCTTTACTGATGGCTCAGCTGTCTCAAACAGTTTACTTGCCTGGCTTGACCGCTTAGAGAAGTACTTTGAGTTTTTCTAGGTTGCTTCCCGAAGCTAATATTCCTCACACAAACTTGGCAGTTCAGTCAGAGACTCAGTATAATTCAAGTGCAAAAGTTTGTCTCTCAAACCTTTGATCCTTGCCTGAATTTTACTTCTCTTGCTGTTCTGTATGTTTTACATTTAAATAAATTCCTTGAATGAATATACTATATAGAGTTTTCTGGGATTTTCAAATATCCAAACAGGGAAAAACCATACAGCACCATACTGACCACTCCAGGTAATATTAAAATATAATTTCAGGTGAGCCTAATATTGATAGAAGGTATGAGAAGGTTGGTGAACAACTCCAACCTGGTCAAATGAAACTCCAGAAGATAAAACCCAATATTGAATAAGTAATTCAGAACAGAGCAAACACATGCCTCTGTGCCTCCCAGAAAGTGTAAGTCTTTATGAGGTTCAAGAATCTATTCTGATGCAGCTGAAGGAAAATCTCCTGTGTCTTCATTCTGTGTTTTAATTGGGGGAAGTTGCAGGGTTCCCAAGACACCTGATTTTTCCTCTGTATCCTGCAGAAGGAACTTTGATCCCTGCAGGGAATATAGACTTCAGGATTTATCTTGTTAAATGGAATCAAAATATATCCCTAGACATTCTCTAATCTGTTGTTTTGCACAAATAGGCTTATTGTAGAAAGTCCAGGCATGTTCTTAGAAGGGAGATGATCCAAGTTTTGTTGAGTTGTGCATTTGAAACCTGTATGATTTTGTGCACCACTGTCACCCCAATAAATTCAATTAAAAAACACATAAAAAAGCAAACCCAGCTCTAACACTAACTGAACCATCTTTTGTTCATTACAGTCCTTACCCCTAAAATGATAATAACAGTAGTTCACTTGTGGAATTGTATTAATGAGACAGTGCATGAAAACCACTAATATAATGCTGGGTTATAAGTGTTCAGTAAATGCTAGCTTATTGGATATTTCTAGTCACATGGTTAGATGTCAGCCTTCTCCACAAAGGCTGGCTCGACAGAATTAATTTAGCATTAAGTTAATGCTAAGAATGTCAAGCCCATGTGCTCAGAATATCTGACCTGTAACTCATATTTAACTGGCTAAATTTAGCATATGTAGCACAAATTACAACTAGATCTAAGATGACTGCTTGCACTAAAAATCAACATGAATGAGGCCACTTGAATAAGGTCCCAGGAAATAATCTATGATCACCCACTCCCTTTTTTTAAAGAATGTCACCGTGCTTTTCTCTGGACATTTTATGCAGTATAATATAGCAATTTAAATCCCAGGCAGACATTATCATTCTTTCTGAGCTGTAGAATTCAGTATTTGCTTTATATTCATACTCTTTTCTATATTTGAGGTAAAATTATTATACTCATATTTTAAATGGAGTTCTTTTATTGTTTAAGTGAACACTGGAATAATTACTTGTATGTCACATCTTATCCCTACCATAATACTTGAATATTTCTGTGGAAAAGAGTAAAATACAGAACTACTTATAAAATTAATAGCAAATATATAGGTTTGAATCTTGAAATGTTCACTAATAGTTCCCATTTGACTTTGAAATCATACATTGACACTTTACAAATAATTAGTTGATATAACAAAACAAATAAAATGGTAGCATTTGCTTTAGAGTTAGAAAACATCAATACACATTGAGAGATTTAAATATACCTGACCTATGTTATATTTTTTCAATACATCTTTGTGCAAAAGAGGAGGACGTTTTACATGATTATTAGTTGCAGAGACATTTGAAATATTGAAAAGAAGTGCATTATTTGAGACTAAAACATAAAAGGGAAGGGTCAAATCTTGGTGAAATTTTATTAATGATTCAGGTAATTTAATTAAACATTCTGCCCACTGGAAGCTCAAATCTATTTTATAAGAATTATATTTTTGAATTGAAAGTTAGATATTTCTGGGGTGCTTTTGCCCTTTTGAAAGAAATAGTAAGTAGAAAGAATCTACCTTCCTTCTGATATTAAATTAAATGTCACCAAAGTCACTAGTACCTTCAGTTCACTTTTCAAAAATCCAAGTAATTAAAATTATAAGAACTTTGTAAATTTATAAAAGTCAATAAATGATTGTATTTATACATGAAAAATCACATTTAAGAGAAGCCTGACCATCACAAAAAATAGTTTTATACGCATATAGTAAAAATGACTAAGATTTGCCTGGGTTGAATAATTTGTTTCATCTTCTATATATTTTATAGTAGTAAAGCTTTAAGAGAAATGAGGTAGCCAGGACTCTAACATGGTTGCCAAAATTTCCATCCTCTTGTAAATACACCACATATAACCCCTTCGTCTTGAATATGGGTAGACCTGTGACCACGATAGGATATCACTGTTATGATTTTGCCCTAATAAGCTGACTTTGACCTAATAAAAAATGAAATTATTCTGAGTGGACCTGACTTTATCAGGTGAGCCTTAAAAGATATAAGAAGCATCAGTGCGCAGCCTCCTACTGAAAACTGCTGTTTTACAGAGGCCTTGAAACATGGACCCCTGGTAACTGAGGGCTTCCTCAGGCCAACAACTCATAAGACATGCTCTCTTATTTATATTTAGAATATGAACTTGATAGTGAGCCATTCTTGACCAAGACTGCTGATTCTATGGAAAATTAATATAGGAGACATTTTATTTCCTTAAATATCTTATAATCTGATGGACAAATAAAATTAAGACCAGAACAGACAACATAATCTCTTGTGTAACAAAATTCTATAGAATGTGTATATATTGAGTGATAGAATATCAATAATAAATCATCAGAACGACACTATGTCCATAATACATACATACTAAAACATCTGAATAAATTATGTTTCTTGGAAATATTTTCATTAAAGAGAATGAAACAGAGAGTTGTTCAGTTAGCCTTGGTTTTACAGTCAGTTCAATTAATAAAATAGTTTGGTTAATTATGGCTTTGTAAAGTCTATTTATTTCCATTCCATATGTTAAAGGCATTAATTATATTAATGTCTCACAACCAGTTAATTCATTTTCATTCAGAGTCATTTGTTAGGTAGTTGCTATGTGCAGGATTATACCAAGATTATTAAGGAATGCTCCCAATCTAAATGACGTTTATATTCCAGTACCTAAGGACACATAAGGAGATTGATTTAATACGTTGTGGTAAAAAAAAAAAAAATTATAAAAGAGGATAGAGGAAGGACATTTGACCCAAGCCAAGAGGTCAAGTAAAAATCCTGGAGAAGATGATGCATGACAATTGAGTTAAAGGAGTAAAGTGGGGAGAGAAAGAAAGACATTTGAGTGAAGGCAAAATGGATCAGCATATAGAATACTTGAAGGAATCTTTGGACAAATATAGGGAATTTAAGCTTGTTAAATTATAAGGCAGAAGGTGGCAAAGATAGTATAAAAAGAAAGATGTAGACTAGATAATGAATGGCTTTTTACCTCACATGAGGAGGTTGGATCCTACACAGTAGTGCATGGGGTTAGTGAGAAGCACACAAAATGGGAATAGAGGGGAGAGTAATAATTTAACTTCTGCAGGTATGATCTTGTTTATATTAACAAATCTGATAGCACTGTACAGGTTCTAGTCTAAATTTTATACTAAAAGGCAATTTTGGCAACTTGTAGGCCCTATTACGAGGATGAGAATCAATTGGTATACTACGTAGAAAAGAAGAAATTCTGAAAATATTAGCTGTGGTATTTAAATATACATTAATGATAACAAAAATGAAGTTATTAATGAAATCTGAAAAATACATATGATGTCTAAGTCATGTCAGTTAGACCTTGCAAATTTAGATCTACACTAAAGAATAGTGTTGTGAATGGCTCATATATTTATGTGGAAAAGGAAGGAAGTTTGTCCAGCTTAAGTTAACCCTAACTAATAACTGTGGGGGAAGTTTATATATCACAGTCTCTTGATCCAGAAAGTGTTAAGGTTAAATTCTTCCTTTTAGAATTTTCCACCTATGCGATCATAGGGAAAATGTATAAGTGCGTCACACTTGTATTTTTCTTCATGAGAACCATTTAACATGGTTATTCATATTTAAACCATCAACCCTAATACATGACACAAATGGCAATCAATATTAGCTTTCATCTAAATATTGAAATAATATGTAAAATACCATTTATATTTTAATACGATTCATATCTTTCAAAGGAAAGTCACTTATAGACTAATGTCTTTATATTAAGTCAACAAGCTTCTTATTATTTGGGTTTTTTAAAAAAATATAGGCTAGAAAGAGTTTATATAAATTTCTACCAGAAGTATTACTTTAGTGTTAAATATGTTGCAAATATATGCTGATTCTATTGTCATCTTAAAATGTTTGTCTAGTGTAGAAAGCACCCATAAGAAGAGTTTCTTTCTATAGCTGAGAATGTTCAAGAGGATGTGCGTTGTGATCTGAACTGGATCACACAAAGAGCAAGGATGACAAACCCCAGATGAAGGCCTGAGCAGCTTCAAACACAATCCACTGCTCTGTATAGGGAATCCCAGGACGTTTGAAGAACAGGCTAATTCTATGGGAGGCTATGTTGTGCTAGCTTATGTAATTGATCCTGCATAAAAGGCAAAAATACTGATGGCTCAGCACTCTACAGAGCTGTAGGCATTGTATCCTCCTGGACAATTGCATAAGCAAGGAGAAAGACTCCTCACTCTCTGTATTCATCATTAGTCCCCGGGAATATCAAAAAAGAACAATAGGAATCCAGTTTCCTATCGAATAAAACTAACAATATTCTTAAATGACAGCATCTTTCAAATTTAGTCCTTTTAAAAATGAGCTTAGAAATTCAGATAAAAAGATTATTAAATTATTCTATTTTTAAAATTGCAAACTAATGGCATTTAAGTAATTAAATATATTTGCCTTATAGGAAAAAAGGAAAATAACCCAGCTATACACACATACACAAGCATATATACACACAGTTTGTGGAAATACAATTTTTGTAGCTGCAGTGTTCTATTCATTTTTGTACATATCGTGTTTGTAAAATGCAAACATATTTAAAGAATTAAGGATATTTAGAAATAAAGATAGAAATCTGAAAATTCTAATATATGTAAGAAGGTACATTAGTTAAAAAGGGGGAATCACAGATGAAATAAATGTAACAAAAATAGTTTTTACATTTTTAGAAACCAAATGTAAGTGATATTGAGAATCAAGAATTAGGAATGTCAAAAGGTATCATTAACACATATAATTGCATCAAATTTACAGAAGTTTGAAAGTCATTAACAAAAATCATTTAGAAAAATGAAGAAACCAAAGGGAAAGAGTAAACACTGCATTTGTCTCAAACTGGTTTTTACAATGTAGAGAACCTGATGATCCACTTGAATAATTTGTTTTCTAAAACTATTGATCACAATAATTAAACCATGGAGAAAGTGTGAGTGTGCAAGGTATTAAAATATTTTTCAATAGTTTTAATTAGTGGGTCATGTACATGAGCCATTTTGACAAAACAAGTTCAAATAATCTGAGAATTATATTTAACACAGAACCATCCAGATTTTTTTGTTTGTTTGTTTACAAAGATTAAACATAGGAAACTAGTTATTTTGGAATCACAAGTTCATAAATAAACTATCTTTTTGAGACTTACTTATTTTTGTGAACTGGGTTTAGGTACTGCAAAACACACTAATTATGTGTTTATTCACTCTAAAAGAATCTCTGAAATAGTGTCACAACTCAGGAATACATTTAGCAAAATCTTTGTAAATTGACATTAAATTATTTAAATACTTAAAAAATCTAAAGAAGCACAGTTTCTGCACATTTTTACGTAGGATTTTTTTAGATTAATTAATTGCTTTTTTTAGATTAATTAATTGCTTTGGATTGAATTTTCTTTTCTTTTTTTTTTTTTAGGATCAGATCATCCCAGATAATTTGTACTCATCACAGGAAAATTCAAAACTCCAAAATAAAAAAATAAAAAGAACAAAATTCCAGACATAATAGGGCCACTTGAGTTCCATTGTCCCAGGCATAGGACATGTCAGCCATCAAAGGTGTTAAGGGCCCAGCCAAGGTGGCTCAGTAGATGAGCATCGAACTATGAACCAGGAGGTCATGGTTCGATTCTGGGCCAGGGAACATGCCCAGGTTGTGGGCTCAATCCTCAGTGAGGGCATGCAGGAGGAAGCAGACCAGTGATTCTCTCTAATCATTGGTGTTTCTGTCTCTCTCCCTCTCCCTTCTACTCTGAAATCAATAAAAATATATCTTTTGAGAAGGTGCCAAGAAATTCTTGTCTTGTGGCATTTTTACATGTTACTACACCTGAGTGAGCAGTGCCATCTAATCACATGGGCCTTAATTGAACTATCTTTCCAAATATTAGTAATAATCTAAATGTTTTATGTGTTTGTTACATCCTATACTTCAACTGTATAGTACTTATTATTCGGTTGCCATTACTTTGATGGGATCATTTAAGATCTTTCTACCCCTTATCTGTAAGATTCATGAAGGCAATAATCTTTCCCATTTTATCTTCTTTGGATGTCTCATAACAGAACATAGGTTTAATGTACAGCAGTGTATTAAATAAATATTTTTAAGTGAGTCAAAGTAAATTTACTTATTATATTAATGAATGATGAAAATTTCTATTCAAACCTGCTGTGCCTTATTAAAAATTTACAATTTGTCCTATGCCCACATACCTAGATCACATGTGGTAGTGTTTAGGTGAGCAGAACTCATTCTGTAAAATGGTGGGGATGTGAAGATAGTGAAAGATAAGGTCAGAGATGATTTTAAAAATCTCTATAAAGGAGAAAGTCAGGTTAGAAATGAGATTTTAATCACAGGCATGGTTTCCATCAACTGAACTAGGACACAGAATTAGAAATAGACTAGGGAATACTTATACTAGTAAATGAGTTTCAATTTAGCAGTTTAGCAAAGGTTATGCCAGGTTTGTAGGGCATCCTATATAATAAAGAGGTAATATGCAAATTGACCCTCACAACCTCACAAGATGGCCACCCCCACATCATCACAAGATAGCCTTACCCACGTTGTCACAAGATGGCCACTCCCACATCATCACAAGATGGCCACCACAAGATGACCTTGGCTACCTCCACATCATCACAAGATGGATGTCCCCACGTTGTCACAAGATGGCTGTCAGGGAAGGGCATTTGGGAGGACCAGGCCAGCAGGGGAGGGCAGTTGGGGGCAATCAGGCGGGCAGGGGAGGGCAGTTGGGAGCAATCAGGCCTGCTGGGGAGCAATTAGGTGTCAATCAGGCCAGCAGGGGAGCAATTAGGGGATGATCAGGCTGGCAGGCAGAAGCAGTTAGGGGGCGATCAGGCAGGCAGGCAGGTGAGCAGTAAGGAGCCAGCAGTCCCAGATTGTGAGAGGGATGTCCAACTGCCAGTTTAGGCCTGATCCCAAGGGCTTGGGCCTAAACTGGCAGTCGGACATCCCCCGAGGGGTCCCAGATTAGAGAGGGAACAGGCAGGGCAGAGGGACACTAATTTTGTGCACTGGGCCTTTAGTCTTGCTATAAATCTCTAACATGAAAATGCAGCTGTGGAATTATAATCCACAGAATGAAAGAATGAGAGAGCGTGAGGGAGGAAAAGAGTGAATGAGACAGTCAAAGGAAGAGAGGGTGGAAGAGGGAGAGAGGGCTGATTTGCAAGAACTTAGTCAAAAGCACAGACAATAATAGTGTGTTTCTGTTGCAGTAACCTCATTCCCCCTTGCTTATTCTATCTAATAAAAGAGTAATATGCAAATTGACTGCATCTCTGCCACACCCACAAGCCACATCCACCAGCCAATCAGGAGGGGGTATGCAAATTAACACAACCAAAATGGCTGCAGCCACGGAGAAAGCAGGAGGTTTAGGTTTCCCCAGCAATGGAGGAAGCCAAGCTTTCCGCCTGCCCTGGCCTGCCTTGGCCTTCGCTTAAGGCTACAAAGTTTCAATTATAGAATATAAATAAATCCCAGATACCAGGGCCTCCTCTTGGGTCGCCGGGGGGCGTGGTCAGCCTGCAAGCCACCACAGGCCCCTCACCCAGGCCACCCCAGGCCCCAAGGGAACCCCCACCCTGATCTGGGACACCCTTCAGGGCAAACCAGCGGGCCCCCACCAATGTACCAGGCCTCTATCCTATCTAATCCTATCTAATAAAATAGTAATATGCAAATTGATCATCATTCCAACACACAAGATGGCTGCCCCCATGTGGTCAAAGATTACTGCCCCCATGTAGACATAAGATGGCCACCACAAGATGGCCAGCAGGTGAGGGCAGTTGGGAGGGACCATGTCTGCAAGGGAGGGCAGTTGTGGGCGATCAGGACAGCAGGGGAGGGCAATTGGGAGGGACCAGGCCTGCAAGAGAGGGCAGATCGGGGTGACCAGGCCTACAGGGGAGGGCAGTTAGGGGTGACCAGGACTGCAGGGGAGGGTAGTTAGGGGCAAACAAGCTGGCAGGGAAGCAGTTAGGCATCAATCAGGCTGGCAGGGGAATGGTTAGGGGGTGATCAGGCTGGCAGGCAGAAGCGGTTAGGGGCAATCAGGAAGGCAGGCAGGCAAGCAGTTGGGAGCTAGCAGTCCTGGATTGTGAGAGGGATGTCCAACTGCTTGTTTAGGTGCAATCCCAGTAGGATCGGGCCTAAACGGGCAGTTGGACTTCCCTTGAGTGGTCCCAGATTGGAGAGGGTGCAGGCTGGGCTGAGGGACACACACCCATCCCCCCACCCCCGTGCATGAATTTCGTGCACTGGGCCTCTAGTAAGAGCAGAAAGCTACTGGGTGTTGTATTCCTTGGCAAAATGTCCAGGCGACTCATTGGGTGGGCATTTTCAGAGTAGCTGAATGTAATTCTAGTTCATCAAAATTACATAAAATTGAAAATCCTATTGTGGGGAGGTGGCAAAACTTTTTGTGATCTGTCACCTGAGCCTGGATCATGAGAACACATAAAATCAGAAGATAAAGCATAAAACTGAACAGTTTAGATATGGATCAAGAAACTCGACTGAATAGGTGCCGTGTGTACATATCAAAATTATAAAAAATGGAGCAAATGAATAAAATAAAAGCAGTGAGCATGAAGGCTTTAATAAAACTCGAGTTTGACTTGGCATGTCCTAAATGTCAAAAGGGGCACCAGCCAAAGACAGTTTATTACTAAGGCCCTACAGCTCAAATAAAATCTGCTAACTACTGGCCTTTGAACAAGCATAAAGAGAGAAAAAAATAGTAAATACAATCCCAACTGAACCAGAGACATAGATGATAACAAAATAACACAAAAGCTTTCCTTAACTTTTATTAGTTAGGAAGTGGAAATGAGGGGACAAAGAAGATCTTTGTGACTTCTCTACAAGAAAGACATTGTTGCCTCGCTGGCATGGCTCAGTGGTTGAGCGTCGACCTATGAACCAGTTCAATTCTCGGTCAGAACACATGCCCAGGTTGTGGATCAATGATTCTCTTTCATCTCCTTCTCCTTCTCCTTCTCCCTCTCCCTTCCTCTCTGAAATCAATACAAATATATTAAAAAAAGAAAAAGAAAGGAAGACACTGTCTGCAATGTTACAGCTTGTATGTGTAGTTCAAATGAAAAGAATGTATAATCTGGAGTGTGTAAATGGGCATCCCTTAGTTTATGCCTTAACAGCGTGTTCCTGTTTGGTAAGCTTCCCAATAGTTAATATCATGCAGTGTGCTTTTACTTCTGAGTGTGGCAATGAGAAGACAGAGAAGCGAGGAGTTTTGATAACTGTCCACATAAGTGTAACAGTTTTTGTTTCTTTCTGTCACAATGACTTAGGGTGTGCCCCAAGAACAAAATAATCTACTTCAAAATTCTGTCAAAGACTCTAACAAGACTATATTCTAAGTGTGTTTCTAGCAAATAGGTATTTGAGATGAAGAGTAAATGATGACAGGGTGAATGAAAGTTACTTTCAGCTTCTCTATGTGTGATCTACTTTTTAGCCATTCCAATAGAATACATTAGCTACAGTTTAGCCTGTCGCTGCATCCAACTAAATAATTAGAGCTATGTGTTTTTCTTCCAATTTTCTTTTGCATTTTTTTATCCAGCAGGCATATTATGTTAACATCAGATCATCCATCTCTACCTGCTCATTACTAAGAATGAAAGCATTATTTCAAATAAGAATTATTAGTTTAAATACTACTATAGTAGAAATAATAGGGAAGACCTACAATCTTCTAAACATATTAGGTGATTTTTCAAATATGCAATATTTATGCAGGAAAAATGTATACTCAAAAGACAAAATCTATCCTTATTTTTCCAAATTACATTTTGCAAAAGCGTTGTCATTCACCAAATTATCCACCAATGTTAACCCATCCTCCCTCCCAAAATTACAGTAGATGCACTTACATCTCCCTTACATCAGGTGCTAGAACTTGTTTCACTGGAAATGCCAGAACCACATATAACAATGTTTGTAACTATCCTATTTATACTCCCACCATACAAAGTTGAGTGTTTATTGCATCTTACCTAAGGCCATTCTAGAAAACACTGTTAATACAGTAGTCAACCCGTATCCAATACCCCAGTGGATGCCTGAAAATACAGATAGTACCAAAACCTATAGATACCATATTTTCCCATACATTTTTACCTATAATAAAGTTTAATTTATAAATCAGACACAATAAAAGATTAACAACAACTAATGATAAAATAAAACAATTATAGCAATATACTGTAAATAAAAGTTATGTGGAGGCAGTCTCTTTCTCTCTCTAAAAAATATCTATCATACCCTTCTTCTTGTGATGTAAGAAGATACAATGTCTACATGATTAGATGAAGTGAGATGAATAAGAGATTATTAAGTAAATAAGAGTTACCTGAACTGAAGCACTATAATACTGGGACAGTTGAGCTGGTAACCCAGAGGGCTACTAAGTGACTAAGGGGGCTGAAAGCATAGAAAGCATGGAGATGCTGCACAAAAGGAGAATTCCCACCCTGGGTAGGATAGAGCAGGACAACATAGGATTTCATCACTCTACTGAGAATAATGTGTAATTTAAAACACTCATTTTTATCTTTGGAATTTTCCATGTGATATTTTTGGCTGCAGTTGACGATGGGTAACCGAAACCTCAAAAAGTGAAACCGATGATAAATGAGGGACTATTGTAAAATATTTTGCACATAAAGATTTACACTGGACTTTTTTCTTAACATTTTTTTTTTAAATAATAGCCTCATATGAATAGCTGACAGACTTTTTTTTTGTTAGATTAAACCTATTTTTGTTTATCTTAACTTGTATACCAGGAAGCTCAGAATAAACCTTTTTTAGCTTTAGTTTCCTGTTCTTTTCTTTATAATTCTTTTTTATAAAATTGGCTTTTTTTCACGTTTACTTTGCCACAAATCATTTTAAAAAACAAATAGATGACTAGTTAATAATAAATATTTAGCCAAAACAAGTAAACAATTATCAGACAGGATTACTAGAAAACTCTGTATTATTATTACATTCACTTCTGGTGCTGATATAACACATTGGGTCAGACATAGCTATCTGTGATTAATGAAAGGTCTAAACACTTAGCAATTTTCTGTTGCAATTGGTAACCAAACAATGAGAGATTTAAGTATTAAAAGGACCTACAACTTAATCTGGTAGTTCAAAGCAGGGCTCCCAGAAGGAAACTGCCTTGGCCATGATTCCTCTTCAGGAGGTAAGACTATAGTGCATTATTTAGCTTCATTATCTTAGTCAACATCTAGGAAAATATCCAGATTTTTTCTCTTACTTCAAAACAGGCAAATCCAATTGATTATTCTGCCATAAATGTTTTCTATTGACATAACCTGGTTGACTCTTTCCTTAGTTAGCTTTATCTAAAAGTTCAAGGTTTAATAGAATTGGTAGAAACCTAAAATATTAATTCCTGCAAGAGCCTACCTAGCCAGCTTTAACATAATTCAGACTTTTACAAAAAATGTAAATGTTTTTCAATCAACTTGGTAATAGAATTCTAAAAGTTTTTTTTCAAGTTGAATAATATAATCTCAAAGAAAATAGTAATTGTGAACTCTGCATTTCCCCCAAAAAATTGAAATCAGAAATATACTACTCAAAGTTATCTGTTCTCAAAAGAATTGAACTCAAAGTGCCTTATAAGACATGCGGTGCAAGTTTATATGAATTTTTTATGTGTCTTTGTGTCAAATAAAACTAAATAAACCTATTCTATCTGACATATCTAGCAAAATGAGTTCCGCCATATCAATATGTTCATGGTAAGCCCTAAATTTCCAAAGATTTCTCAGAACATCTGGTAGAGTTGAAAGTATGTCTATGCCAATTTCAATTTATGTATATCCTGGATTAATATATAAATTTGGGAATTGGTAAATGCCTAATCCTCACATTTAATTGTGTAAAATATTTAATGATTAGAACTTAGCAAAGCAATTAACAACAGTTACCCTGGAAATGCAAAGGAAAGAAAAAAAAAAATAAAGAACATTTCAAAATTCTAAGACCAGTGTCCTTTCTTTTCAGAATCCATTTTGACAAAATAATGAATGAATTCAAATGTATCTATACTATTTTCCCTTTTTCCAGGGAAAGAATTGTTGGTTTGAATTTAAAGCCCACTTATCATAGATGCTCGATAATTTTAACAGTATCCATTTCATGATTAAAGACATAAGTTAAAATGCCTTTAAGAATGATAGCACTTTAAAATAAATTAACTTGAAGGCACCATCAAATATTTTATGAAAATCAAATGTTTGGAGTATAATTTGAGGAAATTGGAGACTATTCACCTTTGAAATGTGGAGAAAGGTGCAAAGAAATAGAAGACAAGGGCTGCTAACTTCAATTTCTTGAAAGTTTACATTTTTACCCAGACTTGGTTCTCTTCTTTTTGACACATGCATTTATGTACATGTTTTGGTGTCCTGTAAAAAGATGATTTTTTATGTACATACTATGTAATAAAAGGCTAATATGCAAACTGTCCCCTTGACCGGGAGTTCAACCCGGGGGAAGGGCTGGCCCTGCCTCCAATCAGCCCCCTCACCCTGATTAGGGGCATGGCTGGATGGCCAACCACCTGTGGCCCCTCCACCCATCCGGCCTGGCCCTGTGGGCCCTGAATGGAGTGGGCCGGACCCCAGCAGTGCACATATTCGTGCACCAGGCCTCTAGGATTCTTATAATTCGGAAAATATCTAGCAATATCTCAGAAGTAAAGGAAGTGTCTAATTCATTTCATCTTTGTCCTTAATTTATACATGTTTGTCAAGTAGTTGACACATAATGAAAGAATCATACACGGAGATACGCCGCAAGTGCAAATGGACAAGATTCTTACTAATTCACTGGTCAATTTATTCAATCAATCAGTTGTTTAACTAATACACGTTTTGTATCTCCTCTGCATAAGAACTAGAGATAGAATGCTAAGTTAAAATGACATGTTTATTGAGTTTGTAGAATTTAATGGAGGAGGCAACTATAATAAAGCAGTCATATGCACACAGTAGATTTATAATTTCAATCTGTAATTATTGATACCAAGAGAAAGTAGAGAATGAAAGAGTTTATCAATGTGCCTGATTTAGGCCATGGGGCAGTGGACTGCAGAGGCTTGCCCGGTACACTTTCAACTGACATTTGAAAGATTGGAAGTTATTTCTTTTGTCTGGAAAACAGGTAAGAGCTGAACATGCAGAGGTTTAATGCCAGAATTTCTTTTCAGAAGCAGGGGAGATCCAGATTAATTTATTCCCATCCAAAGTGGGAAGCTAGGACACAGGTGCACTGAGTACATGCAAGGTTAGCTTCTTTGGGCAGGCTGCTACAGGTCCACTAGAGGGGACCTATCACCCCTTTCTTTTCCTTTTCTTTTACGTTTTGTTCTCCCTGTAGCCTTGTACCTGAGACTTCTGCCTAATAACCCAGCTTTGACTGTTATCCTGATATGTTGATTCTGATTTCTATCATTTCAGCCCAAACACATCTCTACGATTTCAGCCTTAAATTTCTAACTGCCTGATGAATGTTTTTATGTAAACAGTCGAATCTTTCCTTAAATCTATACTAATAAAAGAGTAAGATGCAAATTGACCATACCTTTGCGACGCCCACCAGCCAATCAGGAGTGAGTATGCAAATTAACTCAACAAAGATGGTGGGTTAATTTGCATACACAGGCACCAAGCGGCCGGGGGCAGAGCGGGACGCTTGCATCATTGCCATGGTGATGATGCAGGCATTCCGCATGGCCCCAGCCTCTCCGGTCCTCTGGGCAGTGTAGGAAGGTGGAAAGGTGGCTCCGGGCCAGAGCGAAAAGGTGGCTCCAGCCAGAGTGAAGTCGGTGCTGGCAGCAAGGGGAAGGAAGGCCCATTCTTCCATGAATCTTTGTGCATCGGGCCTCTAGTATATAATGAAAACCTTCTCATTTCTTCTTCCAAACCCATCCATGATGTTTATCTTAAAGGTATGACCCTGAAAAATTTCAGATAATATTGATCTTTCTCATAACCATGCATTCATTCATTCATTCATTCAATTCCCTACCTCTCTCTCCTCTATGGATATGGTGTGTATATACATAGCTATGTGTGTCATTTCCTTGACTTTTGTTATGATTTTTTAAATATATGTGTCACTCCAGACTATGATACAATTTTGTTTTTTTGTTTTTTAATTTTGGTTGACTTTTTTACATAAATAGAATCATATCAAGTGTATTCATTTCATATGTATCCAGTTTGTTGGGTGTAGCTCTAAATCTTTCATTTTCTTTTGAGTTAAGAATTGTATGAAGGTACTACAGCTATTCTTTATTTTCTAAAATTGTTAGATCTTTGATTTACTTTTGCTTTGTGACTATCACAAGCAATATTGCAAAGGTTAATTTTATAAAAGTTTATATGATGAAAATCTTCTATCTGTGCACTTCAGAATGGTAGGCATTAGTCATATATGGATAAATAGCACTTGAAATGTGGTTGACGTAACTGAGGAATTGAAATTTTAGTTTGATTTTACTTGAATAAATTGACACATGTAACTCTTGGCTACTGTACCAGAAAGTGCAAGCCTGTAGCTTAAACATACGAGTTAAATTTCTGTTTATGTTCAATTTTCTAAACAATGCCACATGATTTTTTAAATGATTGTAAAAAATTCCCACAATAAAGCAGGACATTTCTTTAGTTAGCATCTTATGTAGTTGCTTAGTTCACTTTAAGTTTTTAAAACCTGATATTCTATCACCAACTTTTATATTGACTTATTAGTTTTTGAGATACTCTACACTGCATTCCCTCCACATATTTGTTCAGATCTGTTATAAATCTAAATGTAACCATTCCAGTTATATAATAAAACTTCTCTAGTCATTTGCTCCATTACTGACTTCCTATTTTAACTTTGAGAAACAGTCTCTCAACTTTTTGAGAGGGCTTCCCCCTAGGGAAACATTTTTGTTTGCTTTCTGAGGTCTTCCTTTTTCCCTGTTAGAGTTCTCTGAGCTCTAATATTCCCCACTGACTTTGTCATGAATAAAATATATTTTTCCTAGTTCCACATTTTAAAGCCGTTAGTTCTAGAAATATTTAGTTCTGGTTTCATTTCTCTTTACTTTCACGTAAGACTAGTTTGGTCTTCAAATTCTCAAAGTAGCTTCCTGCCTTCATTCGCTGATATTTCTCTGGTTTTCTCATTGTCATTTCTAAAGCTTAGACTAATTATTGTGCAATAGTAATCTCTTCATAAGAGCTTGTAAAATATATTTTTCTGTAGTAGATTCTTGGGCATAAGAACATCTTAGAAGTGATATCTGGGTGATCTTAAGCAATTCACTTAATATTCTGTGTTTCAGTGTCCCTCCTGTTAAATGAACAACAAAATAGAATTTATTGCACATATTTTTTTTCTAGGAAAAATGTAATCATTTATATATATCACTTAGAACAGACAAAGCATTTGAAACATTTGTTAAAATATTCCTTATTCGGTGTTGTGCAGAATAAATGAGATAATCCCTGTAAATCATTTAGCATAGAACCTGGCCCATTGAAAGCACTCTCTAATTATTAATTCTTAGTATTATTATATATGTTCTATATATTATTATAATTAAGTATACCTTGCCTGCCACTCAAGGTCTATAATCATTTCCAGATACTTCTTGTTTTCAAAGGTGAGAGTCTTCAGTAAAATACCTTCTCAAGTTTGTCTCTTAGTATGTTGTAGTTTCTGATATAAATCATTAATGATGTGTTTGTTTTTTATAGACATAATTGACATATAACATTATATTACTTTCAAGTGTACAACATAATGATTCAGTGTTTGTAATCATTGTGAAATGATCTCCACAATAAGTCTACATAACTTCCATCACCCCACAGTCACATTTTTTCTTTTGATTCATGTTCTTTTCTAACTGATATAAAAAGATGAAGCCCAATAACACTCAAACTATTGGCTTTATTATTTCATAGGCAACTTTTTAACAGTCCCTAATCTATAGTGTTTTTAAAACAGGTAAAAAAATCATAGCATGTTCAAACCTTTTACTCTAACCTACAATTAGATTTGATTCCTCATGTCCCATGTAAGGAAACTCCCTAGGTATCACACGCTGCCTTTCCTCGTCTTTATTCTATTATTTCGCTAGAGAGGCATGGGCTACCAGATTAATGTCATTGGATGAAGAGACTGAGAATATTCAGATCAATCAGCTCTCTCTTTTCTTTTTAAAGAAATTCGACCTATATGAAATAACCACTAGTGTCTGCTACCTACCACTTACTAATGGGTTAGAAAGTCCATTTGAAAAAAAAAAAAAGAAAAAACAAGTTCATTTGGAGGGCATGCTATCCATGTATTTCATTCTAACATTTACCATTAATAAAGCTGATAATCTGATCTCTGCTCTCATACTTCTGTATCTCGATTGGCTCCAAAATTATTTTGGAAAAATCGATGTTCTTGGAAAGCCCCTAGTGTCTGGAATATATAGGGGTTTTCAAAGAGAATTTTTATGTCTCTCTCTGTGTGCGTATGTACCTGCACATATATGTTTTGTGTATTTGCTTGTGTGGTATGAATGTGTGTATGCACGTGCAGACAAATCCTTGGATTTAATTTATTTCTTTATTTTTTCATCATTACTATATATTCTATATAAAATTAAAATGTCTCTATTTTGTTTTATTATTTAGTCTTGGAACTCAAAGTTCAAAGCTTGCAATCTTAAGTGTACATCTGTTTGTTTGTGTGTGAGTGCTTTTAATTCTATAATATTTTATACTGAATTCTACTGTGCTTTAAATTGTTTACATGTTTGATTTCACACTTTCTCAGTAATACCTTATGACTTAGTTTCCTAAAACTGGAGACACACAGGAAACTCTGGGTCCTTGAGGATGCCAGTGGTCGCTCTGGCAGGTCACCCATTTGGTTCTTATCCCTGAGCTTTCTCTCAGATCAGTGCTATTCTCTTTCATAGGCCCCAGGCTCACTTTCCCATCCTCCTCCAATGCTGTATTCTGCTTGGGCAGATTCTGTTTTACTTGTTATTTCCAAGTACATCATTTGTTTTTATATATTATTAATATTAATATTCTAATATAAAATACATTGCTTTGTGCAGTAGATTAAACACACCAACTAAGATTCTCTCCTAGAGGGACATAAAATCCAGCAGAATAGTTTTGCTGTGAGAACAAAACATTGAGCCAAATAGTTTGACTGAAAATTCTGTGTCTAATTAAAGAATACTAAGTTCTATCCTCAGCTAAAAACATTTTTCTGTTTATTTAAAACATCAAATTCATTAATTCTGTTAAGGATGACATATGTCGAAGAGAATAATAAATACATAGATGTTACTTTAATTTTTAAATGGAAATATTTTATAACATTCAAGATCTGTAGGTTCTTCTGATATTTTCAAGGAAGTTGTGTTTTAAGCACATGTGTAATGTGTAGTACATTTAACAAATGTTAGAGCCTTTATATGTATATTTTATATTACTATGTGTTTTTCTAATTCCTAAGTTTACTTCAGTTTCATCTTGACCTCACAATTTTCTGTAGTGTTTACTCCAGCCCAGGTATGTACTAACTAGATGACTTGCAAGAAATATTTTAACCTCTCCGTCCACCTAGCTCCAATCCCCCATTCCCTCTGGCTTCCACCAAACTGTTGTCTGTGTCTGTGTGTTATGTACATATGTTTTTTGGCTAATTCCTTTACCTTGTTCCATCCAGTCCCTCTACTCCCCTCTGACAGCTGTCATCTGTTCCATGTATCCATGCCTCTGCTTCTATTTTGTGTGTCATTTTATTTTATTATCAGATTCCACATACAAGTGAGATCAAAAGATACCTTCCATAAGAGGGACTTACCTGACAAGCTGCCCCCTGGTGGTCAGTGTGGTCCCACAGTGGGAATGCCACTCAGCTGACCAGGATGAGCAGGGCCGGGATGAGTGGGAGTGGTTCCTCCCTGGATCCCCACAGGCCACACCAAGGGACCCCACTAGTGCACGAATCCGTGCACCAGGCCTCTAGTAAATCTATAAAACAAATTATTTTTTGGTCAGCTTATAATGCAAACTAACTAAAAGTTACCTAACTCTTTAACACACTAAGTAAATATTTGAATACTAAAATGAAGAGTTGTTTTTTTTAATATAAGATGTTATAAGATATTAAATCTAGATATCAATATAAAATCTTTGAATTAATTAAAGGCCAAACTAAACATTAGATTTCAGATAGCATGTCTTATTCCTCTTTTGTACCTATTCATCCCCAAACCTAGTATGTTTTCCAATAAAGAATTAGATAAATATTGAAGGTATGGGTAAAATGAAAAAATGAATGAATTAATATTCAAAATTATGTAGAGTAAGTTCTCAGATATTCAGGGTTGTTTTAATTTCTATAAATCTGAAAAAAGATTTCTTGAAATCTTTGATTTATATCTCAAAGGATTTAAGCTGACATTAAATTTCAAGATATTTCTAAAATTCAGTTACATCACAGAATTCTAATTACATTCATATTTGGTCTAAGAAAAATATTAAATGAATAACCATAATTACTTTCTCATCTTTCTTCCTGTGGCTTGAACACAGCTGTTATGGTGTTTAATTATATATCTGCTCAATAATCTTTATTTAGTAGTTTAAACACTGGATGTGTGTGTGGTTCCAAAGAATGTTGTGTTTCTCATTGTAACAACATTTTATTATAATTCCCAGATGCAATTATGGGAAACAGAATAACACTGTTTTAAAAAAGAAATTGTATCTGAGATAAAACAATAAGTGAAACATATTTTCAAATGGGAAATATAACTAGATAAATAACATTTAATAGAACATATAGAATACACTTGAAGTTATATTAATATATTCACATTAATTTGCCTAGCCTTTTTCCTTGCTATCTATTTGATGGGAATTTACAGACAAATACAGAAGCTTCAGCAGTGACATTTTATGACATAAT